>KK112075.1:64693-158799 GCA_000611955.2 Stegodyphus mimosarum | reverse complement strand
TTTGAAAAAACCACAAGAAAAACACAATTGCCGAACTTGAAATCGTCGAAAACTCCAAGCCTTAAATAGCACCACAGGCGCGTGTGATGTGCATCTGCGCTGAAATTCGAATCATTTGCATATCTTACCTCCGCTAATACATGTTGTAAATTTCATGTTATTTGCATGCTTCCTCAGGGTGTTGCATTTACGGTGACCAGCAGTGTATTTTTCATTTCGTCTGCATATTCATAATCACCGTAGTTTTTCTCTATAACTTTTGAATTTTATTCGTATAATTGTAACTGGGACTTATGGTTTAATTTCTTGTGTGATAGATAATACATTTTAGTCTAATACAGCTGTAAACTGTTGGCTTAGTTCTTTCATTGATAATGGGCATATATTTAATATAAAATAATGTTTCTAAGCATAAGACTGCCTGAAAAGTTTGATTGGTATTGAAGAACTTTGAAAAGAAGGAGAAAGAAAATTATTTCCATAAAATACATCTAATGAAGTGAAAAATCAAACAAATAAGCCTAGGAATAGGATTTATAGTATTAGATCTGTCTTTGAAACCTTTAAATCTCATTTAATAATAATTCTTGTAAAATTTAAGGAGATAAATTTTGATAAAAAGCATGGCATTATGCTTTGATAAATGTAGATATTGGTTAGACAAGGGAGATGAAATTAGTATGTAACTAACCTAGATTGTCAATAAGACTTAATTCTTATGCCCAAAAAATGTAATGAACCCTCGACTATGGATAAATAAAGTTATGTTTTTTATTGCTAGCAGTATAATGAAAGTTCAACAAGGGCCAGATATATGAAAATTTTGAATTGTTGATCATATAAAAAGAACATTTCATGGTAGATAAGTAAAATGAATGGAAGAAAAAATTTTCAGTCTAAAATAATAAAAAAAGTTTTCATATTTATTATCACTTTGAATATAAAAACCTACGTTTAAAATTATGTACAATTTTTTAAAAATGTATTTCAAATATAAAAGCAAATGCTAGTCAGAATTTTATTTCTAGTAGTTCTTTAATTATATAATCAACAGATATTAATTACAGGTATAGCATATAATAAACTTATCTTTATTTTTATGTTGCATCACCATTGTTTATCCATTTTGAAATAAAGTTAAATATTGTACCCGTTAATGCACACTCTTCTTGTGATGCAAAGATATCATAACTTCAAAAACACTCCACTTCATGCTGTTTCATAGAAAGATTTCTAAAATTTAATTTTTTTCCCTCAAAATGTGAGATAAATTCTCTATATATCAGTTAATTTATATC
The DNA here is from genome assembly GCA_000611955.2 of Stegodyphus mimosarum. NCBI lineage: Eukaryota > Metazoa > Arthropoda > Arachnida > Araneae > Eresidae > Stegodyphus > Stegodyphus mimosarum. The sequence goes on along the minus strand of KK112075.1, from coordinate 157,501 downwards.
TTTTTTTTTTTTTTCTTTTACAAAAACTAAACTGAGTTATTGAGAACTAATCAAGTTTACATAAAAACAAGGTGAAAATTTTTATAATTGTGGCATGATGCTGATCCATTATTAGTGGTAAATCACACCATTTTGCAACAGTATTCATTACATGTTTTATAATGATTTTGCAAGTTTCTGTGGGATCTGTTATCATCACTCTTCAAATGGCCTCAACTACTGAGAGTTTTTACTCTAAATTCAAATTTGTACCTTAAGGCCTATGGTTTTAGTTTTTGATTAGGTACTATAGCACTGTACATTCATAGTAAAAAAAATAAATGATGGTAAAGTCAAGCATTCAATTTTGGAAGGAGTTTTAACTTTGAATACCGATTTTAGTGGCATTCTTGATTTTAATTTGCCACTGCTCTCATAATTTGATAGTATTTTTTCCGGCAATTTGTATATACACATTTTAAGGTAACACTATTTCATTTAGATTACTTTTATCCTCAAAAAGATTTCTGTATCTGTATGTACTGTTTTAATCATGTAGTTGGAACTGGTGAATTGTGAAATTTGTTGTGCATTTCTATGAATTCCACAATATGTATAATCTAATAGTCAAATATGCAAAGTCTAAAACATACTTTGCCAGGTGATTTTGCAAAGTCTTGCCTGCTTTGCCATGCTAAACAATGTCTGTATTCTGCTTTTCCAAGTGATTTTACAAAGTGAATTGCCTGTTTTTCCAGGCTAAACAAAGTCTGCATTCTGCTCTATCTGGAATTTTGAATGTAATATAGAAATTTTAGCCTTGAAAATAAATTTTTTATATTATTTACATGTTTACCACCATCATGAGTTATGGTGGCCTTTTCACTATGTTTTTTCCTATTGGATCATAATATATTATTCCTTGGATTGCACTGTATGGTGAATTTTGCTTGTTTTAAAAAAAAAATAGTATGCAATTTTCAGAATCTGGTCATGAGTGGGGTTGATTTTTAATTCATCGAGGATTTGTGAATTTCACACAAACCATGGTACATTCTCTACAGATCTGAATATTTTATTTTGCAGCATGTTTATTTTTTGTCTTTTGATTTTCTGTGCCATGACCCAGGCAAGGATAGCATATAAGAGTATCGTATGAATCAATATTAGATACAGGATCCTTTTTATCCATTTTTTACTCAAGTAGTTTAGAATTTCTGTCAGGTTCTAAATGGTCATGAAAGCTCCATTTGTTTTATTAATTACTGAAGTTATATGCTTCTTAAAATTTTGTTATTTTTCTGTAATCACGCCTAGATATTTGTATAAATTAATTATTGGAAGGATATCATTGCCAATATTGGTATCTGTATTTACAAACATATACACTGAACAGCCAAAACATTATGACAACCTACTCCATAACACATTAGCTTGCAAAACAGCTGCAACTCCTCTCAGCATGAATGCTACAGGTTCTTGGAAGATGACTGGAAACAGGTTGTACCAAACGTCTAAGCAGCTGTCATGCAAAATCGAGATATTCCAATATGGTGGTGTTTGAGTTGTGAGCTGCCATTCCATGACATCCCAGATATGCTCTATCTGGTTGAGGGGGCCAGGATATTAATTAAAATTCGTCCTTATGCTCCTTGAACCACGCCAATACAATTTGAACCTTGTGACATGGGGCGTTGTTCTGCTGGAAGATTCCATTTCCATTTGGAAAAACACAAACCATATAAGGATGTAACTGATCTGCAATTATGTTCAGGTAGTCCACAGCTTTCATAGTCCGTTTTACCACAACTAAGGGTCCCAAAGCTGTCCATGAGAATGTTCCTTAAAGCATAATACTGCCACCACTAGCCTATGTATGGCCTGTTGTGCAAGGGGGGGGGAGCAACTGTTCACCTGGAAGACGTACACTGACACAACCATTGACATGATGAATGAGAAATCATGATTCATCCGATTAGACAACCATCTTCCACTTATCCATGGTCCAGTCTCGATGTTCTCGGGCACAGTTTACAATGATGCTTAGTCAACAGAGACATATGAGTGGGACATCAGCTGTGCAGTCTTATATCCAACTGTGTTTGCAGAACTGTGTGTTCCGAAAGACTTGCACTTGGACCTGCATTGTATTTGGGCTGTCAGCTGAGCCACTGTCTGGTGCTGATTTTGTTGTACGAAGCAGGACATTCATTTTCTTTGATGGCATGTGGATGTCCAACAGCTTGGCATCTACTGCTGGTACTTTGCATAAATACTAACAACAGCAGATTATGAACAAACTTCCAGTCATACGGTTTCAGAGATATTCGTTCCAAATCTTCGGGCGATTACAATTTGCCCTCTATCAAATTCGCTTGAATCAGCAACCTTTCCCATCACTTGCAAAAGTAAGTGCAAGAATGATTCCTTACCTTCTCCAGCAGCAGTTAAATACCATTCCCATTTAATGGCATGCCCTCCATGTCATCCAGACAAGTTCATTGAACAATGTGGTGATGTTCATAATGTTTTGGCTTTTCAATGTATTTCCTCTATCTTCGGAACAAGACTATGCAACACTTAGATATATCAAGCTTTGCTTTCCATAGCCAGTGCCATTTGAAAACCGTGTTGACATGAAGTTGAAGATTTTGATGACCATCTGAGGGTTCATTGATTTTGAAAGGAATAACAGCACTTCTATATATGTGAGGATTTTGGAATTTAATGGGTTAGGCAGGTCAGGTCATTAATGAAAATGTTGAAGAGCTTCGGCCTGAGGATCGACCCTTGTAAGATGCTACCATGGATTATTTTTTTATTTAATAGAGTCACCACATTTCCCTTGAAAGGTACATATTTTCAGGTATGAAATGAGGAACTTGATAAAATGGTTTGAAACAGGAAATTTGATAGTTTGTTTGTTAATCCTTTGTGCCACACACAGTTGTGCTTTCTCAAAATCAAGAAAGCGAGCTACTACCTCAGATTTGTGATTAAAAAACATAGAGGCCACAAAAAGTGTCAATTTGGTATATTTTCCACCCTTTCTGCATTCCCCTCATCTTCTGCTAAGAAGAGAGCTAGGGGAATTATATTGTTATCTTTGTTGCTAATTAATTGTCAATTTTTATAATGGGGATTATTTTTTCCAAAAGTTCACCTTGTATATTTTCTATATTACTATTTTTTGGTAGTTTTTTTAATAACAACTTTCATGGATTTTTGTGAGTTGACCAAGAAAGTGTGAAAGGGCACTTCTTTGGTTTGAAACATTTTAATGACCTGTCTGTAATCATATATGCTGTAGACTCTAATACTAAAGGTATTACCCTTGAGGTTTCCTTTTATTTTTTCTGACTCCAAATTCTTCAGTTCTTTCTTTTTAAAGTCTTTCCAGTTTGTTTTAAAATCTGTAAGTACATTGAAGGAATGTGTCCTGCTGTTTTCTTTGATTGCGTGAATTCACCTTCATTATTGCTTTTTTCCATTTTATCCTGAGGGTTAAGGTCAGCAAGCTGATTCCTCTTTTACTGAGTTTGAATGCATTCTGTTGTGAGTGATTCTCTGTTTTTATAACCTTCTGCATCTGCGACTACAGATTTTTTCTTTCGTAATTTTACACTCTCTCTTCTAGTCAGTATCAGTATGGATATTTGAGTTTTAATTCATTCTCATGACTGTCCTATGTCAATTTCGAGTAGTCGTTGTTTTAAGTGCATTGTGTCTCTCAGTAATCCTGTCCTTGGATCCTAACTTGCAGAAATTCTGAATTTCATTTATCACACATTCTTTTATTGAAGGTAATTTTTCTTGTAGTAATTCACTAACATTAAAATTACCTAACATTTGTTTTATCATCTCCTCATCCATCATCCTACCTTCATACTATCACTGCTGTTCATGTCTAGCAACAGTTCTTAACTGGTGCTGGCAACCTGTGATATCAAAAACTATGCTTACTAACACATTCTAAAGAGTTGCTACCTGCAGCATACCTCTTCACGAGCTAAGTAAGAATGTTTCGCCTTTTTTCAAATAAGGATTATTTGTTTATTCATTTGTTATAATTTGATTATTGTTAATTGATAGTAGATTGGTTTGTTCCTCTTGAAAAGTCAATTAATCTGTGTTCAGTGACAGTGGCTACTTTTTCAGTACTTTGAATTTTGAATTTAATATTTGGTTAAAGGATTTTTCTATACATATTTTAAGTAATTAATACAATATAAATATACATAACTTTGAATACTGACTTGGAAAGCTACTTAACATGCTTAGTAAAGTTTTTCTAATAATTCATAGCTTTAATTAAATTTCTTTTCCATGGAGTGAACAAATGCCTTTTCTAATAATAAATTATTGATTTATTACTTAATAACTTTATCACAAGTTTTTTTTTCTTTTTAAGTTACTCATAATTATTTTTACTTATGTATGTATATATGTATGTGTGTCTAATATATATGTGTAGATATGTAATGAAGAAATCCTAGCAATATTGATGGCATAATGTAAATTGTGGAATCTGTAATTAGCAGCAAATTTGGCAATTGAGGAAATTTAAGCATTCATCATTATTTCCACTGACATTTGCAGCCACAGTTCACTTGGCACTCTAATTGTGCCTATTCCAGAACATTTATAATTTTGATACTGTTGCAATAGGAAGAGAAAGCAGCACACCAGTTGTCTTAACAGCAAGAGAACTAAAAGTGGGTGAAAAAAGGAACAACATAGCATGAACAGGCTATTTATAGAGATGCAAAGTCGTTGTCTAAAATCTAAACAGGGTTTGGTCACAAATTTTCGCCATTGCAGAACACTACAGAGGTCAGATTTTAGGAGGATATGTAATTAAATCTAAAGAAGAAATTTAAAGATCTATTGCTAATTAAGTTAGCAATTTATTAGTGATTTATTCTCGTATTTTATATTTTACACACACACACACATATATATATGTATATATATATATTACAGTAGCAAAAATTTATATATATATACGGGTGGCTATAATTAAACTGACAGTGCTCACAGTGTTCTGTAGCGCGATCTATTTGCGAGAATGACGCCACATTTTGTAAGAAGATTAAACAAGACGGGGGACAAAGGATTCCGCGAAAAAAAAATAGTTCCAAAAGTCACCGCTAGGGGAATATTTGACGCTGTGTAATAGAAAATAGAGTGTTAATAAATGCAAATTAACACGTAAATTACCTTTTATTTTGCATTCAAATGAGGTTCAATGTGGCTGCCGTTGTTGTGGACCACATATTGCATTCTGTACACAGTATGCACAGCAACAGAAAGTAACATGTCTGCAGGAATCTCCCGTACAGTCCGTGATATGTAATCCTTCAATGTAGCCAGATTCTGGACCACTCCTTGATAAGGACTTTAGGTAACACCATAGCCAGAAGTCGCATGGGGTAAGATCAGGCGACCGAGGTGGCCATGCAGTTGGAAAGTAGCGGCTAATGACTCTGTTGTGAATTTGTCGTAGCATCTGTTGCACCCATACAGCAACCTGTGGAGGGGCTCCATCTTGCATGAAAATGATTTCCCCCAGGCATTGTCTTTGCTGAAGTGCCAGAATGACAAAGCTGTTCAACATGTGACGATATTTCTCTCCGGTAACAGAACAGGTTTCCGGTCCTGTCGGGGTAATGTTCTCATAGAAGAATGGACCTACGATAAATTCCGCTGTGAACCCACACCAAACAGTTACCTTTGGTGAATGTAAGGAAATTGCTGTGACTGCATGTGGTGATTTGTCATCCCAAATTCGGCAGTTCTGGGTATTCACAATTCCATTCAGGTAAAAGTGGGCCTCGTCTCCCCATAAGATTTTCCATGGCCAAGCAGCATCCACCTCCATTCTGGCAAGAAAGTTGAGAGCAAAAGTCAATCGCTTATCATGGTCGGGGTACAGTAACTCCTGCACACGGCTGATCTTGTGCGGATAGAAGTTGATAATCTTTCGTAAGATTTTCCATACCGTACTGTAAGGCATATCCATATTCCAAGCTACTCCACGAGCGCTAGAGGTGGCAGCAATATTGTCTGGTCCTCTGTCGACAATCGCCGTGGCAACTGCTTCGACTGTATCCTGTGGTACAGGTTTTTGTCCTCTGCCTGACTAAACCTTCAGATAACCTGTTTTCTCACACATCGCAACCATTGCTTTTAGCCCATTAACTGACTATAACATTTTTTTGTGTAGATTTTACCCTTTTTTAAAAGTTTTGCCATATTGCACTTGAACTAAATCAGAAAATGTGCATAATAAAAGGTAATTTTATTCCATATTAATTTGCGTTTGTTAACACTCTATTTTTATTACACAGTGCCAAATATTCCCCTAGCGGTGACTTTTGGAGCTAATTTTTTTTCGCGGAATCCTTCGTCTCCCGTCTTGTTTAATCTTCCTACAAAATGTGGCATCATTCTTGCAAATAGATCGCACTACAGAACACTGTGAGCACTGTCAGTTTAATTATGGCCACCCGATATATATGCTCATTCAAAACTAGGGGAATGAACTTCTAGTAAAGATAGGTACACCTAGATGACCCGGATTCTTATAGCAGTGTAGGGTCAGAAATGCAGTCCTAACAACTTACGTGGACAGTTATAGGCTGCTGCAAGAAAACCATTGACAACTATCCGCAGAGGTGTTAGAAAAGAAAGTGTGAAATACATCATAATCGTAAACTGACGTTTAAAGACCATAAATATAAATCCCAATGTTCCTGATGATATTTTGTAACATAGCGTAAAGCATGGAATCTTGCATGTTTTGAAATACACTGTGGGTTTTAAAATGGTGCATGTTCATGACTACGATGATCACATGACGGATGCTAGTGCTCAAAATGCCCGGCAACTTTATTATCAGGGAAGTCCTAATATATTTTAAGCTTATGGTCTTTAAATGTCAATTTGTGATCAGGATGTATTCATATTTTCCACCCTAATACCTTTGCGGGTGGCTGTTGACAGTTTTCCTGCAACAGCCCTTAGCAATCCCTAGCTTGTTAGGATTGCATTTCCAGCCCTGTATTGCTATGGGATTGAGTCATCTAAGTATACACGAACCCCCTAGAAGTTTGCTCTTGTAATTTTAATCACCCTGTATTTTTTTACCATGTATATGTATATATATATATATATATATATATAGTTAGTTTATTTACATTTAAATTCCACACTATCAGATTCATGATTGACATATGTTAGAGATGCATTTTTTATTTATTGTTTTATAGGTGAAACTCCACCGTATCATTATGGTACATTTTATTCCTCTGCAATGATTGTTGCATCATACCTTGTAAGAATGGAACCATTCACTCAGCACTTTTTGCATTTACAGGTAATTATAAAATATTTATTTCATTGCATTTGAGGATAGGATGAAAGTAAACGTAAGTTTTAGTAATGTAGTGTAATCAACTTTTATGTTTTAAGTTAAAATTGTCATAAAATGAGCAAACTTTCTGTTATTAAAAAGGAAAAAAGTATTTAGATACTTGCCTACTCCCCCCCAGTACCCATCTTATTTATTTGAAGAAATCAGTAATCTATCTTTTTTTTTTTTTAAAGGATGAGCTAAATTTTTTTCAGTCATAGAAAATGTCTATATTTCTCACAATCTAAAAGCATATGTTTAAGGGTAAGGATAGTTTTTTTGTTCCTCACGAAAAGAGGGCCATGTGCTCAGTTGAAATGTGCCAAGTGCCAAGTTTAAACATGAATGTCTTCTTTTAATAGGAATTAAAGATCAAATGTGAGTTAAATTTAAAACATAACTATATTTGATGATATCATGCTGTGAGCAATATATGTTGCAGTTACAAATTCGAATGAAGGCTTTATTTTTGCAATAGATTTTTTGCAATTGTGCAATTTTATTTTACTAAAGTGTATTCTACACAAGTTTGAGAAAATCTGTATGTAGAAGTAGTTACTTACATATTATCCTGTTAACCATGAAAGTTAGTTGGCAAAGATCCTGCCAAAGTTGCACCAAACATTGCTGAATTCTGAAGGAAATTTTGCCTCTTTATGTAATAAACAATCAATATTCGCCTGCTTCATGAAAAAGCTTCTACGATTTCTACCATTTTGTTAGCCTCTCCCTGCCCAATTTTACCAGATGCTCTATTTAGAATGCCATGAATTCTCACAGATAATTGCTCCTATCTATTACTGTTTTATTGACCATATTCAGATGACCATAGCATGTTCATTAATACATCCTTTTCTTGATAATAGGATCCCATAACTTTGAAAACCCATAACTTTGCTTGCTGTTCTGTGAAAGGCAGACCCAAACTTTAATGTATATGTATATATATATATAAACCTCTAAAGAAAGCTAAAAAAGAATTCTTATAATAAAGTTTATTAAAAAAGCTAAGAGATGAATCTGCACTAATGCTGCTAGACCAAAAATAATAAAATCAATAAAATGAAAAGTCGGAACTTAAATGTAGTTCCCACTTTTCCTTTTCATTTTTATTAACTTTATATATATTTGATTGCAAGAAAAGTACAACAGTAACATTTATTGTATTTATGATCATTGTTCAAAAAACAACATGACTTATTGAGAATCAACCAAGATTGTGTCAAACAAATGTGCTGATGCTCTGGGTGTGTTGTTACATCACCCTTACCCATACTTGCTGCTAAATGTTGCTGCTTGGAAATAGTTTCATGGTAGATAGGGTAAGATACATAAGTATATGGGATAGGATACATAAGTACCTAAAAGGATTTTATTCCTGAGTTTAGAATTAATTTGAATAATGTTTCATTATTAAAAGGAAATTAATTTATCAAAGAAAATGGAAGGTAGTAAATTAACATTATTAGAACTCCCTACACTTATATTTAATGGTAAAAGTCTAATTTTTCACGAACAAATATAAATTCAGTAAATAATATGTGGAATTTAAATTTAAGGGAGGGGAGTATTAAAAGTGATATGGGATAATTTTCAGCTTTACTAGCGAAGTATGCCTCATATTAATGGGGAAATCACCATGTTTGATTGAATATTTGGTTTGCTAATTGAAAAGAAAATTCCATTTTATCCCAGTTGTTGTTTATCATTCATAAGTGAACTATTTTTATGTAAATAATTATAAGAAGCTTAATGTTATTTCTTCTCTTCATTATCAGTCATATTTCGCATTTATACATGTATTTTATTTCTGTATTTAAATTAATCCTATTGTCATTTTACTCTCTCTATATATATTTATATATATTTTTATAATGTGTCGTTTTCAAGTAATGTGTAAATAATATACATGATAACTTTTTACGATATTCATTATCTGCACATTACTTCTTATTGTTATAAACTATTATGTTACCATCAAAATAGCTTTTACATGTCTAGAAAAAAAAATTAATGCTCTTTTAGGGTGGCCATTTTGATTTGGCTGATCGAATGTTTCATAGTATAAAAGATGCTTGGCTTTCTGCTTCAAAACATAATATGGCTGATGTGAAGGAGCTCATACCTGAATTTTTTTATTTGCCTGAATTCCTCTTGAATTCTAATCATTTTGATCTAGGTAAGAGAATTTTTCTTTTTTCTCTTCCCTCCCCCCCATATAAAGTAATAAATAAATATTTTTGCTTGAGTCTCCTTGAAATGTTTTTGAACCTTAAGCAATCTCTTTCTGAAAGATCAGAAAATATATTATGCTTAAGTTATATGTTTTTATCAATTACTTGAAATTTCATAATGAAGTTCACACAGCATATCAATTCTGTATCATATTTTCTGAGTAGCAGTTAATCAGTTTTTCATTTACGGTTTAACCCTTTGCGGCACAGAGTTAACCTTTGAAACCACCTGTTAAAAAATTTTCTTCTCAGTTGTGCAGTGGTTTTTCTGTGGTTTTACTGTATTAAATGTTTTTAATATGCAAAAGAACCTATTTTGTATTGTATGATTTGTATTCTGTATACCAAACAATAATTCCCAAATATCTCTTGATTGTTTCATGAAACAATAATGAATCATTAAAGAAATTATTCATTAATGGTATTGTTGAATAAGAAAGAAAAAATTGTTAATTCACATTTAACAGTAAATATAAGGTAGGATATGAAAATCAGATGATTTTCATGGTAATGTTTAAAAGAATGAAGGAAAAAATTGTATCAGCACTGCTAGAAATGAAAAAAAAAGAAGTATATTGCAATTAATTAAGATATATTCACATCTTGAAAAATTTATGAGAAATTTAGTTTAGATTATTCTTAATTCATTTGTAGATGAAGATTTCATGTAATACAAGCACTATAGTGACATGACTAATGCCAACCTTTGGTGTCAACAAGATCATGTGCACCAGATGCTAAACGTAAATATAGAAAAAAATTTCAAAATTTTTTTCTGCTCGGAAGGAGTATGTGATTGCCTTCAAAATCAATAGAGTGTTATTCAAAATCTGTACAAACTAACATTGCTTTTTTTTTTTTTTTTTTTTTTTTTGCCTGATTTTAAAAGGTAATTTACATTATATTTTTTAGGTTCTAAGCAAAATGGAGTGCCTTTAAATGATGTAGTTCTTCCACCTTGGGCAAAGGGTGATCCACGAGAATTCATTAGAGTGCATAGACAGGTGCTTTGCTTTATTGCTATATTCATAAATTGTATGGATTTACTTATGAACATATTTCAAATTTTAATTGTATCCCAAATTGTGGCTGCTGTTAATGTTTTTCAAATTATTAGGCACTTGAATGTGATTATGTTAGTGCCCATCTCCATGAATGGATTGATTTGATATTTGGTTACAAACAACAAGGGACTGCTGCTGTTGAAGCTGTCAATGTCTTTCACCACTTATTTTATGAGGGAAATGTTGACATATACAGCATTGATGATCCTCTTAAGAAAAATGCCACAATTGGATTTATAAATAATTTTGGACAAATACCTAAACAGGTGAGTTTAATCATTAAAAAAGTCTAATTATATTCATAATTATTAAAATGTCTAGTTATTATTCGGTATTTTGTAGTATGGTTTGCATTTTTAAAGTATTGCATTTTTCAGCTGTTTATCTGTTTGGAGATAGTTATTTGTTGTTTGATTTTTACTGGTTGAAATTGATTAAGAATATTGTATGATTTCTCATTGTATAAAGAATTATGGTGTAGTAAATGTAATGTACTATGAATTGCACTTTTCAATAGTTATATATGATCTAAAAATGTAATAAACATTTTTCCCATGATTTTTAAATAACTGATTAAATCATTGTTACATTGTTGTAAAGTAGTTTTTTGATTTGACATGATTCTGTAAAAAGGCTTGGTCTGGAATAATTTAAACTGTTTCTTGCATAAAGTTGTTTGCTTTAAAAGAGAACAAAATTTTATAGAAGCATGTATAATTTATCACATCTTTCTTAGGAGACAAAGAGATAATACTTATAACATCTTGTATTACTTTGGTAGGATAAATTAAGCTAGACATTAGAAGTCTATTTAAGGAATTATCCCTAAGTATTCCAAAGTCCGACGAAGGTTATAAAGAACCCTTTATTAACTCAGATAAAAGTTCACAGATGGCACCAACTCATAAAAGCCAACACTTTTGGCTGAACTAGAAAAGGTAGTTATTAACTTAAAACTAAATGGAGTTAAGCATAGCCTTATGGCTTCACAGGTTACTTAATGCATAGGCTGGCTTTGACTCGAAAGTCGACGTAAATTAGCCTAAGGCAAAAAGCACTAAGTGCCACAGAAATCTAACTGCTTGTGTACATCAGAGATAGCAGTGTGGCCTTCAGGTAGGCAAACGTGCACTAGATCACTTACATTCTGCTAAGAAAGCGTGAGTTGAAAGCAAGAGTGATAGGAAAGATTGCTTCAAAATAAAACAACTGTTACGTAAATTAAATAAAATCCCCATATACTATTTCTTTATGAAGAAGTATGAAGTAGACAAAAAGGAAATTGAAAAATACACTTGTATGCAAAATTAAGATTACGAAAAAAAAAAACCTGTGATATATCTTTAAAAAAAAAAAAAAATAACTGTTTTCCTGTATTATGAGACAGCCAATAATAATGTAACAAAATAAATTGAGGCTAAATGTTTTGTGATATGCAGAGGCAACCAAAAATGGCCAGAACATAATCTAATATTTTCAGAAAGGCCGGACTAATAAAGAGTGTAGCCTCCTCACACAGATTTATGTCTCTATCTAGGTCCTCATACTGTAAATTGTATTTGTTGACCATAGTTTATGGCAACAAATCCCATTCTTCTAAAAGCAAGAATTTTATTGTTTTGTGAAGGTGATGATGTAGAATGGTTCTTATACTGCATCCCAAAAGTGTTCTCATAGGATTTAAAGCCGGTGATTTTGCTGGGCACAGCATATAGTGAATACTTTCCTCCTCCAAAAAAGAGTTCTTCAAATAAGGCCTTTCTGTATCATCCATAAAAATAAAACTTTTAGAATAGATCTCAGAAAAGCCACATATAAGCTTCAAGAATCTCATTCCTGTAATGCTTTGAATACAGAACCAGCACTAAAGACATGCAGTGGTGCTTAAGTGTTGTAAAAAGGAAATATACTTTAAAGTCATCAAATTTCTTCAGAGTGGCTCTTAGGAGGCCACAGGCTCTCTTTTGATGAAGACTTGTTGAATATTACTCTGTGTGCTGGATCTCAACTCATCGCTGCAGAAGTGATAATCTCAACCTTGCTGTGTCAAAAAATCATGTACCTGCTTATGCAAAAGACGAGCTTGTATTCTATGTGTTGAGGTTATCGCATAGTGCTAGTTGCTGGGTGTAAAGGACTTGCTTTGTTAGGCATTTGTAGGCACACTGCTTGGAAATTTTCACTCAAGATGCAGTAGCAAGATCCTGAGAGAATGTTGTGACTATCATTCCCCATAACATTGTGCATTTGATGCTACATGTCCTCTGCAGTTGCTATGGCTCTTGGACATCTTTGGTCGATATTCCTGTGCTGTCCCCTGTAGTTTAGAATGTGTGCCTTAGCCTGGATATCATCATTCAAAGCGCTTTAGTTATCAGAAGATCACTCCAAGCTAATGTTGTCAATGGCTTTCCAACTTAATCCATTGTCTAAACAGTTGCAACTCATTTTAACTGAAATCAATTAGTCTTGTTATTTTCTTGTAAGAAATGCAATTCTATACATAAATTCCCAATTCAGAAACCAGTCACTTTTATGTTTTTCTTGAAAAAAAATATGTCCTTTTGCCTTTTAAACCAACTTAGATGCTTACATTACATTTACCTTTCTTAAATTATATATGACATAGTTTTTTTAAGTATTAGCATTAGCTATTTTGATTTATTGCAAAAAATGTGTTTATAACTTTAATTTTGGGCCACTAGCTTAAATTACATTTCTGTAAACTAACTAAAAAGTTGGGAAACATAGCTTTAGTCTCATACAAATGTACAGTTTTGCGAATTAAAAATTAAAATGACTTTTGCAGACATTATAAGAGTTATTCTTTGCTGAAATGGCAACATTGGAATGTTTCAAAGATTTGGTATAAAAGTTATAAGAGGTATAAGGTTACATTTTTACGCTTTTAAAAATCTAAATGAAATTTCTTAGTGTTATTAAAAATGAATGAATGAATTTATTTTAAAGTCCCTCCCCTTCTTAAGAACCATTTTTAAGTAAAATCAATAAAATGTGGGAAAATGAAACTTTTCTCAGCATGGAGTATGGAAGGGATGCAAGAAAGTTTGCTGCATGTGATAGGATTTTAAAGTCATTCTTTCTTTTAGATTTTCCCCCTCCGTATGTGTAAATGCATGCAAGATAGATATTTTATTCAAGGTTCCAGGCTACTATGTTTTAATTACAGTTAACCTTAAACTGCCATAATTTGAAAATTTTTCAGTAAAAGGTATTTCTTGTTGTCCCCTTTTTGCCTTATTTTTTTATCTCTAGTGTTTAAGTGCTAGTAATAGGGATAACATTTGCTTTTTTTATAGTCTATAAAACAATATTGATGTTAATAACGAACAAACAGATAATTCATCATGTCAAATGGTAAAATAAAGCTTGATAAATACAATATTACTTTCTTTTTTGTGTGTTTTTTTTTTATAAATAATTTCTCTAACTTATTTTATTGAATGAATGTAGAGCATATAGCAGTTGTACAGTTAACAATGAGTTTTTCAGTTTATACAGTGTATGAAATATGTGTTATCCTTTTGCTAATTTATGTTATTGAAAGTTAACTACAGGAGTTAAGTTTCTGAGAAATTAAAATTTATGCATCGATTTCGAATTGCATAGAGTAATATTAATATTCTTGCATAATTCAAGGATTCTAACCCTTCCATAATTTCCCTAACTCTTGTATAATTTGTTCATCAGCTGTATTTATGCAACTGTATTAGCATTTATTACTTTTGTTCTAGTTATTATATAAATCTTGATTTTATTTACAAACACATTTGTTAAGTTTTTTTAAATATTATAAAGAAAAGTATTTTTATTCAGCAGTGATTAAAAAAAGTGTGAATTTAATATCAGTTAATTTAAATCATGAACTTGAGGCTAGCAATAAATATATTTATGTGCTGTCTTACAATTTGTTTGTTACTGCAATAAAAACATGTTGTCCTTGCTAGTTATAGCTATGTGTTGAAGTGAGTACATGTGTAAGTATGATACTTTTTCATTGAACCCTCTGTCTTCGAGAGTATCTTGGAAGGAAACTAAAAATTCCATGTTTGGGGAAAATAGGAATGTGATGATGTGTTGAGTCTAAATCTCATGTTTTCACAAGGAAGTACAGTAATAATGACAGCTAAAAATTTACATTTTAAAGTAATCTTCTCCTTCAAATAATAGCCAAATTTAAAGAACTGTGAAAGAAGTCTATTAGATTTGTTGCATTTTCAACATAAAAAATGCAAAGGAAACTCATATATAAAATTTAGTGAAAATAATCAGATAAATAGACTTGATTTATTAATGCAATATTTGTCATGAATGTAGATTTATAAGATATTGTTTTCATGTTTATGTATGAGTGTAACTGCCTGTAATGTGGCTTTGCAGTTTGAATTTATGTGTAATGTTTTTTATTTTCATTTTTAGCTGTTTAAAAAGCCTCACCCTTCAAAAAAGATAACAAACCGTACCAGCATAGTTGATCCTGGGCCTATAATGCCTGGATTAAGTTACAGTTTAGATAAACTATTTTTTCATAATTTGGATAATTTAGAACCATCAAAGCATTCTGTTAAAGGTATTGTATAGATTGAATCTTTGTAATTAAAATTAATTTATTTACTTTGATATTTCTCAAAATATATTCTTTATAACGATTAGTTTGAGTATCCATCTAAAGTTTTATGATTTCATTTATATTTTCAAGCCTGTGAATCTCAGTAATTAAAATTAAATTTATTCACTTGGTATTTCTCAAAACGTATTCTCTACAACGATTAGTTTGAATATCCTTCTAAAGTTTTACAATTTCGTTTATATTTTCAAGCTTATTTTTAATTTGTACCATTTTTTCTGGTGGGACTTGTTTTATAAAAAGATTAATCATTATTGTGATGGATTGTTGATAGATTATTTATGTAAATTTATGAATTTTTAAGGGTTTAGAATTTAGAGAATTAATTTATATTGTGTATATAATTTTTACATGGTAAGAATTTTCTTGGATAATTTCTTCTGTGCGTGGTAATTTTTTTCCTAAACATAAGAAATATGTCTTATATTAGTTACTTCAAAAAACAAAAAACTAAAATGACATATTTTAATTACTTTTTATCAGTAATACTTACTTTGAAACAAGAATACTCATTTAAGAGGTAAAACAAGACATTTAATTTAAAGATAGCCAGTAGGCAACAATCTGCTAAGATCTATTCAAATGGGGTTTTTATCTTTATTCCAGATCTCAACATGAATGTACTTAAATAAGAATCAAATTCAAGTAATACCACAATGTACTCTTTCTCAGATATATTAAGTTAGCACATACATGTTTCTCTAGAAAATTGTTTGACACATGTTACTCTTTGAGAGAAATTCCCCTTCTCTCTCTTTCCATTAAAACACATTATTTTGTTTTTAGAAAGAAAAAAAAATTTCATTTAAAAAACTCTTCAAAATTAAAATGATTTGTTGACCGTAATTGACCTCAGTGACCTTTATGTTTAAATTAGAAACTTTTGCTTTATGTGTCTTTTGTATATGTTCTTTAATTTTATTCTGTCTGTCTCTCTCTTTCGTTCTTTTTTTCTCTTTTTCTTTCTTTCTTTTCTTTTTTCTCTTTTGTTTGGAAGGAAAAAGTAAATTCTCTTTAAATTCCAGATCAAAGACCAGACATCTTAAGCACATAACACAAGCATATATTGTAGAATTGTAGTTATTTGGGTTGACTACCTGGATCAGCCTGTTTGGAATATATTATTGCATGCGTGCATACAGGTTTGATGGTTTAGAATCCAATTGTATTGCAACTTCAGTATTAGAAACGAACATGAGTAATGCTCTAAAAAATATAGAAATGGAGCTAATTAATTTACACTGGAATATGAATCTTATTCAAATATTTGAAGATACAAGTTTGATTAATTTTTATTAATTATTGTAAAAAGATAAATATCCTCAGTTATGAATTTTGCAATGAGAGGAATTGCTTTGTTTGGGAGTACATTTACATGTAAACTGTTTTTTTTTCCTCTGTAGTTGATAATTGTCTACAAAAAGAATCAGACTTGTCTACAAGTTGATATTAATATCTACAAATTGGAGATGAAGTAATAAGTTTTTAGTAATTTTCTGTAGGTTACAAAATTCATGAATCATCAAACGAAAAAGACCATGAGGTGTTGTAGTTGCAAGGTGTAATAAAAAACAAATTTTATAATTATTTACTTACAAATGTATATTTTCTCTGTATACTACATAAAAAAATGTAATAGCGAAAGTAGGTTGGCATTATTTATTGTCAATGCATTTGAATTTTAGATTGTAACTGATAAGCATTTGTTGCTGATTTCAGGGGTAAACTTAATTTTTTTTTATTTTCATTCTTTTTAAATGCATATTTTGGCAAATATCTTTTTTTTATTTAGTTAACAAAAAAGAAAACTTTTTCCAGTTGCAGCCTGTCATCTATCTACCTTTTGATTTTCCTTTGGCATGCTTGCAATTTGAGTTTGAGACTTAAAGCACATAGAACATTTTGTTTTAATATAACACCAATGTAAAGTGTAGCCTACTATTTGCGTGAGATGTATGTGATATGTTTATTTTATATGTTTGTGTACATGTATATGTATATATATATGTTGTTTTTAGATCTCAGAGGACCTGTAGGTCATATCGTTCATCATGAGAAGTCGCTACTAGCAGTTGAGCAACACAAAATTTTAGTTCCTCCAAATTATACACGGTATGTTGCGTGGGGCTTTGCTGATCATAGCATTCGTATTGGGTCATACGAAACAGACAGAGTTCATTTTGTGTGGGAGGACACTCCTGCTGGCGAAATTTTCTGTTGTGCCTCTCCTAATGATAAAATTATCATTACAGCTGGGAAAAACACTGTAAGTATGGCAATATTGTTATTCTGAACTGAATATTACTTATTAGTCTAGTAAATTACTGTTAAGTAATATTGCATATTTCATAAAATCTTGTGTGTAGATTTAATTGCTATTTAAACTGACATATCTTCTTAAAATCTCTTCATATCTGCAGTAAAAACTAAATTTTGCAGAATTAAGTCAAACGCTATATCCGTACTTAAATTTTATTTTTTTGCAGTTAATATGAAATGTTATAAATATATCATTAGATAGATTTTGTAAATTTATATTTACATAATATGAATAGAGAATATATCAGATATTTGCATGATAAGAATATTTCTTCTGACTATATGGTTCCAAACTTGCTAAAATATGAATTTATATTTTAATATTATGTTTCAAGCGTCATTCTGTGTGTTAGAAAACCTTACCTTGTGTCTGTATAATATTAAACTCTAAGAAGAAAATCCCCCTCTTCCTCTCTCTTCATTAAAACATGGATTAATAGTTTTTTAGAATATAATTTCTATATTTAAAAAATTCTTCAAAGATTAAAATGATTTATTTGGGAATGATATGACTTTAAAGAGCTTTTTGTTTAAATTTTTTTAGTATTTTGTCAGAATTTCTGTTTTATAATATTGGGTTTTATTTTAATTGAAACTTATTAACTGATAAAACTTTATGCATACATTTAAAAATATAAAATCAGATTTTAATTTCGTTGTTTTTACATTATGTAAGGAGCATCTAGAAAATGAGTTACCCTTATATGCACAGTTGGCAGGCTATGTTCTTGCAGAAAGGTGGTATGTGTATGGCAATTCCTGATTGCTTGTAGTAACATCATTGAAGTGACCATAGATGTCTGCTCTTATTTCATACTTTGCTGTTTGAGGTTCAGTTCTTAGCTTCTGCTCTGTCTGGTATATGGGCTGGATGTCATGAGCAAATAAATTGTACAAAATGGTGCAATCAGTTTTGAGAAGATCAACAAAATGGGCATGATGGGGGGTGCACAGTAAGCAACTGTCAATTATATTTGACTTTGTAGAGCAAGTAAGCATTAAATTTTTTAAAAGCTTTATGTCACACTTACAAAACTCTGAACCTGTTGCTTGTGGCAATAAATTGTCACCAAACACCAGTCTTTTAAAAAATTGTGTGTAGGATGAAGCCAAAGTAGCTGAAATTTGAACACAAAGCAAAGTACATGGTCCGCAGTAGTATCTTGATGATGATAAGTTTCTGAACTAGCCCACCACCAGCAGTGAAATGTGGAAAAGCAGACTTTACCTCAGCAAGCAGTGTCAATATACTAGAATCATTTTAGATTTGTTATAAAGATTAAGCTCAAGCAGGTTATGTTGCGACAGAAAGTAATGTGTATGATATTCTGGGACTCATTGAGGGTTCAACTCATTAAGTTCCTGAGCAAAAGTAGCAAAGGTGAAAGCTTGAACTCAGGTCCTTAGTGTTAAAAAAAAAAAAGAAGAAGAAAGAAACTGCTATGGGCAATTCAAAACAAGCAACGGCGTGCACTCAACACTGGTCAGATTTATCTTGTGAATGGTAACACTTGATTTCATATGGCTTATGACACAGTAGATCTTTTGAGAAATTCCAGTGGGAAGCATTCAAGCATCTGCTGTATAACCCTGATTCTATAACCTGTTGATTTTCATCTTTCTTTCACCTTAAGGTGTTCCTGTCCAGTCAACAATTTTAAAGTAATGCAGATGTGCAAACAATTATCACATATTGGTTCTGATGCCAGGCAGCAGAATTCTGCAATATTCAGATATAAAAGTTGGTCCCATGGCATGGCAAATGTTGTAATTGGGGTGGGCATTGTGTTTAAAAGTAGCTGATTAGTTTTTATATCTGTTGCAGTAAATCCTTCCATGAAATTACATTTACTGTACAGTTTCTGAAAAACTTACTTTCTAGATGCTCCTTGTGTAAAGGTATTTGTAGCATGCGCAGAATGATGTAAATGAAAATAAAGAATGAAAGCCTAGGATTTGGTAATAATTAAAAATTGTTCTTGGTAATATCTGTAAAGATACCGAACTTTATAAATATTACTTTAAGTTTTCATTTAAATATTGCAAAATTTCATGAATTAATGATGCTGCAGATAGGAAAGGAAATTTTAACTCAATTTTGTTTGGTCTCATGCTGAAAATTTTCTTTTATCAAAGATAAAACTCAGCATATCAGTCTTTATTATTTTCCTATCAGCATTGGGTCATAATGCTTTACTCTCTCTAGGTTAATATTGTTAATTATGTTGTTTTTTTACTAAAAATTAGTAAAAGTTTATTATCCGTTCTAGCTTTTATTATTCTTTGTATTGAATAAAACTGATAATCAGTCATTATATTAAATTAAACATATATTGAATTTATTGGTTGGTGGTAATATGATGCAAGCACAGTTTTACCCCATTATATTAATATGTAGTTGTGTAGGAATTGTTTTGCGTACCCTTTAAATGCCATCTTCCTTTTATTTAATATGTAAGCATTCCCAAAAATTTTTCCAGATGGTCACTGTTTGGCATTATGATAAGAAAAAGTTAACAATTAAGAAGAATTTGTATGGACATACTGAATCCGTCACATGTCTTGCTGCGTCCCGTGCGTATAACTTAATCGTCAGTGGATCTCGAGATAGAACCTGCATTTTATGGGATCTCAGCCGACTTGTTTTTGTGCGACAGTTGCTCGGCCATCCTGCTCCTGTTGCAGCAGTTGCAATCAATGAAGTTACGGTATGCATGAAGTTTATTTAAATGTGAGAATGCTGTAATTTTTGTAGGGAAGAAAATTATAAAAATAAGTAATTGAATTATATTTTATACAAGGTATATTTTCTAGAAGCAGCTGTTTTGCTTACTTTGTTGTTTAAGCTGTTAGATTTTTAACTACTCTTGAAGTCAGTTTTAAATTAACCATTCAAATCAAAATTTTATTGAAATGAAATGTTGAATTTAAAAGTATTTTAATTCAAGAAAGACATTTATGTTCATTGTACTTGCAAAATATTTATTATGTTATTAGCTACTGGATTATTATTTTCTATTCAATTAAATTTTAAGCTGCAAATATGATTTTTCCCCTTTTTCTTAATTTAAACCCTTGTTGGTATTTTTTGAAAAGCAGTGTAATTAATTTGTGCATGCAAACTTCTGTAAGAATCTGCCGCCAAATATTCAAAAACGTGCTTTTGCAAATATTACAGGAAGTCACGAGTTTGCTAGAAATCACCAAATGTCACCGAGATCCATCAGAAACAAATTGCCTGTATCTCATTTCTAATTGAGGTGTTTTTGCAATTCGAGTGCTGTTGCATTCGAAATTAAAAGATCTACGTGGCTTATTCAGAAAGTAAGGACCGATTCCTGATAAAACATAAACCATCACAAATTTTTTCCGAAAACTTTTTTTTACTTAATTTCTTACATATTTCTGTATTTTCTATATAGTTTCCATGTTTTTTAAACATTTGTTATAGCCTTCTACGAACTTTTGTATGCCTAAGTCACAGACATCTGCCACCTATGAGAATAATTAGTCTTGAACTGCTTCTTTCACCTCGTCATCTGTGGCGATTCATTTGCCACTGAGAAACTCTTTTAGGAAGCAAGATGAGGGGAAATCACTCAGTGCCAAGTCTGGACTGTACTGTGGGTGGTCAGTCTGTTTCCATTCAAAATATGATTAGATTTTGGTAGGATGGGGTATGGAATTGTTGCGCAGCGGCAAAACTCCAGATGTCAGACGGCCATGTTGCTTATTCTGTATTGCACATCTAGGTTTAGTCAAGGTAGCACAGTAAATGGCTGCATTTATTGTTGTTGCTTTCTGCATAAACTTGTCTAACAAGACTAAATATCCCAAAATACAGCTACCATAACCTTGCATATTGAGATTGTCTGCTTGGCCTTGTCTCTGACTAGTGATGCTGTGTGGCACCATCCCATTGACTGACATGTTTAGACTCTGAGGTCATCTGAGATACTCACGTCTCAGCTTCTGTGACAACCCTGTCTAAAAGTTGATCTCTTTCCTTGTGATATCAGTCAAAAAAATCAAGAACATAAGCCATTCTTTTCATTTAGCCATTCACTAAGCAGCCTGGGAACCCACCATGCTCATAATTTGTGAAATGCAACTTTTCAGAGACAATCGAATGCAAAGTGGTTCTACCTACATTTGAAAATTCCAGTGCTCAAGTTGAAATCATGAATTGCTGATCTTCATGAATCTTTTCACCCACTGCATTGATCAAATCTGTGATTGCTGATAATCTGCTTAATCGCGGTTCCTTGTGGACATTTCCCTGTCCATCTTTGAAAGCTGTCATCCACTTATGCATTTTGCTGTCATTCATCGCACTAGGGCCACAAGTCGAAGCTCCACTTCTGAAATGTTCATTACTGTCAAAAAATTAATAATGGACTGTATTTTACAGTCGGTGAGCTCATCAATTGTTTTAAACATTTTGAACTGATACTGTACGCAGCACACTGCAACTATACACTGCAAATGGAGTTGTTTGATAAACAAGGCATGCCTGAACTCGGTGTGCATATACGTTTAAGTATTTGTGTGACATTCAATTCCTACTGCAGTTCGGATTTTAGTTTCCGAATAATCCTCGTATAATTCTATGTAACAAATAAAGCACTTAAATAGAAAACGTGGCCACAAATTAGATTAAATATGAAATGAACCCAAAAATTATCTCTGTGTTAAACAATAAATAAATAAAACAATAAAAGCACCGTAACAATAGAGGGATACAAAAGTTCAGTCAGAAAGAAATTAAATATTTGCAGTAATATAAATATGGGTAGATAAAGGGGATATCTGAAATATATGTTTTAAAGTTTTTTGAATTTGTAAATGAAATTACTAAATGGTTATTAGTTGTGCATTTTTTTAATTCTTGAATCAGTGTAATTTTCAAAATTTAATTATAGCAAAATAATACAAAGCATCTGTTTATAATGAAAAGTTCATTTTGAGTTGAGTTCTAGTCTGATGCTGATGTGACTTATCTCACTTGTCTAACAGTAACATCAGCACAAGCCCATCAAATTCATCATGGCAAGAAGTGCAAGACTGCACATGTTGTTGGCAAGAGCCATTAGCACCATACAGATCACAGTATCACTTTGCTTAGTTCTCTCCGTGACAATTTTGATGGAGAACACCTGGAGGGTTACGATCCAGAGTACATCTCACTCGTCTGGCCACATTGTGGCCCTATGGTATTAGGAGATGCCTCAATCCAAACCACAGACGACGACATCCAACGACCCAACCGGTTCCCCAAAACAAAAATATAGCCGGAAAAACTAATAGTCTAACAAAATTCTATAAATATTCTATAACACCTGCAGGGTATGGTTCCAAGGGTCTCTCACCCTTCTTTTCCTACCACCAACCTCTCGAGAGGACTTTTGGCTCACCACACATTTAGAGTTCCCCCCCCCCATGTTGCACAAACACTATACATTTACAAACATCCATGTCTTCTCAGGGATTCAAGCCGAGGCCCTTTGGTACAGCAGTCAACATTGCTAGCCATTATCCCGGTTGGGCGGCCAATTCTAGTCTTCCTTGATAGAAAGAAAAAATTATGTTCATAAAAACCATGGATTTGCAAATTATGTTACCTAAGTTCTTATTGCATGTTTAGCAAGATTTTCACTATATATATGAAAAAAATGATTTTTAAAAATTTCTTTTGTTCCATTTTGAAAATATTTTTATAGGGTGACATAGCAACATGTGCTGGGACTCACTTGTTTTTATGGTCTATCAATGGTGATGAAATCGCCTCTGTGAACACTGCAACAGGTAGAGCGGACAGAATGCAGACAATTCTATGTGTGGCCTTTTCATATCTGAATGAATGGGATAATCAAAATGTTATTATGACTGGCTCCAGTGATGGTGTTGTTCGTGTAAGTTAATTGTTTGTTTTTTGGGTGCTTTTTCAGTTTTCTTGTATGAAAGTATTCAGTTTCTGATATGACTATTCATACCTATTTTGCTAAAATAACATTGTCACTCTTGAGCATGATAGGCATGTGAATTGTTAGTCCAAAGGGATTTTGTCCCTGAAGGACTATTGTTGTCATTTTGCAATTTTGCTTTGAATCACGCTGAATGTCCGTTTCACTTTTCAAATTGTTGCCATGAAATATTATCACCCTGTATTATATTTAAAGAAATTAAATAATTAAGAACCTGCATAAATGTATGTGTGTTTCTTGCATTGTGATAAAACAACGATACCTAGAGCCATCCAATTTTGAATAACAAAATCTTACTGCGAATATGGGCATTCGGAAGCCCAAATTTGAAATTAGAATTTGTTTTATTATTGATTTCATATTTTGTAAAACGTTAATGAATTTTTGAGTAACAAACTCAAGGATTTCAAAGTGAGCAATGACAATGTTGTACAGAGAAAAACATTTTTATCTCCAACGCGTGAGATTGTGTATCAGGAATTCTAAAGATATACTGAATTTAAAATTATTTTGGGATATTTGTTTTGAATTGAATTTATGGTTACGTGCAAAGAACATTATATTTAATAAATAAAGGTAACTCACAAAATGTTAAAAAAACGCGCCTTTGGACGAAATTTAAAATCTGAAACCTTTCAGATTTTTTTTAATATTTTAGTTTTAAAGTATTTATGTGTAAATTTTTTAAAAGAGATATTAAAATATAGTAAAACTTTGATATACAGTACAAAGTTTGAGATCCAAACTCGTTGGGACTTTGGTGATTTTGGATTTACCAATTTTCCTGACTTTAATCATCATATGACCTGAATAGAATCAAAATTTGTAAAAAGAAGCTCAATATTTATTTGTTTGCTTTATTATTAGTCCAGAAGGGCTATTAATTTTGTTCTGCCGTTTTGCGTTGATTCACTTTTTAAACTGTTGCCCCCAAATACTACAACCCTGTATTATATTTAAAGAAATTAAGTAAATTATTAAAGAATGAAAAATCTGCATAAATGTGTGTATGTTTCTTGCATTGTGATAAAACAATGGTATCTAGAGCCATCAAATTTTGAGTAACTTAATCCTCCAATGAATATGAGCATCTGGAAGCCCAAATTTGGAATTTGTTTCATTATCAATTTCATATTTTGTCAGACATTTAAGAATTTTTTATTAACAAACTTTTTTATTATCATTTCAAAGCAAGCAATGGTTACACTGTACGGAGGGGAACATTTTTATCTCCAGCACGTGAGACTGTGTATCAGAAATTCTAAGATATGCTCATTTTAAAATTATTTTGCAGTGTTGCTATTGAATTGAATTTTATGGTTTAAGTGCGAAGAACGTGATATTTAATAAATAAAGGTAACACAAACATTTAAAAAACACCCCTTTGGGTGTAATGTAAAATCTGAAAGCTCTTAGATCCCCCCCCAGTGTAAGTTGCTTTTTTTTTTTTTATGTGTGTAAAGAATTCATACCAAATTGTCAGTCGAAATTTTTTCATACTCAATAGCGTCTTTACCATTTTTTTAACTATCAGTAGTGAAATTTTCTGGATTTGGAACATATCGCAGACTTTGCCATCCATTAGTTGATTGATTATTGGAGCATTGCTATCTCATTGGAATACTTCTGTTATATCATCTTCAATTATTACTATTACTCCACAAATTCCATTAACATTAAAATTTTGCTTTTTGTTTGCGATATCCAAAAACCTTCAAATTCACAGCCATGATAAAAGACCTAGCAAGCATCTGCTATACACTTTTGCCATTGAGGAAATTAAGCCTGAATTACATTATTTTCATTATTTATTTTTATTCTTTCATTATTTTTTGTATTTCTTGAGTCTTATCTGAGTCCTGATTAAATAAGTTCCCACATATATTTAAAGGAGTACTCACCATACATTTTAGCATGTTTTTTAATCGTAAACAATTTCTGTAATAAGAATAGTTTGTAGATAGCAAACACGCACATGCATTGCATGACAGGTGATGGCAATCATTGTGTGTGCATGTTCACTATCTACAAACTATTCTTATTACAGAAATCATTTACAATTAAAAAAAAAATGTATGGTAAGTACTCCTTTTAAGTACACTGGTGTGCAAAACTTAAGCAACAGCAGGGTTTTTTGCCATAACTCCATGAGAAATCAACTGAGAGACATGAAATGCAGAAATGAACTAGAGTATTATGTACGTAAAGGATGACGAAAGCATCAGAGCTGAAAAAGGAATACAATACTTACGGTAGGGAACCAAACAAAAACAAGCTTTATTGAATGCATAGTATCATGACTCATGATTGTCTATCCAAGAGGAAGAACAGCACCCATAGTATCGTGATTCATGATTGTCTATCCAAGAGGAAGAACAACAAACAGATGTTCTTTAATATGGGATATGCCCTCCCCTCTGTGCAGTGGTTGCTTCGCACCGTCTCCACATATTCAGAACCTGCTGGTGCAACATTTCTTGCGGTAGGAGTACCTATTCCTCAATCAACATCTGTTTGAGTTGTTGGGTGTTCTCCGGAGTGTGTAAGCTTGCTGCAATGCGTCTCCCCAAAGCATCCCACACATGTTCGATGGGATTTAAATCTGGGGAGTACGCTGGCCAATCCATTCGAGTGATATCTTCACTTTCCAGTAGCTTCTCAACAGCAAGAGTCTGATGTGGCCACGCATTGTCATCCATAAAAATTGAGTCTGGGCCAATGGCACCGCAGAACAGATGCACGTAGAGAAGGATTACCTCCTCACAATAGCGATCCCCGGTTACAGACCCTCTATCGAAAATGTGGAGCTCAGTTTGCCCGTTCAGCATAATGCCTCCCCAGACAAGAACTCCAAGACCACCGTTACAGTGTCTTTCCTTGATGTTACTGTGATAAAACCGGGTCCCGATCTCTCTCCAAATCAAAACGCGTTGAGAATCGCCTCTGGTACTGAACCGACTCTCATCCGTAAAGAGGACACGACTCCATTGATCAGTTGTCTAGTTTTTGTGCTCTCTGCACCACTGTAAATGGTGGCGTTGGTGGCCAACTTTCAACGGGAGGCAGTGTTCAGGACAGCGGGCGAATAGGCCCCCTTTGTGAAGGCGTCTGGCCACAGTAAACTGCGACACTTGTCCCTCCGTTGCTGTACAGAGTTACTTAGCAATGGGGCTTGCTGACTGCTGTCGGCCTCTTTTTACCTGCAGGACGATATATCTGTCGTCCTCGGTCAGCCACCACCAACCTTTCTAACAGCTGTACCTGTGGTTTGGAACGCTTTCCAAGCGCACGAAATGACACTTTTGTTGATTCCAAACTCTGCAGCTACACTGGTGACAGTACGCCCCTCCTCCAGCTTTCCGATCATTCTTCCATGTGTGAAGTCATCCAGGTGATTTCTTCTAGCCATATTTCACAAACTGACTCACAGGCACTTGCAGCGAATATGTTGAATTGCGTCTCCATCCGTCCTTTTATTCTACTGTTGAGCTGCGCGTGCCAACATCATGCGTTTTGTGTACCCTCACGTCGCCTCTGATGTTTCGTTCCTGATATTTGCATATGCATGACGTTTCTACTGACTTACGTGTTCATTGTACTGATCTCCAGACCTCCTTTTCTGTAATTTCATGGCCATTTGCTAAATTTTTACATTGTTGCTTAAGTTTTGCACACCAGTGTATCATTGTCATCTGCTTTGCACCATAAAGCATGGCAGCCGCATGACAAATCAGTACCATCAAGGCTTATTGAAACCACAAATCAGTTATATTAATTCAAACACTGCTAAATGACCTATGAATATCAATTACAGAATTTATTTTATAGAAATCTCTTAAATTTCTTTTTGTCAGCAGACTTCTCAACACAGCTGGATTAAGTTTGTAATCATTGCCAAGTATATTGTCATCATAAAAATCTTCAGTTACGAATATTTAAAACAAAAATTGTTTTAGTTATCACTGCCTGAGTCATTTCTTAAACTGCCATGAGTTCATAGTCTTGTGGTTATGAAAGCAAAAATAAACTTGGATTGTTTTGGTTTGAGGTATATGATGAACAGTAAAACTGTTATGGAGCCGAATTATTGATCATACAGATTTATGCTGTAAACGGTTGTGTCTTTTCATGAAGGGGTTATCTCAAAATGAAATTATGTATGAAGCTCTTCACATGTTTTATTATGAAAAAACACCTACTGTGCATGCATGAAGCATTAAGCATATGCTACTCTGGTATTCTAATTCTCTTTCTCTTTTTGTAAAATATTTCTTTTAAAAAAATTCTCATGGCTAGCAGGTCTGGATATTGGATCATTCTGCTTTTTGGACATCCGGACTTTAGACTTTGAACTGTATAAATATTCATAATAATAATATATTGCCTAATTATCAAACAAAACTTAGTCATTTTCTGAAATTTAGTGTAGCAATTATTTTGGACATCAGTTTGTAAATGTTATTGAAATTTGAATAAATGTCTGGTATTTAAATTTTAAGCAAAGTTTAAATCAAGTAACTTGTAAAATGTTTAATATAGTCAAAGATTACATCCATAATGGTTATGTATTTAATCAAACAACATTTTCCCTCTATATTCTGTACCAATTTTTATGAATTTTCTGAAATATTCTACCAGTACTAAAGAAAGGTTATGACTTAAAAGTTAGGAAAAGTTATGACTTACACTGAAACAAAACGTCAAATGAAAGTACCAAGATGAAAATAAGCAATAAAGTATTTCAGAAAACTTGTCTAAAGATTCTCTAAAGATCTCTGAAGATTTACTTCAGAGGAATTGCATACTATACAGAAGAAAATGTACTCATGAAACTTGTTTTTATTATTGCATGTAGTTGTACAAAATGGGGAAACTTGCTAGAAGGTTATTACCCAAACAATGGACTTAATATTTTACAAAAATTGTTAACAAATAATTGCTGTTACAAGAATTGTAAAATTTGATTTTTGCTTTTTTTAGATGTGGTCTGCTGATTATGTTCAAATACCAGAAGATACTTTTCTGCATTCAGAAGAAAAAGAGAGTGAAGATTCATCAAAACAAAAGGCTCCAGAAAACTCAGCTGAAACTCAAGCTCCAGCAGAAAACAAAGCTGCAGAAATTGTTCGTAGAATGAGTTTGGCTGGTTCAAAAGACCTCGGCGAACTAATGCAACAGAGCACTCTGTGTGCTGACCGCAAGTCACGTTTCACTAAGAGTGCCTCGGGTAGCTCCTTATCTGAGGAGGAAAGAGAAGGTTGGTAAAACATTTTATGTAGTTTTTAGTAAAGAATATTTTTCTAAATCTCATTATATTTCTGGCAAGTTTAAGCAACTTGTTTACATTTCTGCTTCAGTTGTTTTGTCATGTGATAAAAGTACAAAATCTTCACCCAAAATGTCTCAACGGTCAAGTTAAATTTTTTATTAATTATCATAGATCATCTAAACTGCTCATAATACTGGAGTTTTTCTCTATATTAGTATGTGATAATTCTTTTCTTTGTTGCAAATAAATAATGGATATGAAATACGATCAATGTACCAGTGAATTCGTGTAAAAAGAAAGATCTAGTCTGTCTGATATCTGTAAATTGCTTAAGGTTATGTAGGGAGATAAAATTGCTGACAAAAACTCTGGCATGGATGAATGAAGAAGTTTAAAGAGGAGTAATTTAGCACTAGAGAAAAACCATAGAATGGAAGTCATCAAGTACATGTCTCTTTTCAAATGAAATAAGAAAATTTGTTTCAACAATGGCACAAAGGCATTACTTTTAAGATAGACTATGCCGAGTATTGAAAAAATAATAATAAATCATTATGTAGAGGAAGAGATACTTCAGCAAGATGGGCAAAGTGTGATCCATGTCAGTTGTACAGTTCCAGCTTGTACTCAGACTTTTGAGTATTTCATGTTCTTAAAAATTTACAAACCACCTGCTATCGCATTTCTAAAATGAAAATTTGCTGCAGTAGTAGAATATGGATCTAAATTTAATATCTCTTAACAGGCTATCCATTTTTCTTTAAACTTTTAGTTAGAAAATTGAGTTGCTAAATTCAGATCCTAAAAACTATACGGCACTGACACTGTTGCTAAGAATAAAATCAGTTATGTCCTATATACTCCTTTTTCTTTTAAGTAAAACTAATTTGTACCTTCTGCATGGAATAAGCTTGGCTGAAGAGTAAGAAACGTGGTAAATTAACCAAAACTTTAGCTGTTATTAAAAATTAAAATAAAACTTCACTCTGTGATTGATTTTGTATGAAATAAATCAATGGTCTCGAACTGATGACTGAAGAACAGT
This sequence comes from Stegodyphus mimosarum, assembly GCA_000611955.2. Classification (NCBI taxonomy): domain Eukaryota; kingdom Metazoa; phylum Arthropoda; class Arachnida; order Araneae; family Eresidae; genus Stegodyphus; species Stegodyphus mimosarum. The sequence goes on along the minus strand of KK112075.1, from coordinate 127,545 downwards.
TTTTTGAGGCCCACAAATTCATTTTCTACAAATTAGTTAACATTATTATGGCAGGAATTTGAAAAACGTTTAAGATATTTTTTAGTCCAGTTTTATATTATTTTCCTAAATGAATGTGAGTAACAGTGCAGAAAATCTACAGGTGGAAGTAATTAATTTACATTGTGATTTATATCTTATTGAGAGATCTGAAAATACAGAATTGAATAACTTTTTTTTGTACTTGTCAAAAAATAAAGACCTCGAATTTTTGAAATAAGAATAATTGTTTGTTTAGGAACACATCTGTATATGAACAGCTTTTTTTCTGTAATTGAAAATTAATAAGCTTTATGAAAAATAAATAAATAAAAAAAGAACCAGGCCCATGGATGAGCATCTACAATTCATTTCTCCAAGGTTACAAACTTTATCAAAATCGAAAGCTGTAGTAACAAAAAAAGTTTATTTACATGAAAATATATGTACTTTTTCTGTTTGTATCAAAGTGAAATTTAACAAAAAAGAAAGTTAAATTCTCATTGTTTATTCTCAAGTTTTGTCCCACTTGGAAAGGTTTTTGTAATTTTTTTATTTTAAGTAAACTATTTAGTTGTGACTTCACATCAGAATGTTTGATATATATGTCGGTGAGAAAATTAAATATTTAGCTATCAATTTATTTCAATTACAAAGTGTAACCAACAGAAATTTCTTGCAGATCCCAGCCTTTAAATTTCAGACAGGAAATAAATATAAGTTGGAATTTTTTGCTTCACATTATTATTATTACTGTTAATGTATGTTTTTGATAAATATTAATGAATAAAATTTAGTTAGAAAAACTTTTCATTTATGTAATAATAATAATAATTGGTCCATCAGCTGATTCCAGATCCTGCATTCTACTCACATGTAACTTGAATTTGAAATAAAGGATCTCAGCATTCAGCAATTTGATTTTCTATTAGTCAACAATTTCTATTAGTTTAAACAACTGACTGATAGAAAATCAAAATAATAAATGTGTAATAACTGTTCTCCGAAAGAAATCTGAAATGAAGAGATCCGCAGTGGAGAAAAAATGGTGTTTTGAAAGAATGTGTTGGAAGAAAGAGACATCCTTCTTTTCTGGTATGCTACTCTGCTAACTAATCTTTAATCTTTGCCTGCAACTCTATAGTTAATGGCTGTAGTTATTACAAGATTTTTTTTTTCCCAAAGGGGCTTTGTCCCTAAAGGATTATTGTTTTCGTTTTGTGATTTTGCATTGAATCACTCTGAATGTCCATTTCACTTTTCAGATTGTTGCCATGAAATATTATCACCCTGTATTATATTTAAAGAAATTAAATAATTAAGAATCTGCATAAATGTATGTTTGTTTCTTGCATTGTGATAAAACAATGGTACCTAGAGCCATCAAATTTTGAATGATGTAATCCTACTGTGAATATTGGCATCTGGAAGCCCAAATTTGAAATTGGAATTTGTTTTATTATCGATTTCATATTTTATAAAACGTTAACGAATTTTTGAGGAACAAACTCAAGGATTTCAAAGCCAGCAAAGGCAACATTGCACAGAAAAAATCATTTTAATCTCCAGCACATGAGATTGTGTATCGGAAATTCTAAAGATATACTGAAATTAAAATTATTTTGCGATATTTCTGTTGAATTAAATTTTATGGTTTAAGTGTGAAAAACATGATATTTAATAAATAAAGGTAACTCACAAAATGTTAAGAAAACGCGTCTTTGGACGTAATTTAAAATCTGAAACCTTTCAGTTTTTTTTTTTTTCTTATTATTATTTTATTTTATTTTAAGTTTACTGTAGCTTCCTTTATCATATGATTGGAAGCAGTTTTGATTGTATTAAGGTCATACAGTTGATTGAACAAACAAGGTCTTGAATTCTTACAATGGTCTTAATAAGTGTACTAAATATTTTTAGTGGGATAGTTGTTTTTCTTGAAGCAAAGGGTTATTTGATACTTATTCTAAAAATTTTAGATCTGCCTGTCTCTCTTGTGAAACATAAATAATTTATTAAAGCAATTACAGTACAAAGTCTAAGGTTCAGACTCATCAGTACTTTGATGAATCCAGATTTCACAATTTTCTAGATTTTAGATAATTAGTAAATCTTAGTAAGCTGATATATAAAAAAAATTATGAAATTAACAGCATGAAATATTGAGGTATTTATGGCCTGTGAGGGAATCAAAATTTACAAAAATGCTCAGTATTTATTCATTTGCTTCATTAAAAATTTCTTTCAATCTAAGTTAAGTTACTTAGTTATTTTGTGCTGGTATTTTCCCTTTTAATTTTATAGATAGACAATTTCTTGCTCAGTCATGAAGTTCCATTGTTCAAGTTTATTGTCAATCAAATTTTTATAATTCTTAACAACTTTTGTCACTTTCTTAACTATCAGTAACAGATCCTGCTGCAATTCCAGAATTAGAAACTCATTTGGACATAAGTGAAAATTCAAACTTTTTTTTTCGTATGATGCTGTAAAAATAATAGCTTGCAAAAAATAATAATGATAATAAGTTAGTTCAGGTTAGAAAGTTAAGGAACAATGCAATTTACTGTGTTAATTAAACTTAAGTTTTGTCTTGTTATAAGCACTTAATGTTTAACTAGCATCTGCTATATACTGTTGGCAATGCATCATGAGTTTAGTGACTAAAGACATGTTATTCCACTTAATTTTGTCTTGCTTCTGTTGCGTGCTGTGAAACTTAAGCATAAATATTCATTTAATTGTTCATTAGACTTACATCTATTTCCTGTTCAGGCTTATCCTTATCTGAATCATGAATTAATAAATTCCCTCATATTATTAAGATTTATCTGAATAACAAATTGGTTAGTTTTAATTCAGGCAGTACTAAATGTAATGTTTTGGGATGTCAACATAAAAGTAGCTTGTGGTGTCAACATATACGATCTCCATGTTATTTGGTATTCAGTGATTTTTTTTTAAATGTTTTAGCAAGAGTCATTTCTGAAGCTGCTATTACTTGATAATCACATGGTGATGAAAGCAAAATAATAACAATAAAAAATAATTCACCAAGTTTGTGTCAGAAGTGCATTTAGTAGGTGTAAAATTGGTGATGAATTATGGTAGAATTTATCAGTTTGAAATGTATGTCAACCAAAAATGCAGCTATTCAAATTTTTGATCATGTAGATTTATGTTAATAAATTATTGCTTTTTTTTTCAACATCTAAACGTTTTATTTTGTGAAGAAGTAAAATTAAAAATCAAGATGATTCACATGCTTTAGTAGGAAAATATGTCTACTGTGCATGTGTGAAACATTAAGCACATGCTAAAGCAAGACATTATTATAAAAAGTTTAATTAAGTTTAATTTGTTCTTCCTTTTTGGGGGGTTGAAAAGGGGGGAAAAACTAAAAAAGAATTTGACTGGTCGGCTAGAGTCCTGGGTCTTAGTATCTGGATTTCAAACCTTGTACTGTATATATGGAAGCTGGTTTGTTGGATTAAAGTCACCTGAAATATGCATAAAATTAGAAAATTTGTTTTAGTGTTTCTTAACTTTTTGAGATTTAGTACTATCCTAATATCTGACATGTGTAATGTAGTATTTCAAGTGTTATTAAATGTTTTTCATTGAAGGCTTCTTCCATGAATTGCAAATTTCAAGTTTTTTAGAATATCAGATAAATTCTGTGTAATCAACTGTTTAACAGGAAATGCATAGTGTTTGCATATTTGCTTTTTAGAGAGATCATTGTTAAAATTTGTGAGAGCGTAAATATGAAATGAAGAATTCCATATTCATTAACATCCCTAGTAGAAGTACTTATCAAACTTTGCTTGTCTGTATCATTAACTATCTGTTTACTATTTTGTTCCTAAGTTTAAAAAATATTAGTAGTCATATATTATAACAAAGCAATTAAAATATATTAAATGTGAAACTTTTGTATATTTCTCTAATACTTACAGTATTTTGTATTATTTTTTTAATCAGATGATGATGATGAAAATGATCAATTTAAAGATAGTGAAAAAGAAGACAAAGCTGAAAGCCCTGTAAAGACTAGTGAAATTCCAAAAGATAATCTCATTCCAACTCAGATTCAACATTCCAAAACAGTTGTGGGTTTGCATAGCAACAGCAGTGAAATTAGTGTGGAGTCGAGTGACAAACCCAAAACCAAAAAGCTTGTTCATTCTGAACATTTTGAATGTCCACCAGAGCAATACAGCAGCTTTCAGCGCTGCAGCACTGTGGGACCAGAAGTCACAGTTACAGAAGAAGTGTCTGAAAGCAGTAGTGGTAAAATGAGACTCAGTAAATCAGACACTTCTCTAACAGATTCCTTTGTAATGGTTTCTGAGAGTGAAGCTTTGGAGAGTGAAAGGATGTTGGACGGCTCCATTATCCGCAACAAAAAGAAGAAGAAAGTCCTTAAAGATGGTAATCATAATATTTTCTTAATATAAAGGATTAAATATAACACATTAATACTAATTAAAATGTTGTTTAATAATAATTAAAGGGAGGAATGGGCAGTTGTACTTAGAAAATTTTAAAAATCATGAAATAATAATTGTTGTTATTTGTTACTTTTATAAAATTTATGTTCAAAATAAATAAATAAAATTATTTACATGCTAAAATTTCATTTAGGATTCAGTAAAATTGAAGCATTCGTGTATTACCAGTCCGTTTTATTATTTTGAATCCAAATAGTAGTCATTTTGTCATGTTCTGCTCTCTTCACTCTTGTGTTGAGTTATTCTGGGCTCAGTTTTTGCATTTTATCTTGGGGTTGCTGTACTTTTAAAACTAGCTGCTAAATGTATAGGAGATTATCAAGGTGTTTTTTATTACAACATAACTCACTTGTTATTTCAATGGCTTCCGTGATTTTTATCTATTTGAAATTGCATCTAGGCCATGTTGCTGAAAAGATTTCTTGTCAATCTCCAGTATAGTTCAGCAGCTATTTATAAAAGTACCTAAACCCTGACAGAAATAGCAGAATTTCAGATTGCAAATGAACTGAACCCAGCAGCAGAGAGGATACATCATTCAGATCCAAGCTGATAAATTCGTTATTCAGATACATTATGCACAAAAGCTCTGATTTTACTGACGTCATAACATAGTTTTAACAGGTGAATTGATTTTACTTGTTCATTCATTTCATTTATTCAAATTTTGTCTGCCAGTTAATCAGTAAGTTTTATTTTTATACAGCAATACATTTAAAGGAACTAAACGAATCAAATAGCCAAAAGTTTGTATTTGGTTATTTTATGTGTATTATATGTTACCTCCAAAATTAGAGTGTGAAAATTGCTTCTGTAGTAAAATTCTAATACTTAATAAATTGCTTTTGTGTAATTTGAATATAAGCTAATTTGTAATAGTATTCCTACAAATACTCAATAGATAATTTATTGAAAGACAACTACTGTGGTGTGTGTTGAAATGTTTTATGGAATAATAAGTAAATTATTATTTAAGTAAATATTGACTGCAGAATTATTTAATGCATGCTCAATCGTAGTTTTTTAATATCTTTGTTAGCATTGTCAAGACTGTGTGATAATTGATAGTAATAATTTAGAAATAAAAATTATAGTGTGACTTAAAATACTTTACTAATCAATAATATTGGAATTACCTACTGTAAGTTAACCTTGTAAGTTGAGAAAGTTCTTGTTAATCACATTAGATTTTTGACCAAACTTTAAAAAAAAAAAAGAAACGAAAAAGAGGGATTACAGGGTGGTTTGCCAGTTTTGTTTAGTTTCTAAAGTAATACAGTCATATTTTGGTGAATTAGCTGAATCATATTAATCAGCTTTGTTATTGTATGTAATCAAATAAATGAATTTTAGTTTAATTTTCCTTTCTTTTTAACTGTAGGTTTTAAGTGGCATTGCCAACTGGTATTTCGTAGTAAACTGACAATGCACACAGCTTTCGACAGAAAAGACAATACAGAGCCTGCTGCAGTAACTGCCTTGGCTGTATCAAGGTAAAATTTTCATAGTTGTATTAAACTTAATCCTAGTCTGATTTGTATTCGCTTCTTGTTAATCCTGTAATCTATTTAATCTAAATTATAAATGACAAATTTATAATGCATCAAGACTTTGATATAGATTTTGCATGTAAACAGGTCTAAAGATGTAGATTACCAACATCATAAATGTAATATGTGCACTAAAAATGGGTTTTTTTTAAATTGTGTGTTTCATTTTAAATGATAACCTCCAACTGTTATGAAGAAGCTGCATTTTATCAATGAGAAAAGATAAAATCATTAAAGTGTCACTAAGGAGAGTAATAAGAATTCTAGAAACAGTATGAGGAAATGGAAGAAAATTTTAACTGAAAAATATAGCTTTGAAAATAAAGAAGGGAGATTCCAAGACTTCATGATCACGATGCCCTGTTAATAAGATTCTAGCCGTCAAGCAGAAATTTTACCTGAAGTGATTCAATGACAATGTGAAAATAAACCCAAGACTGTTCTGTACAAGTGACAGTAGTAGTCCTCATGTTTGGTTAAATCTCATATTTCGTTCTGTAGTAGAAGTCATTAGAGTGGCATATGCACAACCAGGGTGATTGCTTTTAGTACTGTCAGGAGCGAGAAATTGACCCACTCTCATAAATTCATTGCACATCCTCGGGAACAAGCTTTTGACATGTGGGAGGAGGCTTTTCTCCCGCATGTCAAAAAGTCTCAACTTCACTTAAAAGTCTTAATTTCTGGCCAAGGTTTGAGTCTGGGGAAAAGACAAGCCATTCAGAAGTTAGAATGAATTTTTAAGGCATATATTTACTATTAAAATAAAATTTTACTGCTGAAATAGTGGTTCACTTTCATAAAAGTGCCAGAACCCTTTTATTTATGGCTCTGATGCACTCCAGCTAAAATTATGATTTATCTCAAAAAGAGAAGTACCCGAGCTGGGCTTCGGTGGGTTCTGGCACAATTTAATCTCTGCTAACGTGGCCTGAACAAACAGTATACTGTCAGTTACCAATGGCTGACACAATCCAAATGCAAAGTATGGTGTCAGTCATTGATGGATGAGGTCTGAACAGAAAGTATAATCAATCACCAGTGACTGACATAGCACATAATGTGTTAATCTCAAAGTAATAATTTATTAAAATTTTATGGAAATTTTTCCGAGCAGTTAAACATTGAATTTTTTCTTTTTAATTCTTTTTGTTTAGTGTGTAAATAGGATTAACATGCTCTTTATTTGTTCAAAACAAGCAATTGTTTTTTTATATTTAATAAAAGCTTCTCCATGCATTTTATGAGATGATCGTAATGTATGACCACTGAATGTTAAAAATATCATGGGTATTGATGTGATTGTTTTCTAATAATGTTCAAACTAAAATACATTTATATATAAGTTGTCTTATTTCTTTTTTTAACAAGTTGTAAAAAGGAAAGTTTATTTTTATTTTATATTACTGTTTCATCTCTTGTAGTTTTTAGTCATCGCTATAATTTTAAAATGCCAGGACACAGAAAGGTACATTAAGAAATATCTAATTTGGAAGTTTGATGTCATTGTGTTTTATTTTAACTAAGTGGAATAAATAATTATGAACTGAAATATGCACTGTACAAAAATATTACTTTGTGATTTTTCACTTCAGGTAAAGAAATTTATTTATTGGGTTGTATAAAAACTATTTTTGCCTTTTTTGTCTTTAAGATTAAAAATTATTTTTTATGTAAAGAAATTTATTAGTAACGAACAGATCATTTTGTTCAATAGCCCATTTGCCACAATACTGCCAATTTCATGATTCCAGTTCTAAACAAACTTAACTGCCTTGCTTTCTTCTAAAAAAATACTTTTCTAAAGGATATTTGACATCGTTATCTGAAATGAAAGTTTTACCTGATAAGGAGTTTTCTTAGATCTGAAAACAAATGGCAATCTAATGATACAGTGCCAGGAGAATAGGATGGATGTGGTACCCCATCCCAATTAGTTGTTAAAGTGATTGAAGATGTATGTGGTTTGTCATTGTCACAGTGGAACTGATTATCAATATGCAATAGCAGATGTTGCAAATACTGAATGATCAATAGTTGAATTTTTAATATTGCAGTGGAAAAGCACTTTTATAAAATCCTTATAGCAAAATTTATAATACTGGTACATAATGTAGGCGAAGTGGCTAGCACATCGTGCAACTGCACCACAGGTCCGGAGTTCGATCCCCAGGCTGGGCAAGGTTGACTCAGCCTTTCATCCTTTAAGTGCGTTGATAAAATGAGTACCAAGTTCGCTTGGAAACTAAACACCGGGCGTCCTGCGACAAGCTGACCACTTGCCCAGGGCATATGCTGATGCACCCAAAGGTCAAGAAAGCAGAAAAAGGGCACTGCAGGCCATGGCCCAATAGGGCTGTTGAACCACTGAGTTTAGTTTTAGTGTAGATACATAATGTACTCAATTCTTTAAATTATGGATTTCATTTTTAAATGTAAAATACTATGTACACTATAAAAATGTACTATATGTGTACTATCTGTGAATGTTATAAATCTTACATTGTGAATTATATCCTTTCAGGGATCATAAGACAGTTTATGTGGGAGATGACAGGGGTAGAGTATTTAGCTGGAGTGTGACGGACAAACCTGGAAGAGGAATTGCTGACCACTGGGTCAGAGATGAGGGTGGCGATAGCTGTACTGCCTGTGGTGTTAGATTCTCTTTCTCAGAGAGAAGGCATCATTGTCGAAACTGTGGACAGCTCTTCTGCTCAAGGTAAATATTTCAAACACGTGTTTTTTGCTTTTTGAAGTAGAAATCATTTATTTCTACCTGTAAAATATTGGTAATTAATTGCTTTCACAGACTACCATACTTAATCTATGTGTCATTCTCTGCCATATGTTTTGATAAAACCTGAAATCTTGTTTTAAAAATAAATAAAGAAAACCCAAACCTGTTGCAGATGTTTGAACATCAGTACATGCAGGGCCGGCACTAGACTTCTTGCTGTCCAGTACAGACGTGCGAATCCAAAATTCTGCCGCCCGATTCTTTAACAGTTTTGCAGCCCAGTGCACCACACCGGTTGCACATGCTCTAGTGCCGGCCCTGAATACATGAATGCAGAGTGGTGTTATAAGATCAAATTTTATTTCAAATTTTTTATCTTGGATCCTGCTTTGAAACAGATGCTTAAGATAAGCTGGTAGAATAATTCACTTTGAAACTACCCTACAGAAAGAATAAAAGAAAAAGCTGAGGCAAACGAGGAAAGGTGACTAAAAGGGAGAAAAGATCGGAAAGAATATTTTCAGGTGGTTCACTACTAAGTTATTTATTTAGTTAACAGATCAGAGGAGCAGATTATATGAATGATTCAGATTTTCTGATCATAAAAATACCACTGTATTCCAAAATACTTTTTTTAATGTAAATCATGCAATAGATTGGCACATTTTTAAAAATTAAAAAATCAGTTAATGTGAAAAAATCTAGTTTACATTCGGAAGTTCACAAAAGTATAGGGCGATAAAATTTATGAAAATTTTTCAAAAATCGAAACAGAAACTTCTGCTGGCCTAAGTAAGTTAGCGTATAAATTGTAGCATTCAGACACGTAATGTACATGTATAATAAACTAAAATGCTTTATATATACAGGGTGGTCATAAAAAACTTCCCCGATCTATGAACTTTTAGTGGCTTATCCTCTCAACCAATCGAAATTAAATTTCAGGTATTGTTATTTAAAAGTATGCACTCAAGATTGTGATGTTTTAAAAGAATAGAGCTCTAACGGTTGCAGTTACAGTGAAAAAATTTCTAAATTTGCGAATGGCAACACCCACTTTTTTCCAGCATTAATTGATCAACGCATTGAAAAACCATAAATGGCGTTGGAATGATAGATATGGTAAATTATCAGTGCAAAACATTTGCAAAGAATATTGTAAAGAACCAATGACAACACAAGAGAAAAGAGGGAAAAAAAACTTTTATTAGAATTACAAGTTTTTAACATGCACACCTTCACAGATGATAACACATTGCATTGCTAACAACAGTGATAAACATGACATTGCATGAGGAATTTGTATAATTTCACATTTTGTGGCATCTTTTAATTCTGACAAATCTTGTGGATTTGATGTATACACTTTAGTTTCCCTGTAAGTGTCTAGAAGGAGTAATCTATAGGAGTGAGGTCGAGGACGCATGGTGGTTAAGAAACTGCAAAGTTACTGGAGATAATTCTTAATCTCCGAAGTGCTGTTGCAGCAGTTGCTGAACACATATGGTGATGTATGGAGGGGGCACTATCTTGCATCCATAGAATGTCATTAATTTCACATTTGCTGTCACATATCGCTGCTGCAGTTCTGGAATTTTGTAATTCTGCAACATTGCTGCATACTGAATACTTGCAAGGGAGCATGTTTTCATACCCCGTACCCTTCCAAAAAGTTAGACCGAGAACGAATGTGCTTGCAGTGCCACACTACATATTCATTTTACCTTTATGTATAGGCACTGGTGCCACATCATGAGGATTTGCGTTGGCCCAGTGAATGCAGTTCTTGGAATTTACATTCACAATTAAGGAGAAATACATCTCATCTGTCCATAATATCCATAGTCGCCGCCATCTATCTACATATATGATGAAGAAAAAATTTGTAAAGTCGTACTGGTCTCCAGCTTGCAACATCTGGACATGCTGAAATTGATCAGGAAACATCAGCAAAACAGAGTACAGAAGCTCGAGGACTTTATTTTCAGTACGCCCAGACTGCAAGCAACAATTCTTGCAGTATGAAATGGACCTGCAATAATCGTATTAATGTGTTTCCACAACAACTTCAACTTTTTTTCAAATCTTTTTACTAAATCATGTATAGTTTTTATGAAACATGGGCCTTGTCTTAGCTTATGATTTCGCTAATAAACTTACACTGCTTCAGCAGCATTTACCCTGTTCAGATAAAACAGCTTTATCAATTCACCTTGCTGCTTCCCTGCAAGTGTCATCTTATTAGCAGTTTTCAATACCTGACTGAAGAAACATCTTCCCACACTGCTGATTAAATGTTTTCTACAAGCAGAGCTTTGCACATGTTGTTCTGTGATTAGTGCTTCTATTGTCTACTCCTGTGAATTCTGGAAAATGCACTAATACACCTCCTCTCTGTGTTGTCATTTTTTCTTCACGATGGTCTTTGCAAATGTTTTATGCAGGCAATTTTTCCATAGGTATATCAATCCAATACTGTTTGTTTTTCAATATGTGCATCAAAGGAGTGTGTGTTGCTGTTAAAAAATTTCAAAATTATTTCACTGTAACCGTAACAATAGTTGTTTTAAATCATAAGAATTGCAAAGCACATACCTTCAAATAACAATATCTGAAATTTCCTTTCAATTGGTTGAGTGGATAAATTAGTCCAATTAGGTGTACATAAGTTCAGGAAGTTTTTTGTGTGTATGTTTATATAGTGAAAATTTACTACATATTGAGTAATTTTTAGTTTACACCCAAAATTTAATTCATGTCATTCCCATTAACCCTCTTGACTGCTCAATTTGTGGACTAAATTTTTTTTTCATATTTTAAGTCTGTATATATTGAAGAATTGAAGTATGCATTTTTTCTTTCTAGAAAAGATTTTTATCACGAGAAACTAAGCTGGCAGAAAAACCAGTTTCAGGTGCTATCACAAAAAAAAAAAAAAATTTTTTTTTAATAAATTTCAATTGAATTACAGTTAATTTCTATTTATTACATAATAAAAAAGTAGAATGTATAAAACTTAAGAAAATATAATGCACTGAGGAAAAAATACCTTAGAAATGTAGTTTAATATGATATTCAAAACAGGGTTCAAGGCAAAGTCCAACTTCACAGTCTTTGCACCAGATTTGTGTTTCTTTGCGAATTTTTTTCCCGTTTGCATATTTCTTTCGTCAATCTCTGAACATTTTCTAGCAGCTATTTCTGATTAGAAAAAAGTCGGCAAACTTAGTGAAGTTAGAGTGGTAAATACCAAGTACCTTCAAATGCCGCAATTTAGTGGACGACTTAATAACATCTGTTGGTCATAACCTAAATTAAATGTCTAATACTGCATATAATTTATTTCACTGGTTAAACAGAGAAAAGGTGGGATGCACTCCTCAATAAAGAAAGAAAAACACATGCCTGTGAAAATCACAGGATGAGCAAATTTTGCTACATTTGAGTTGCTCATGGAAGTCTCAGGATGAGCAGCCAGAGGTTTAAAGAGGATTTTGATTCATAATTAGCCCAGAACTGACTGGCAACTCTCCCATTAATTGGGGTAATTTTTGTCATGTAAAAATTATCATTACAAAAATTACTTATTTATTCATGTTAAGATAATTACACTCTTAGACAAAAAAAACGACGCACCAAGAAGATATAAAGCAAATTGGACACAAATTGATATGGGGGAGAATTTATGATAAGCACCACTAACTCATGAAGTTAAACTAGGATTTATTTATTTACATAGGAATGAAAATAAAAGGAAAAAAAAGAACAATCGTCACAACTTAATACATCTGCGTTCCCTATCGTCAACCTCTCGTCTGACCACACCCTAATCTAGATGGCGCTTTTTACATAATCTTACTCAGTTACAGTTACAATTCCTACATTGATATGCATACAGGTTTCGACGGAAAATGCAAAATTTTACATTTTGGCTGCCAATGAATGAGCGGTTGTTGCTACAGCGCATCTGATCTGTGCAACTGGCAGGATATTTAAGAGGAGAAATTAAGATTCCAGGACACAATTCTTCATGAATTTCATTCCATGTACTAAGTGGGTAGTAAGTAAGTAAAGAGTGGGTAGACAGTAACTATGCCTTGCATACAGGTGCGCGAACGATATGCGCAGATGTCAGAATTTGAGAGAGATCATGTAGTTGGGCTCAAAGATGCCGGTTGGTCTTATCGGCGAATAGCTCGATATTTGAACAGGAGCGATGCTACTATTAGACGATGTTGGCAGGAATTGGTAAACCATGGCCGCACACAGCGTCAAGAAGGAAGCTGTAGGCTTAGAGAAACGACAGAACGTGAAGACCGAGCAATCGTCAGAGCGGCACTCACAGCCCCAGATGCATCATTATCATCGATTGTAAGTGCAGCTAGTGCTTCAGTGACCGCAAGGACCATTCATAGACGGCTCACAGAAAGGGGCTGAGGTCACGGCACCCCTTGCACTGACCTCTGTACAACATTAAGCCCCAGGGTTCGTATGGCCCTTAAGAGTCCTTAGGTTTTTTGGAATCGATTTTTGGTCCTTAAAAGTCCTTAATTTCAGCCAAAATCGGCAGGAGGTCCTTAATTTTAATCACCTGAAATTTTTGTCTATTTTTACGACTGCCGTTTTGAGTGTGAATTAGTATTTTGGAGGAATACTTTTGGCGATTAACTGACAAATATGGTTATCTTTTGAATGGGTGAACGAGTTTATGGGCTATAATTTGTTCCTATTTCTAATATAAGTAATGAGATATTCGAGTTTCTGAGCAAGAAGTGAAAAATAAGCATTTCGAAATTATTTCATTTTTTCTAATGAAGAGCTCTTAAAGAACTTTTGGCTTTTGGGGACGGGAATTCTTCTATTAAACGGTTCTAAATTTGACGACTTTTAAACATTTGGGCGATTTTAAGATCAGTTTTTGTAGAAAATTTTTAATTCCGGGATCTGGGAATTTTTCGAAGATTTTTTTTAAAATGTTAAAAAGTAACATTTAAGTAAAACATTTTCATTTTTCGCTGTCATGTTATAAAGTTCCATTTTGGCCACTTGCTATACAGTATTTTGAATCTGAAAAATAAACAAGGTACAATGCTTAAAGCACAGTTTGCGAAACAGTTCTTAGAAAAAGCAAACTAGGCTATGTAATTAATTAAATGTTTTGGGAGTGTGTGTAAGAAAGGGTGTGTTTCTGACCTCTGAAAGTTTTTAAACTTAGGTTTTTGGAATGTGTGTAAGAAAGGGTGTGTTTCTGACCTCCGCATTAGTTCCTGCCAGCTCTGATAATTTGTAATTATTCGTATTTGCATTATCGCTGCCGACATTTGAATTTGTTATGAGGATAAAGTTACTGAGCCAGCTTAAGTTAAAATTAAGTTGTATAGTCTTTGACCACTAGTCCACATGTTTAGTTTGAATTTGACTCTTCTTGTTTAATTACATCACACGAGCTGTAATTGGTTTTCTTAGCTTAAGAACATGCATTTATGTTCTAAGTTATTTTTAAATATGCCAAAACTTCGTGTGAGTTACTTTCAGACATAGCGATAATTTGCTTCAAGTCTGTTGGGGAGGGGTAGGATTATTTTACATTTATCAGATCAAGTAAACCCTCACAGGTACATTGTGGAGAGGTTGATAAGTTAAAAGGTAAAACACGCAGAAACTGGTGAGAACATTGGTTTGGTGTTAAGACAAATTTCTAATTGTTAGAAAAGACGCTTAAAGAGAAGAAAATCGATATAAATTAGCCAAAATGTGTGGGAAGACTTCAAATTAAAAAGACGCATAAATATTTTGTTGAATGTTGTTGCTAGCTTTTAATATGTAATTACCCTAATATTGTTTAAGAATCAATGTCATAAATTACATGTATTTTAAACAGTGAAATTTTATTTGATTGTCATTTTAATAAAGCTTTTTTAACAAATATTAAAAAATAAATCAAATATAATAGTGGCCATGTAAATCCATAATGACTAAAGTTATCTAACTACCTAATTTAATTATTTATAACTAGCTGCTTACCCTTAAACATTAAAGCGAGTTATTGCCTTTCATTAATTCTTACCGTGGTCAGAAGGTAAAACACAAAAATGTAAAAATTCATCTAAAACTTATTCTTTGCATCTAGTGAGACTTAAAATAATACAAAACAACTTATCACCTCTGGTGCGTTGGTGGCTTAGTGGAACCTTAAAGTACATTAACTGCGTTACAACCCTTGGAAATTACATGAAGCTACGACACTAACTGAGTCAGACAGAGCTCAACTAACTTTAAAATCTTGCCACCTGCATCAGGCCTTTCAGGCTTGTTCTGATCAGCAAGTCTCTCTCTAGGCAAACAGCAGCAATGGCAAAAGACAGTCTTTTGTTATGAATCATGCTGATTATGACTTTACCTCTCGCTTTAACCTATACCGCTTGCCATAAAATATTTCTGGTATTTACTAAACCTCTAGAGGGAGCATGTATGTGAAAAAGTGAGACATAAAAATAATCAAAATAAAGCTAACTGTTAGCAAAACGTAAATCTAATCTCACTTATCTTCTTTCAAATATGTCCAACTATTACAAGTGAAAAATATTTAATGATACTTGATAAATTTCATAAAGTTTATGTCATTAAGTTATGTTTAATAATAAGGCTTCCTACTTACGGATCTATTTTATTTTTAGAATGGTATTACAAAAGTGAAGTTCAGGCATAGATAATATTTTTAACTGAATTTATTCAGTTCCCATTTGCTCATAGGTCCTTAATTTTTTTCCTTAATGGTCCTTAAAAGTACTTAATTTATGTGTGTAGAAATGTGTACGAACCCTGAAGCCCGTTTGCAGTGGTGTCGGGCTCATTCGCACTAGAATGTCACTGACTGGAGTAGAATAGTCTACAGTGATGAGTCCCACTTTGAACTGAGCCGCGATGACCAGCGAAGGCGAGTCTGGAGACACCCCGGACAGCGGTGTGGTTGTCATCCGTTGCAACCTTACAGCACAGCGGTACCTCGACAAAGTTCTAAGGCCCGTTGTGTTGCCCTTCATGTCACGCCACCCTGGGCTTACATTTCAGCAAGATAATGCCCGCCCCCACACTGCACATGTTTCTACTGCTTGCCGAACATTACCTTGGCCACCAAGGTCGCCGGATCTCTCTCCTGTTGAGCACGTTTGGAGCATTATGGGCAGGGCCCTCCAACAAGCTCAGGGTGTTGACGATCTAACGTGCCAGTTGGACAGAATTGGGCACGATATCCCTCAGGAAGACATCCGCAACCTCTATCAATCGATACCAAACCGAATAACTGCTATCATAAGGACCAGAAGTGGACAAATGCATTACTGGCTTTTTCACTTTGTGAAGCTCTATCACTTCAATAAATCATCCAATTTTGCTCACACTGTAATCATTTGTTTTCCTGTACATGTACATCACTTCTACTGATTTTTGTCCCATTCGTATAAATGATGGATTGAATACAAAGGAATTACTTTACGAGACTGTATTTTACTTTATGAATATCTAAACATTCTTACTCTGTGTCAAAACTGAAAACAACATTTTTTATAGTAGTTAAATTAATTAAATATTATTAATTTTTTACATGAATTATTCCAGATAGCATTTTGTGATAAAATACCAATATGAGAAAAAATAATATCATTGTTGTATCTAATTTCCTATGATTAAAGTGTATTATTGCTGATGTTTTCTTTGATAAAATGCGTGTTTTATTCACAGATGCAGTCGTTTTGAATCAGAAATCAGCAGGCTTCGCATACTGAAACCTGTCCGCGTATGTCAGGGTTGTTATAACGTGTTGAAATCTCAGCAGGATGGCTCATCAGCATCTTAGTAAAAAACCTTAGAACTTATAGTAAATAAAAGAGACTATTTTATTTAATAGCATATTTTTTTTATTTTCATCTGATACATTGTCAGATTGTGCTTCTCTACTGTCATATCCTAAAAAATAAAAATTGTTGATATATGTATATTTCTCACTATGGCAGCAAATCTCTGACTAGTGGCTTCAATGTCATACTGTGGAATTATGTGTGTCCTTGTTTTCTAATATCATGTCATGCTGTAAAAGGCTATAGTATTGCATTGGTTATGTCCAGGAATAGTGTGAAAAAAAAAATAAAAATACTATTCAGTTTTTTGGAATTTGATTAATCGTATTGTTTAATTGAATTACATTGAGTATTAAATCTGTTATTTAAGTGTATTATAGTATTTATTGAATTATTGGAGCTGTGTATTTATTATTAGTTTTATTTTTTGTAATTTTATTTTAAATAAATGGAAAATAATTTTTTTATCATACTATGAGGTGGAATCAAAAAGCTTTTAATCTGATTCTGTAAATTTATAACTTCATGCTTGCCATTTTTCATTAAAGTAAATGTCACAGGTTTATAAATTCCTTTGCTCTTTAGCCCCTTCTTCTTTAGGTTCATACTAGGTTTAAAACCTTAACTTTTTAGTTATTTAATATTAGTAGATTAAAATTATTATGATGCCATTTCCATCCCTTTATGTCAATTAATTTGTTTCATTTAAATCTAATATTTACTCAAATATATTGCATACTATTATTTTATGACCTGTTTGTTTCTTTAAATGCTTCAATGCAGCAGCATATTTGTTAAAATTCTTTCCTCTTATAAGCTCATGCTTATGTATAATCACAGTCATCTGAATGCAATGAGTATGATTTTATTTTGACTCTACCTCATGAATTTGAAATCTTGATATATATATATATATATATCAAGATATCTAAATCAGTATATATATAAACTTCTCTATGTCTTGAAAAAATTAAAGAAGAATTTTGCATTTCCTTTTAAATTGAAGAAATTAAAATTGGGAAGTGACTTTTATAAAAAAATTTACATAGTTTGAAATAAGTTTCTTGTATAGTTTTAAAACAGTTGTTTGAATGTAATGACAGTTTGTAATAGCAAAAAATTGTTTCTTAGATGTTTTTCTTGAAGAGAATTGTTTTCTTAAATGTAGTGTAAATTATTTTTGAAAAAATCATGTACTTGTATTAAATTAATGTAAGATATTTTAGCAAGTATATTAGTGTGAATTATTTTTACTAGTTTACTCTTCATAAGATAATTTACTAAATCAGTATATGATTGTGTATAAAATGTTAAATATTGTTATCCGATATAAATTAAGTGTAAATAGATATTTATTTCCTTCAAAAATATCTGAATTCTTGGTGGTATAAATATAAAATTTAACTTTTAAAAAAGGACACCAATACAAATCTGACAAAACTTTTACAACTGTAAGATTTTATAGAATTTTGTGATAGGACAAATTGTAAATCTTACATCACCTATCATTTTTTTCTAGTTTGTACTGCTTAGTGTATGTAAAATTATTCATACTACATAATCATGTGTACACAATGTGTAATGAATTTAAGCAAATGTTAAACTTGTGTAAAGTGTAAATATGGCAGAATATGTTGTAGTATATTATTTGAAAAGATTGTTTACTTCAAATAAAAATATAACTGAACAGAATTATGTTTTTTTATTAAAGATTTAATTATTATATCAGAAAGGCAGATATGATAGAAAATGCCTAGCATAAAGTGAAAAGTTTCATGATAAAAAAAAATATTCAGGAGTGATATCATTCTATATGTTTAAAATGTGACTTAGGATTCATTTTACATTGACTGAAAAATAGCAGTAATTTCTATAATTAAATGAATATAGGCTCAGCAATGGTAAAAGTGAACAATGTTGGTGTGCTTCTTGCTAAAACATTTCTATAGCCGTATGCATAATTCTGTTGTGTTTTAATGATAATTTGCAGTTTTTTACAAATAAAATGTTGCAATCCTAGATCCAGCAAGTCAATCAGTACCAACCATAGTTTATTGTTTTGTATCTGTGAAATATCTTTAGAATTAACTTTTCCTTTAATAGTGATTGAAATTAGAATTATTGATAATAATGCAATAAAAGAAGATCTAAAGATACATATGATAAAAATAAGAAATAAGATAGAAAGTAGACCAATAGCTAGAAATTATCAAGTTTTCAGACACACATATTGAACATACAAATAGGCCACAAATTAAATTTCTTAAATTGTTAATCATGAGCTCTCAGTTCCACATTCACATCTTAAAGGATTTAAATTCCCACATTTTTACTGTAATAATTATATCATTTGCTGCTGAAAATTTGAACTAAAATAAACTTTGCCCCCAAAAAATCTACCTCTGCGATACGTTTTTTAGTTTGCAAATTACATTGGTATGCCAATCATTTTTATATTGTGTCCAGATTTATGAAAATTCTTGTCTAGTGAAAAAATAACTTTTGTATGTACTCTGGAAAATTAAAAAATGCATTCATACTTTGTCGCTGCATTCACTTTATTATAGGCCCATTTTCAAATTTTGTTTACATATGCTGTCCCAGAACAAAAGATAAAAAATTCAAGATTTAATATTTAAATTTGAGCAATGCATTGCATAAAGTTGACTCTAAATATATTTCAACAATTTAAAATAAAATGTTTTAGATATAAATCTTAAAAAATGTGACTGCAGGCAAAATGTCTATCCGTTTCAAGTTTTATGTTATTCAACCACTTTGTTTTGTAACCTAATTTATTTTTTAAATAAAGAAGTTTAATTATTTTAAATATGAACTATTAGTGTGTTATATTCATGACAGAAGTATTTTTCTTTAGCAAATCAATAAAAATAATCTGTGTTTCGTTGAATTATCTTTCTTTTTGTCTGGAACAGGATACGTAAGCAAAATTCGAGAATGGGCCTATAATCATCCGGAACTTAATCTTATGCAGTCCCTTCCTTCATGGTCAAACTTGTGCCTTAAATCCGTATAATATCTGAAGCTGAAGTTAAAGCAAAATTATCTTAGTTAAGTGAACTAAATAGTTAAAACTGTAAGAAGCTACTTGTCTGAAAATAAGCTGATTGTAAGGAAAGAACCAATTAAGAAATAAAATTAAATCGTATCTTCTTTCAGCATGAACTTGCACAAGATATTTTGACCAGTGTAACACTAAGAAAGAAATGAGAATGTATGTGTGTGTATATATATACACACACACACATATATGTATATATATTTTAATTTTCATAAATTCAGTTTAAAGTCTTATTTTGTAAAGTTCTGGAAAGTGGTAAACTTGGGATGCATTTCAGTTACATTGCCTATTTTTAATACTTTAATGCTGTTATAATTTTACTTTACTCCTCTTATGCCCAATCTATTCATGTTGGTGAATATACAAATTAAATGGGAGTTCCAAAAAAAAATTTAAAGAAAAGTGATAATGAATAAATTAATAATTTTTTGGTAAGTGTGATAAAAATACGTTAATTTTTTCTGGTACACTACAAAAGTTGCAAAAATGACCAGAAGAAATAAGTCAATGAAAAATGATTTTTTATACACTTATATTATTTCAAAGGTATGGAATATGCATTTATTAAATGTAAAATTTTGAAAATCTGTTGAAAAATTCCATTATGCCCCTTATTTCCTTAGAATTTGATAGTTTTGATAAATTTAAAAAATAAACTTTATAATCTAAAATACTCACCCATAAGTTTAAAAAAATTTCTTTTAATTAACAGGAAAATATCATTCAGAAATAAGCACTCTGAAGTCCTTAATTTGCACCCTATTAACAACTCCCAGAATAATATAATTTTTGTATAAACTAAATATTTAAATTTCAACTCTGGCCAGTTCCTGGGAAAAACATTTATTCAGTTAAAAATATAATTTGAAACAGTTAAATGTCAGATATAAAATTTTAATAAAGCACCACAACAAAATAATGAAGTCATGTCTCTGAATTGTGGTTGAAAGAAGGTGAAGGCGATCCAGACTATCAATTTTAAATAAAGGCTACAAGGATTGGGAAATGGTCAACTCGTAAATAATTTGCATAAATTACGAGTCAAAACTATTTCTAGTCTTTCCCACACACACACACCTGAAAATCAGCAAACCCCAGATTTTTAAAATTAAATACCTGTCATTTTTTGTTGTAGTGGACTTTTTTATTTTTTAAATGTATAGGAGCTTTTACTAATTACATGTCCAAGATTCAAGAATTATTTTTCATGCAGCACTACAGTTAGGAACCGTCTACCTCCAGTAAAGTGAGCGAAAAAAGAAATATATATTCTGTTATGTACTTTTCTTCTCACGTACGTTAAGGGTTCGCGGCTTTGAAGTGAATAACGATGACACTTGATGAAGTATTGAAACACACTTTATTGGCCAGTATTTTTCAAGAAAGCTCCAAAATCAGGTTTACAGTCGTTGAAGAACAACTGTAAAACACACTGAAACAATCGACGGCATAGCCTTCAGACTATAACGGTGAAAACAGCTTCACAGCAAAGCACCAGAATACAGCTCCCGACTCTGCATGGTCCTTCTCGGACTCTACGTATTCTCAAGACTCTCCACGCTACAACTTGCAATGCACTTGACGATACACTAGAGTACAGCTCCCAACTCAGTTCGATCATTCTGAGCTCAACATACTCTAAGATAAAATTCCACGAAGCACTAACTCGCGATGCACTAGACTCGATCAGTGCCTAGCCAAGTCAATTAAGAGTCAGAGACACTTGATGTTCACGAACATTCTGTGCTAAACAAGTAAATTTGTACTTGTATTTTTAAATAATTTTTATAAATTTTTTCAAAATAAAATTTTTACAATCATCTTGAAGTAGATGTATTTCTAAATATACCTACAAAAAATTAAGAGCTTTTTATTCAAAATTTTCGAAGATATACGTGAATTTATATATTGGTGCGTTTTAAAATTTGGCATATTTGTTGAAACCAATAATAACATCTAATATGGTTTATGCACTTTGCTGAAATTATTTGAAAGAAGAACGATGTGACTTTTTTTCCTGCTCCTGCACAAAGGAAGGGAAATAGGTTGCCACATAGTAAGAAGTTCGTCAAGTGAATTATTCTTGGCGTAAACTGAAAAACATTCGCCAAATTAAATTTTTGAATTTCTCCGTAAATTTCACACCAAATTTTATAAAATTTAATATTTAGGCATAATTTGAGTCGTAAAATCGAAATATGGAAAAAAAATTGGTATGCTATTTCAGAAAAGACCCATTTTGTGTCAAAACACCTATGTTAGAATAATGCTATATATAAATCTTATATCCTAAGTCACGCTTTCGAGACATGCAAAACGCAATTTGAATTTTGTCAATCAGCCCAGTAGAACTGGAGACATAAAAATTGGTATGTTATTTCAGAAAAAGACCCATTTTGTGTCAAAATACCTATGTTAGAATAATTCTATATATAAATCTAATATATATCCTAAGTCACGCTTTCGAGACATGAAAAACGCAATTTGAAGTTCATTAATCGGCCCAGTAGAACGGGAGATATAGAACTCTCTCCCCCTCTTTTTTTTGCGCAGTGTTCATGCAGTAAGGTAAAAATGAGAATACGTCAGCAGTAAGAGATCTCCATAATTTAATAATGAACCAAAAAGATCAATTTATTTAAATCCAATTAATTCATTAAGTAGTGAACCACAGCAATCCAAAGTAAACATGTCTTAAATAATTGGAACACATTCTGTATTTTTAATATTAATGAATTAATTTACTATGCATAAGCATATAATAAATATGTTTAAAAAATAAAGGTGGTCCAGATTATAAAATTGTGCAATATATTTTGAAAATTTCACAATTTTTTACATCTTTTGTCATAATTTTTTAGTTATTTGTTTAATTTGAATTTTCATTATGCCAGTCTCCACTAAGTTCAGAGCAACAAATTGTTTTATTTTGGTAAGATCTATGAAGATAGCTTCCTGCTGTAGCTATTAGCCTCATGCAAACTGCTCTAGAATCAAGTGACAGTTGATAATTCAAGTTCAAACAGATGGGCTGGCTGGAGAGGTTTTGTGATTTTCTCTACGTATGATGCGAATAAGATACAGTTTCCTTTAAAATCACCTGTTGGCAACCGCCGTTGATTCCCCTAGCGCATGCGCATGATAAGCAGGCTCTCTGCTGCGTAATACTTTTTCCAAAGAGAGTTAGCCACTGTCAGTGTCTCCTATCCTGATTAAAAGGGGGCCTGGTCGACCCAAGAAAATAAAAACAGGTTTGCCTGGAAGGCCTAAAAAGGAATATCAGTATACAGTTGTAAATAAAAATGAACAAATTCAAAATGTTGTTGAGGAAAGCATTAATCCTACGGTGCAAGAGGCATTAAATGGACCATATGCTGAAAATTGGCGTAATGCCATGCTATCAGAATATAATTCCCTTGTTCAAGAAAACGCTTGGAAATTGGTAAATCGACCTGAAAATAAGAAAGTTATTGGTAGTAGATGGGTTCTTAAATTAAAATACAATCACGACGGCACTATCGAAAAATACAAAGCTAGGCTAGTTGCTAAAGGGTGTGCCCAAACCCCTGGTTTTGATTTCACTGAAAACTTTTCCCCTGTTGCTAGATTAAGTTCTATAAGAACAGTTTTAGCCTACGCTGTAGAACACAGTCTGAAAGGTTACCAATTAGATTTTGTAATGGCCTATGTAAATGGAAATTTAGATGAAGAAATCTATATGGAAATCCCCGAAGGTTTTCGCGATGAAACTAATTCAGATAAAGTGTGTCTTTTAAAGCGATCGTTATACGGTCTTAAGCAGTCGGGACGTCAGTGGTACAAAAAGTTAGATGAAAAATTAAAATCCATGAAATTTAAATCTCTTAATTCAGATAATTGTGTTTATATTAAAAAGTCGTCTAGCAGTGAAACAATTATAATTGTATATGTAGACGATCTTATTGTTTTTACCGATTCTAAGCAAATGTATGAAAGAATTCGCGATAGTTTAGCTTCTGCTTTTAAAGTGAAAGACTTAGGAAAATTACATTATTGTTTAGGCAAAGAATTTTGCCAAAATGAGAATTCAATTAAAATTTCTCAAAAGAAATACATTGACGATATTTTAAATTGGTACAATATGCAAAATGCTAAATCCGTAGCTTCACCTATAGATCACAGCAAAAAATTATCAAAGGAGATGAGTCCTAAAAACGAAAACGAAATCGCTGACATGAAAAATGTTCCATTCAGAAATCTGATAGGATGACTTATGTACCTTTCAGTAGCTACTAGGCCAGATATCACATACGCCGTGAATTTCTTAAGTCAATTTAACAACAATCCCGTAAAAGAACACTGGCATGCTGCGAAAAGAATACTTCGATATCTAAAGGGAACTCAAGATCAAGGACTAATTTATACAAAAACAGGAAAACCACTCACCGCCTTTGTAGATGCAGATTGGGCATCAAATGTCAATGATCGAAAATCTCACACAGGTTTTGTATGTATAGATGCTGCGAAAAGAATACTTCGATATCTGAAGGGAACCCAAGATCAAGGACTAATTTATACAAAAACAGGAAAACCACTCACCGCCTTTGTGGATGCAGATTGGGCATCAAATGTCAATGATCGAAAATCTCACACAGGTTTTGTATGTATACTAAGTGGTTCTGCCATAACCTGGGAATAACGAAAACAACATACTGTAGCTATCTTCAACGGAGGCGGAATATATGGCACTGTCTGAAGCCGCCAAGGAAACCGTCTATCTGCGCCGTTTCCTGAAAGAGCTGGGTTACAACATAGAAAAGCCAACAACAATATACTGTGACAATCAAGGAGCTCAGAAAATTACGAAGAACTAAGTGTTTCACTTGCGTACAAAGCACATAGACATTCGCCATCATTTTGTGCATGAACTATATGAACGCGGCGAACTGGATGTGCAGTACATACCTACTAGTGAAATGGGAGCTGATATGTTAACCAAACCCCTGACACCAGTTAAACATCAAAACTGCTGTACAATTATTGGACTGAATACTGTCTAATATATATTTTGTTTTACTTTTCAGGAATAAGAGAGTCAATGTCGAAAGAGGGTATGTTGGCAACCGCCGTTGATTTCCCTAGCGCATGCGCATGATAAGCAGGCTCTCTGCTGCGTAATACTTTTTCCAAAGAGAGTTAACCACCGTCAGTGGTGAGTATCGCGTGTAAGCGAGAAGCGCTGCGTACTGTGTAATCATGTATCTTACTTATTATGTTTCTACTCTGCTGTTCTACGTCTTCATAGCATAAATAAATGTTTGTCATGTAGATGGAAGTCGTCATTTTTATTCTACGTCACCTCCACAAATACATACTGCCTTTTAGATAACCCTTGCATACTCTATAAGAATAAATCAAGCAAGTGGCCTTTATATGACATATTTATATCATTAAAATGAGACAATGATGCTTGTAACATTCTTCTTTTTATCTCGTTTAAAGTCATTTTGTATCTGTTTAAAAAACTATAAATACCACTTCCAGTTGTATAGAAAAATTTATTTAATCAGCTATACAATGAAATATGAACTCTCTTTGACTTAGGTTTATGATGAATGAATATACATACATTATATGTACACATGTATATTAATATATAATATACAATATATAAATTTTATTTCAAAAATCTAAACCAGTCAGATTTTCTTAAATCAAAGTGTTTTAGCCTACATTGCATAAAATTATTCATCATTTTGATCAGTGTAAGATTAGTTTCAGCTATACTTGGATATTAGAGCTGTCAACCTTTTGCATGGTTGAATACCGAACACAAAAATTTATGTTTTTCATTTTTAAATTATCTTCCTATCAAAAGATTTTTATGAATTGTTTCATTAATAAAATTGGAGACTAAAAAATTTGCTTAAGGAATCTTTTTGTTGTAGGGCATGCGAATCTTCCATATAAATTAACATTTTAAAATTTGATTCTTATACTCATATAACAAAAAAAAGTGAAAAAAAAATTCACAAAGCACAATTTTACTGCTTTTTATGATCCACTACTAATAAAGAATATTATGATTAAAAAGATTAAGAACCATGCAAAATGTAAAATAACTATCAATTCCTCACATGTATCTGCTGAAAAAATATTTGAAATAAAATATTAGCTTATAATTTAGACTTTAAATGTGCATCTGCTATTCTACAGCAATTTTGGGCCGCAAATTCTTTTTTAATATTTGTCATCTGCCTTAATTATAGGCAGTTAATATTCAGTATTAGTATGTAACAGAATCAAAGAATGTCTATGTAAAGAAGGAAAGGTTCCATAGACGTAATGTACACCAGTTGCTATTATGCCGCTGTAAACGGGAGGGAAAATTCACCAAGGGATTTGGCGACGGAACCTGGCAGCGAGAATTTCTCCCTCCGCGATGTGTACAGGAAATTGAGGAACATGTGTTAAGAAGAAACGTTCTTTGATAAAACATTTCTTTTTTGATGTTTCACGATAAATTAAACTTGGATTTTCTGACTTTTTTCCTCAAAATAACTAATTCGTTAATTAATTTACTTGCACAAAAAAACATTTTCTTTTCCTTTAAAGTTTAAAGAAATTTGAAATGATATTCAGTCTATGATAAATTGACCTTCAAACTTCGAAGCCGGCTTCGAACTTTGGTGACAGATATTTCGCACATGCACAGCTGTTTCCCTCTGCATTGGGTTGGAGCCACTCCTGCTGTGGAGAAGTTTTCCTCCTTAACAATACATATTCTTTGACTGAATTTCAGTTAAAAATATCAAAACAAATTAATATACTATATACATACTGTAAAAGTACTACTAATTAAATTTATAGGTATGCAAAGGGAATTAGAAAGGGTACGACTATATAAATACTGTAAAAGCTATTATGCTGTACTAATTAAATTTACAGGTATGAAAAACTAATCAAATATCAATCTGGGACGCATTTAAATTTTTATGGTTTACTTATGCTCCAATTTATTTGCTGATACCATATTCAAGGTGAATTACAATATGTACATCTTGTAAGTTAAAATAACCTAAGCATAAATTTACCAAGTTATTGCATTTTTCAACAGTTATAACTCCTAAACTTGTTTTTCCATATTTGTAAAAAATCTGACATAGAGACCACAACTTACTCATATGGCATTACAGACATTTTTTACTGCAACATTAAATCAATATTAAATACTGTTAGATATTTATAGTTAGACTAACTACACATATAAACTGTTATTATGTACATAGTTATATTTCCTTATTTGTCAAAAGTTAATATTTTAAAAACCTGGCATTGCCAAAACAAGAATATTTTCATCATTTAAAACACTCCCATTATTGGAAGCATGTGATTATGATCAATTAACCAATGACTGTGAAAATTAGGGCTGGTTAAGTACTTTTAAGCAGATTAAGATTATAAATATATGTACACACACACATTTTTAGTATATCCACTATACTAAACATATGTGTGTGCTCATATATATACATTTGGTAGCGATTGCAACAAAAAATGCAAAACTAAAAGTTACAGCAGCACTATACTAAACATGTGTATATATATATATATACATTTGGCATTGGTAATTGCCACAAAAAATACACAACTAGAAGTTATAGCAGTCCCATACACAAAATTTTAATGTTCTATGGCGAGTCATTTTTGAGTTAATGCGAGATACATATATGCGTACAACAATCATAAAAAAATCGCTTTTGAATCCATTTTGGAAAAATAAGAGTCCTTCATTCTGTCCATACATACCAAAGTCATGCAAAAAAAAATTGTCCAAGTGAATTTGGGAGTGGTCAAAATGAATATTCCCATTGAAATATAACCAAAATTTTTTGCGGTTCCAATACTTCCTATGTACACGGAAGTGAAAATGGAATTATTTTTTATTTATTTCAAGAATATTATCATCACGTATTATGCACTGTAATGCATAACAGGTCAAAATCATACATATACTTATATAAGTTTTAATTACAGAAATAATTTTTAAGATACAAATAATATAATTAAATATACTTAACAATTATTTATAACTCAATTATTTTTTATTTATGGTGACACTTTTAGCAGTGTAATAAATTTATTTGAAATATTCCACATACTTTCAAACTCTGAGTCAAACTGACCCATATCTATTATGCATTAGCATTATAATTTTTTTGGTCATGTGATCCATAAGGCCAATCTTAATCATTATTCTTTTCTAATTGAGAAAGGTTATGAAATAATTGAAATTAAGAATCATGTCTAAATACTATGAGAACTTTATTATTATTATAACTAACAGAAATTATATTAAAATAATTCAATCTTCCTTTAATTTAACTACACATTTCAATATAAATGAAGAATAAATTTTTTCTTTATATTAAAAACTACATATTTTCTTATTTATATTTTTTGCAATTTCCAAAAAATTAATAGCAATTTCCAAAAAATTAATAGCAATTTCCAAAAATGTTACTATCTTTTAAGAAAAAGTATAAAAACTCATACATGAATGCACATAAAGAGAAACGGGAAATACATATTATTTCTATTCCTGGAGACACATACCATGAAGCTTGGTATATGACCTCTTAAACAAAATTAGATAAGCAAGAATAGGAATTTACAAAGTTATTAATAATATAATAAATCTAAGTTAATATAAGGTTGACAGCTCTACATATATTTGTTACAATATTTCCTAAAAGCAATAATATTGATTAGAAAGCAAATACACAGTCCAGTCACATTAATGTGACCACCACGTACTTTCCATGTCAGAGTTAAATAACCAATCACAGAAGGCAGGTGGCAGCACAGTGCAGTTGAGCGTATATAAAGGGTGTGTGAGGGCTTCGGAAAACATTTCAATCGTTGGCGTAATGCAGAAACGAAGCGATTTATCCGACTTCCAAAAGGGCATGATCATTGGCTTTCGGGCCAAGGGTGGAAGCATTTCCGAAACGGCTGAGTTTGTGAACTGTTCGCGTGCCGCCGTGGTAAAAGTGTACCGTGCATGGCAAAATGGGACTGTCCAAAATCAGCGACGTGGCAAATGTGGTGCACCACGGGCCATAGATGACAGAGGCGAACGACGGTTGCGGAGATGCGTTCGGGCAGATAGACGGGCTACCGTTGAGCAACTGACCACCAAAATGAACCAAGGGGCTACCAAAAGTGTCTCCCAAAGTACTATTCAGCGAACATTGCTGCGTCTGGGCCTCCGAAGCAGACGCCTGGTTCGTGCACCTATGCTGACTGCTGTTCATCGACGGCGAAGGCTAGAATTTGCACGCCAGTACAGCAGCTGGACGTCCACTGAGTGGCGACAGGTTGCGTTTTCGGATGAATCGCGTTTTATGCTCCATCGGACAGATGGACGTTGGCGTATAAGGCGTGAAACCTCTGAAAGGAACCACCCTGCAACCATTGCCGGAACGGTCCAAGCTGGAGGCGGGAGCATTATGGTCTGGGGAATGTTTTCCTGGCATTCTCTAGGTTCACTGATCATTGTGGAAGGCACAATGGATCAATACAAGTACGCATCTGTCCTTGCGGACCATGTTCACCCCTACATGCGCATTGTTTTTCCTCAGGATGATGGCATCTTCCAGCAGGACAATGCGAGGTGCCATACAGCTGCCAGTGTACGTGCGTGGTTCGAAGAGCACCAGGATGAGTTTACCGTCCTCCCCTGGCCAGCAAACTCACCTGACTTAAACCCAATCGAGCATCTGTGGGACCATCTCGATCGAGTTGTTCGCGCCATGGATCCTCAACCGCGTAATCTAGCGCAGCTGGCCACGGCATTAGAGTCGGCATGGCTCAACATCCCAGAGAACACCTTCAGGGACCTATGTGACTCTCTTCCTGCACGTCTCGCAGCAGTCCGCTCTGCGAAAGGTGGTTATTCTGGCTTTTGACAGATGGTCACATTAATGTGACTGGACTGTGTACAAGTTTTGGTGTTTGCAAAATTACTAATATGGGGTAAAAAGTCTTTACTGACTTATATAATCACTTCTTCTTTTCCTTGTATAATAAATAAAATAGTTATTGCAGTTGTCATAATAAATGTTTATTAAAATAATATTTTTGAAAAATGAGAATGTTGATAAATGCAATAATACTTGCATATGTAGCTCGCACATTTATAGTTATTTCTGAAATAATGATCCATAGAAAAATATACTTGAATTGATCTTTAAAGATTCTTTTCAGATATATGAAGTGTATTTAGATATAAATTAGGTGTTTCAATATCATTTCATGTAGAAAATATACATGAATACGATGGATAAATGGTGCTATTTGAAAATGAATAACTGTCCTTTCGACTTCAATATCCTCCATCAGCATATTCTCTGATGAAACAAACTTCCATTGAACTTTGTTGTTAATGCAATTAAAAGTTGTGACATTTTACAATTATTTTCCCTCTTGTCTATGAAACTAACTCAACAATTCAATACCTTCTTCAATCACTTCACATTCAAAGAATTTATCATTTTCAAATCAATTTCATATCTTCAGGAAAAAACTATGAAAATTACTAATATCAATTTAATTAACCTAATTTCTAAACCTTAATTAACTGGCAGGTGCTTGAGGATATTCTAATGGTATTGCTCTAGATACAGATGCCTCCAGAATTTGTTTTTTAGCTTCTTCTATGGTTTGCCAGCTCGCTTTATATTCATGTTGCTTTATGGCATTACGAACTTCAGACATAACCATGTCTTCAGTCAAGACGCCATCATCGGATGCATATGCTGCAAACTGAAAGAAAATTTGCACATTAATTACAAAAGAAAGCATTATCAAACATGAAAAGCAAATGATTTTTCAGTGCATACTTATCACTGAGAATAGATTTTAATATTAAAATTCTGGAAATGTTGGCACGGTTTGTACCTATGAAATTCACGAAAATAAAAACAGAAATTTTCAGAAAAATTTCAAGAAAAAAAGTATTATGTGAATTTTACAAAGAAAACTGACAGATAACTGAATAATTTTTAAACAATTACATGGAGAAAACAGTTATGATAAAAAAATGAATTTTAATTAAAAATAGCTTGTGTTTGTGTGCTTTTGCTGAAATGTAATTTAGAAACTGTACTTTATATTAGTAATCATTTTGTTTACATTTCAGAACCAAATATTCTAAAATTGCCAAAATGAAAGACAAAGACATTTTAAAATATGACAAAAGAAAATGGAAATGCTTTACTTTTATAATGCTTTTTAAAATTAACTTTTACAGATTATTTTTATTTTGATGATATTGTAATAATATTGCTATAAATTTTCTCAGAGAAATTAATGTAAAAATTACTAAAATGTGATAAGTTGCCAAATTTAAAGATGCACAATAAAAGAATTTATATTCCAAAATAGGAAGTACTTGACTTACATGTAATAGACAGGATGAATTCAAACAGTAATCTGAATAGCCAAAAAATATGCTCTTTAAATACTGATCAGAAACTAATAATTAAATTAGCAAATTTTGTGTACCTATATCAAAAACTGCAAAAAACTGAAAAGCTCATAAAAAGTTGATTCTGGGCACAATTGTCAAATTACAACAACTTTTGTAAAAATTATTAAACTTTCATAATGATTACTTACTTCAAAACTTAATGATTACTTCAAAACAAATGGTTACTTCAAAACTTACATGTAATAGACAGGATGAATTCAAACAGTAATCTGAATAGCCAAAAAATATGCTCTTTAAATACTGATCAGAAACTAATAATTAAATTAGCAAATTTTGTGTACCTATATCAAAAACTGAAAAGCTCATAAAAAGTTGATTCTGGGCACAATTGTCAAATTACAACAATTTTTGTAAAAATTATTAAACTTTCATAAAAGCATTTATGCATAAGTAATGTAATTTTGCACTAATAATTGCAAAATGCAATTATTAGTGCACCTTGCACAAAACAAAAATGGTACAGTTCCACATCTTCTGTTCTACTGGGCCGATTGACAAAATTTAACTTGCATTTTTCATGTCTCAAAAGTGCAACTTAGGATATATATTAGATTTATACACAGCATTGGTCTAACATACGTATTTCAACACAAAATTGGACTTTTTCTGAAACGACATACTGATTTCTTTTCATATTTCAATTCTACAACTCATATTATGCCTAAATTTTAAATTTTATAAAATCTGGTAAGAAACTTAAGGAGAATTTAAAAAACTTATTTGATGCCCTTTTTCAATTTGCACCTAGAATAATTCCCTTGCTGAAATTTTTATTTTATGGACAAATTTCAAAGCATGCCAATATATAAAATCACATATATTTTGGAAAATTTTTAATAAAAAATTCTAATTTTTTTTGTAAGTACACCTACAAATACATCTACTTTAAGCTTGTGGCAAAAAATTTTATAGGTTTTAAATCAAAATTTTTTTGAAAAAATTACTAAAAAATACGAATGTTAAAAACAAATCAGAAAATAGCTATGAAATTTATTTGGACTGAACTTAAATTTCAGATTGTGAAAGAAGGAATCAAATAAGTTTGATAGAAAGAGAGATATCAATAAACTTATACCAAATTCAATTAACATCGAGAAACTAAAAGTTTGAGAGCTAATATTTTTAAAAATGGCACGTACAATTTTTACATAACTTGGCACCTGGATAATTTGAGTCATAGAATCGAAATAGGAAGAAAAATAGGTATGTCATTTCAGAATTGTTCTGCACTGGCAATCTGAAACAATGGTGATGTAACATTTTTAACTGCAAAAAAAGGGGTGAAAAAATGCGTAGTTAAAGGGTTTGCATATTTTTAAGAAAAGATTCTATTATATTAGAAATGACATAATCGTACTTGCCAACCTATGACACTCAAAAATCAGGAAAATGTTTCCAAAATTGGGAGATTCATTTTCAACGTCAAAAAGCTTTTTAAATGATAAAAATACATGTTTTAATAATGACTTAACTTCAAATCGTTACTAATAATATCTGAAAGTTCAGTTATTAATTCTTAAACACAAACATTACATTCTGAATTAATAACTCTTTGGTCCTTTGTTTCTATAGAAAAAATTAATTTTTCCATTTTTTTCAATAGAGCTCATGTTGTTCTTGTGTTTTTTGAGTACATATGTCTGAGAACATTGGCTAAAAATTGGAGTGACCAATGGTGCACATCACAAATGCATTACATTTCCTTGAAAAAATATTAGAAGAAAAGTCATCTGTGTTTGATTTTTGAAAAGTACCTGAGTATTTTATTTACAGACAGACATAACTAAAACGAAATATCATAATTTCTTAAATTATTTCTTGAAAGCACGTACGTTCACACAGGTTAGCGACAAGGTTAAAGAAATAACAACCTCGAGCTTGCTTTGTGCTCATTGGCTAATATGTGCTAGATGACACGCAGTCACACTTGATGCTCATTGGAGAAATGAAACATGACATTTTCGGACACATGTTCTCACAAAGCAGAAATGCCCAATAATTTCTCACTGATGAAACTACTTTGGTTTTCTATGCAATCTTAAGAAAACCAAGGTGCTTTCAGACACCTCAGATCACTTTTTTGGAGATGCAAATAACGAAGTATTAAGCCAAGCTACATAAAAATCATGAAAAATTTTAAGAATAAGAGAAGTCAGGAGAAATATATTATACATCGGGTTGGTGGGAGAATGGTCAGAAATTGGGAGAGTTGGCAACTCTGCATAATTGTATTCCAGCTGTCATTAAATTTTTCATCTATCACTAGGCAACTGTCTCAACATTTTTTAGAAACAGAATAAACCATAGACAAAAAAGAAAATCTGAAAGGTTTCAGATTTTAAATTATGCCTAAAGGGGCATTTTTTTAACATTTTGTGTGTTACATTTATTTATTAAATATCATGTTCTTCGCACTTAAACCATAAAATTCAGTTAAAGAACAATATTGCAAAATAATTTTAAACTGAGCCTATCTTTAGAATTTCCTATACACAGTTTCACGTGCAGAGATAAAAATGTTTTTCTCTACAACGTTGCCATTGCTGGCTTTGAAATCCTTGAGTTTGTTAATCAAAAATTCATTAAACTTTTACAAAATATGAAATCGATAATAAAACAAATTCCAAATTTTAAATTTGGGCTTCCAGATGCCCATATTTGCAGAAAGATTACGTCATTCAAAATTCGATGGCTCTAGGTAACGTTGTTTTATCACAATGCAAGAAACATACATATATTTATGCACTTTCTTCATTATTTAATTTCTTTAAATATAATACAGGGCTGCAATATTTGGTGGCAACAGTTTGAAAAGTGAACAAAACATTTAATGTTTCCGACGCAAAATCACAAAATGAAAACAATAGTCCTTCAGGGACAGAGCTCCTTTGGATTAATAATAATAATAAAAGAGAAAAAGGACACAAATTATTGCAACACTTTTTAAGGTATTGAAAAACTGTAATGCAAATAATTTAAACACACAAAATAAAATAATTCACTCATAAGAAAAGCAAAATATCAGTTTGATGTCAAATAGTGGTTTGTAGGAAAAATTGTAATCCATTTTTTGCACAAGATGATGCTATTTCATTTTTGAAAATATTGGAATCATTTGCATCTATGTCATCTTATGCCATTTAACAGTAGATTGGTCTAGCTTCTTTCTTTAAAAAAAAAAAAAAATTAGTGATTTGGTAAAGGCAAAACTTCATTTTCACCTGATTTTACTGTTTTACTTCTGTAAAAGGAAGAACATGCATCAGCATAGCTGCCAGCTTTGAAATATGAAAAATTGGGAAAAATCTGGGAGTGATGTAAGATTTTCTGTATTTTGGTGATGTCATTTCAAACAAACTTCAAACTGACATGAATTCACTTTATACATTATTCAGGTTATTAAAACTATTTCGAAAATGATTTTGATGATATATCTATATTTATATATAGATATTCAAAATTTCAGTTTTTGACAAATTTCATATTCTAAGTTCCCTACATTCTTTTATTGAGATGGTTACGAGTAAAGAAAGAAAGCTTTCATTATTCTCTTTTATTAAGATGGTTCTGAATAAGGAAAGAAAGTTTTCATTATTCAAAGTAATTTTAAATATATAATAAAAATTAAACAAATAATTAAAGTATACAGTATTGTGCATATAAACTCAGAAAAGTACCATATTCATGTTAAATGAATTAACCAATTAAGTGCTTGTAATTTCATAAAAAGTTCTGCAAATACCTACAGTAGATTAAGACAATTCAGATCACATAAAATTTAGTAATCTATGCTCAAAATCACTACGGCTAAGAAAATGGAATTTATACAATTTAAGTTTTCATCAATTCAATAACTTTCATAAATTCCTGAAAAATACTTTCCTTTGGAAGACGAAGATGTGCGTGTGGGGGGGGGCATGAGAGCTAGCAGCTATGATCAAGCTTGTGAAAAGTTACATGGTGGCAATGCTTCAAAAGTATGTATATTGCAATGAAGGTTCATAAAATTCTGTGCTGGACATTTTGATTACAGTAGTGTTCCTCAGTCAGGGAGACTAACTGAGGTTGATGACAATCAAGTCAAATCCACCTGTTAACAGTTACCTGTTAACGAAAGATTGAACATTCATCATTCAAGTGCTCATGATAACCAGAAGAAGCTAGCAAAGGTAAGCAAACTTGATATCTGATTCCAAATGCACTCAAGGAAACTGATTTTAAAATAGGATAAAATTTGTAATATTGTTGCATGAGTACGGGTTCAAAATAGAATGAATACACACAGGTCCAATCAAAGGTTAATAAAATTTATTACATCAAAAGAAACATTCAGGAATTTCCCACAGAAATACTCACACAGGCTTTCATATCACACAGTACAATCACTAGTTACACTTAAAACTTAAACAAAATGCAATGTAAAGTGCATCTAAAGAAAAAGCTAACCAGACAATACTATGATCTCATGCTGAACTAACACCAAACTGAGAGCAGATGCCCTCTCCGACCTTATATAGTTTTCACCTGGCTGCCAAGACATTTCTCATACTTTTTATTCCTCGAAATTACTTGAAGGCCTATGAGTGCCAAATACAGTCAGTTACTGTTACACATGAAATCAATTGCATATACTCTATTACAATACTCATTACGGTAATACAGGAACCAGACTAAAATGTTGCTAAGTTTGATGGCTTTGGGCGATTTCTCACCAAATCTGGCGAAAAAATAAGTTGCCAGTTTGGCATTATCTTGCCAAATTACCAAAATACCCATTTACTCATGGAATTGCCCTTGTATTCTTACCTTTCCAGCAGAGCTTTTCACTCAAGATTTTCCATGTTACATTATGCAAAAAAATACAACAATTTCACATACAACTGCACTAAAATCATCTATGTACAAATTTCATAACAATGCTCAAATGGTCTTGGTCCTAATGCAATAATTTCCTTTAAACAGCATCAAGAACAAATATTCATCACAGTAAGATTAAGTTCTCAGTATGTTTCCTTTCTTCTATAAAAGGCACTATAAAGCTCATTGAATGATGGTAAAATGCTGTTGAATAAAATAAGTAATATACCAATGATTGATCTTTTTTCTTTATATAAACAAATATCTTTTGAAAACAGAAAAACACATCATGACTTTTCTAACCAAATACAATCCCTTACTAAACTTCTTCCAAAACATAAAATATTCAGAAATCTACCAAAAAGAACATTTAAAAAACTCTTACCTGCCAAGCGGAAGCAAGTTTCATTATTTCACGACCAGAGAAGCCTTCAGTCAGATTTGATATATCTGTGCACACTTTACCATAATCAAAAGTTGCTACTTGGAGTCTCCTTGATAAAAAATATACAATTAATATCAGACAAATGTATAGTTTTTTTTTATTTCATTACATTTTAAAACATACTTTTCATAATATTCTAAATGCTTCTATATGTAAACAAAACAGGTAGTCTCATATTAATGCAACTACTTTCTCACAATTTAATGAAACAATTTCCAAACTATCAATATTTACTGTAAATTGGCAAATATTATCAACATATCAAAAGACTATTAATTTCAAACTCAAATTTTAATTATTAAATGAAAATTATATGAAATACTAAAATATAAAACATACCTTTTTTGATAACTTTCTGGTTTTTTTTTTTTTTTCCTTCTTTCTGTTTTTCTTAACATGTACACAACAATCTGTTTTCACTTAAAAAACATTACATAATTGCAGAAACTCAGAATTGAGCACAACCGCGACACTGCAATCTACCAAAGCTTCTCCTCATTGGTCCTTTTAGCGATTTTGTGGCAATATACAGAAATTTTACAGCACTTTCTTCCATTGTTCACAGATTCCATAAGTGCATATTTTAAAATTAAGTTTAAGGCAAAAAATATCAAGATTTATTTATAAAAACTGTTGAAACTGGAATACAACAAAGAGAAGGCATGCAAAACTGGCAACATTGTCTGACTGAAGGAATGTTAACAGCAAGATTCTGAAGAATGGTTGAAAGTGTTTGGTACAGTCAAAATATTTGGCAACTTCTACTAATGAGGATGAGATAATATCTAAGATCCAAAAGAGTTTACAGCATATTAACAATTCATTAGATTTTGTAGGATGAACCTGTCTTAGATTAACTCCCAAAACTGATAAGATTAATTTCTGAATTTAGCTGTACTTGAACTTGTTGTAGGGAGCAATCTTCTTCATTAGTATAAATAAGTAAAAAGCCATCTGACATAGGTTAAAGTAGGGTTTTAAGTTCCTCATCCGCTTCATATTCTGATGATTAATTTATTGTTGATGTGCATTAGTATGTTTCCAGCAATACTAAAATTTTAAGTAGTAATAATAAAGTATACTTCAAAGCTTACTTGTTATTAGCTTAAATTATAAGCATAACATACCTCTTTCCTTCTGTGGCTGGAATGAGAACAAATTTGTCAAAATAGAGACGTATCATTCTTTCTCTTTCAGCCAAGCCTGGCAATCTAAATTGAACAACTTCATCCATTCTATCATTCATTGCCCAATCAAGTTGCTCTGGAGTATTACTAGCTAAAACTAGCATAAATCTGAAAAGTGAAATAATTAATTTCATTACTTTTAAAAGAATTTAACAACTTTCAGAAATATAAATACATCTTTCATACCTTCAGAAAAAAAAAAAAAAAAGGTAATGGAATTTTATGGATTTCACTTCTACTAAAAACTCACCTACCTATCAGATTGGTCCCCTGTTCGATAAAGAAAAGTGTTTAAAGCAGCTCGCACATTTTCCCCAACATTTTCCTAAAAAAGTAGACAATACATTAAAAAAGCTATAGTAGCATTAAATACACAATTTAAAGTAAATACATTTTGAAGAACCAAACAATTTTAGTTAAATAATTGGAACAAGATTTTTTCAGTTTAGATGCATTTGTATGTACACTGGTTATCATAAATTAAGGAAAAATCACAAAAATAGTGATAACTCCCTCACCAATAAGCCAAACCATGTAAAATTTGAATGTGTTGCCAAGTAAAAGTAGCTGAGTAAAGCTGCAATATGCAAATTAGTGGTGTTGCAATCGGAATATGTCATCTGCGAGAAGCATAAAAGTCCATGTTTGAGAGAAAGCCCACATATTTCACTGTGATAGTGACATCAGAAATCTGAGATAGCCAATTCGTAACAATGACCTCCAGGCATCATTTGCCTGCAGAACTACGATGCAGAGAGCCACTGGGAGACTAGAGGCAGGACAAAGTCAAACAGAAGTGGCCAGATGGCCAGACGAGTCCTTCTGTGGTTTATAGACTTTGAAGGCAATTTCAAACCACA
This sequence comes from Stegodyphus mimosarum, assembly GCA_000611955.2. Classification (NCBI taxonomy): domain Eukaryota; kingdom Metazoa; phylum Arthropoda; class Arachnida; order Araneae; family Eresidae; genus Stegodyphus; species Stegodyphus mimosarum. The sequence goes on along the minus strand of KK112075.1, from coordinate 88,903 downwards.
GATTCGGCATCTAGGAGGTTCAGCCAAGGATGGCCAATTGCTACGACGAGCACCGATGACCAATATTTGACATTATGTGCAAGTAGGAATAGAACCGGTACTACGACTCTTCTTAGATCCTCCCTTGCTGCAGCCACCGGGAAGTTGGTGTCAATATCAACTATGCGTTTTCAAGAAGGTGGTTAGTATGCGAGGCGACCAGCCATTTGCGTGCCGCTCACGTCACACCACAGGAAAGAAAATTTGCAGTGGGCACGACAATATGTCCACTGGATGGCTGATCAATGGAGGGCTGTTCTCTTTACGGACAAGTCCAGTTTTAGTCTAGAAAGCGATAGTAGGTGTTATTTGATATAGAGAGACTCTGGAACCGATTATCATTCGTGAAAGAAATGCATATGGAAGAGGCAGTGTCTGTGTTTGGGGTGGCATCTCTTTAGGTGGACATTGTTTGGGGCGGCATCTCTTTGGGTGGACGCACAGACCTCCATGTCTTTCCAAGGGGAACCGTGATGCTTATGTGCGCCCATATGCAGGGGCAATAGGTAATGCTTTTCTGTTACAGAACGACAACGCAAGACCACACAGGGCTCGCATCGTAGATCTTCAACAGGAAACAGCTATGCGCATGGAGTGGCCAGCTCGTTCTCCGGATTTGAATCCTATCGAACACGTTTGAGATGCTTTAGGGACACGTCTCGCTGCTCTCAATCCGCCTCCTCAGACCCTTGCTGCGCTTGCAACTGCTTTGCAAGAGCAGTGGCTCTCGCTTCCTATGGAACTGATAGACCGCATAATTTGAAAGCATCACAGGCAATCATATTCCATATTGAAGGTATTTTTTCTATAGCAAACTGACACCTTCAGTTTGTTCATTTTATACATGTGTTAATTTCTAAACTATCAAAATTGTCTGGTAATTTCTTTTTATGTTATTTGATACCTTACTATGTGTTGCATATTGTGGGTAAGTTTCATAAAATCCTACATGTAACTTTTTCAGTAATCATCATTTTTGTGATTTTTCCTTAATTTATGATAACCAATGTATTTGAAGAGTTATGACATTATTGTATTTATAATATATACTTTCTTTAATCTTTAGATGCATATAATTGCAGTTCAAGGTGAATGTTGTTATTGTATTTATTGTCTTTATTTTTTTATCATCACAATGAATGAACTTGTAAAATTATCAGTAATGCATAAGATGCTGAGTAGTCAAATGTGGCATAATGAATCCTTCTGTGATCAGAATTATGGAATTAGTTACTGACATGGAATCTGCATCTAAAAGATTCAGAGTGCTTTACGCATAAAGACTTCAAAAAGATTCTTTATACTAGATATATATAAATTTGCATACTGCTTAATCATACCACAGAATATGGTATTTATCAACGTTAGAGGAAAAATATTCGATGTGAACTGCCTAGATAAGAGCAAAATACTTGGAAAGTACAAACTTGAACGTGCAGGTGCTACTACTCACAAACTTTCAAAAGTATGAATTTGTGTATTTTTTACTTTTCACAAGCAGTGGACTGCAGACTGTTATATATAAAGCATTATGAACTAATAATGTATTACACAAATAGTGTTTCTGATTTACGCAGGGAAATTTTTACAGCACACAGGTATATAATTCTATTTGGCACAGCTGGAAGAAAATTTTGTGAGAATGATGGTCTGATAACATAGTTGCATTTAAATGTGTTTATTAGCTAAAAACATTTTCTGTGAAATTTAATAATATAAATATCCTGAATAATATTAAACTATGTGTATCTTAGTTAAAGTTCAGGTTTTAGAATCTTATGTAAATACAGGTCTTATAATAGTCTTACATAAAAGTAGTTTTGTCCCTCATTTAAGTAATTTTGACCATAAAATTTTCCTAAAGCTTGAGAGTGATTGAAAAAAATAATTTATTTCTTAGTTTCTGTGTCAATAATGTTTCGATAATTTACTTTAGAGCCAAGATAAAGAGAAATATTCATTAATTCCAGTTTGTGATTTTTTGCTTTAAGGTAATTGAAGTTTACTGGATCTTTAGTAAAACTGTTATATTACTTACTGGCTTTGTTTTTATTGATATTCAAGTTAATTTTAGCAGCTGATTTCTTCATAGAAAGAAATGTCTCTTTAATTGCTCCTATAACCATGCAATTATGACATCATCAGCACAGGCAAAAGTCATCTTTTGAAAATAGTTTTTCTAGACTTCGACATTTAGTGATCAATAATTCTTCTAAAATAATATACGAGCCTAATAATCTAATTTCTAATAAATTAAAAACGGAGATTACCTAAAGAAAACACATATCTCTTCTTAAAATACAACATGAAAGAGCATTTTATGCATAAAAAGAATAAAATGATACCCAAGCTATAAGGAAAGCTGCAGTCAGCAGCCTATGCAAATCTTGTTTCAGACACATTGTCCAAAATATGTAGTACAAATATGTAAAGTAGACTGAACACCACAGATAATTCTCATACTGTTTACAGCTCTGGTATCCTTTGATGTGAGAAAGCTAGATACCCAGTATCATTTACTAATATCCATCAGAAAGACAACTATAACATAATTCAGTGAATATCTGTGGCAGAAATTTTTTAAAACAAACACACTGACCTTCGTGTCACTGACAGAGATAACTTATATGCTCAAAATTACACAAATGATATAAATGAAAATGTCAAAAGATAACAACACTTATCCACATCAGGATGAAGTGATGAAATACCTTCAGGATAAGAACACTGTATGGACCCAATGCCAAATCTAAGCCTTGTTCAGCCTACATTGAATATTATACGAAGACATGCATTATTCTCTCAGCTTAATACCTAAAGATCCCACAAGCAGCTGAACACTGGTAGTTCAACTATGGTTCAAATCCAAGTTGATGGGCTGGCTGCATAGAAGTTTTGATGGCTTTCTTTACGTGTAATGTGAATATGAGTTTCTGTTACAAAGTCCTCCATGATGGCATCTCTTCCCTTAGGCAGATAGTTCTTGTATGTTCTGCCATAATCAAATTATCTAATTGAATCGAATAAATACCAGAAGGCAGTTTATAATTGCTTTAGATATTACTCTAAAATAAATCAGAACTAATGCATTCTGAGCCAGGTCGACATCAAACCTATCTGTGTAAGTGAAAAACAGTATTCTAATAAAATTAAGTCTATTTTAAACCCTAGAATCCTCTTTTTAGAAATTCCAATTCCTGTTTTCACAAATTTCCACAAAATTCTCAATTTTTCCCCACTCCTCTGTTTATCATGCAGTTTATGGTTTTTCTTATTTTCTGAATGCCAAATATAATACCACCCTTCTATCCAAAGCAATACTAAAAATGCTACAAAATTGTATAGCAGCATTTCAGGAAACTGCAATAAAAAAGTCTATCAAAATTCAATTTAAAACTTTAAGTGGTATAAAATTAATAGTTTACACATTCAAGGCAAACACTTATTTTCTTACAAAAACATGCAACAAAGAATGTGCACACAAAATACATTTTAATTTTTTTTTAATTTAATCATAAAGATTTTTACTATGCAAAGTTGTTATACAAAAGTCAAAAGCACAACTTACTGAACTCCTTTTCCTCAAAAATGCTTCAGCTTCATCCATAAATAAAAGAAGCCTAAAAGTACCGAAAGTTTTAATTGTCAGTTATGCTTAACTTGCACAGACTTTTGAATTTCTAATTTAAACTGTAGCTCTAAAATACTACAAGCACAGAAAAAAAATTAACAATTTTTTCCCTTTTAATTTAATTTTTTCCCTTATAGAGATAACACCCAATATTTTTCATGATTACAATACTTCCTTTCCTTTGTACAAGAAAGTCAAAATACAATAGTTTATAATATCCTTAATTCTAATATAAATACAATTTGAAACTTACCCCCTCCTAGAGCTATTAGCCCAATCAAAAACTTTATTGATAGCATTAACTCCTTCCCTGCCCATTGCAACCACATCACCACCACTCAAAATTGCATAATTCATGCCACAATGCTGAGCTAACCTCTAAAAAATAAATACATATAAAATCTACCAGAAATATTTACAAATAACATTAAAAATCACAAAGATTAAAAAAGTAACTTTCTGAAAATGCAGAGAATTAACAAATATTGTTCATCATATATTTGTAAACTAATAAACAAGCCACTAATTTATAAACATTTCAATACACAGCCTAATTCTATATGTTCCAAAATATTCTAATTCGGGTAAATTAAATACATAATGAAAAATTTTAAATGTGAAACTAATCTCCTATTGCATACACATATATAATAAATTTACTATGGATATGTACCTGAATGATTAAAAATAACACAATTTTTTTTTTTTTACCTTGACAAATAATGTCTTTCCAGTACCAGGTGGACCATACAAGAGCATATTTCTGTACATTCCTTTGTTTTTCCTAGTATTTCTGGTAGCTATTGTAATCTTACTCAGCCTTTCTTCTAATGTGGGCTAAAAATAAAAGGGGAAAAAAGTGATATTTTTTAATCTTAATTTTCAATTAGAAATGATTATTATACTATTGAATGAAAAAAAGTCAAATGCACACACAGATAAACAGCATCACTGCTACATTTTTTCATAAATTATAAGGGCTATTCTAATTATTTCCTCACTGTACACGATTTAAGCATTATACTCATAAATAAAGATGCCTTTAAGAGCCTTTCATACAGATATTACCCAGACTGTGGTTAGTGTAATTTTTTACGGCACTAAAAAGTAAAGGTACAGCATAAATGGATCAATATTTAATTTTCAGCACTATGCAACATAATATTAAATATCCAAAATTTTCTCAGATGCAAACTGCATAAAACTGGAAATTATACATGTCACTCGAGAATTTGTAAATGACAATCTCATCTTAATAAAGCTTAAATTCTTTTCATTCCTCAGATAAATAACATCAGTTACAGATGGCTTTATCTGTTTCATGTTTTTTACATTTAAATTTATAATTATCAATAAAGGGTATAAAGGATATTTAATTTATTTCTCAAATTTAATTTATATAAGCTTACTTGTTTCACCAAGTTTAAATCTATTTGGTTTTAGTCCAAAGGGGCTTCGTCCCTGACAGCCTATTGTTTTCGTTTTGCGATTTTTCGTCGAATCACTTTGAATGCCTGTTTCACTTTTTAAATTGTTGCCACCAAATATTATCGACCTGTGTTATATTTAAAGAAATTAAATAATAAAAAATCTGCATAAATGTATGCATGTTTCTCACACTGTGAAAAACTAATAGTAACTACAGCCATCAAATTTTAAATAATATAATCCTCGTCCCAAACATGGGCACATGGAAGCCCAAATTTTGAATTCGTTTTATTATCCGTTTAATATTTTGTAAAACTTTAACAAATTTTTTATTAACAAACTCAACTATTTCAAAGCGAGCAATGGCTATACTGTACAGAAAAAAACATTTTTAATAAATGTTAGTAATTTAAATAAGTGTCTTTTGCATGCAAGACTGCCTATCAGAAATTCTAAAGATATGCTGTTTTTAAATATTTTGCGATTTTGCTGTTGAATTGAATTTCATGTGGCATAAGTGGCAAGAACCTGGTATTTAAGAAATAAACACATAAAATGTTAATTATAAAAGGAAGAACAAAATTTCATAAAGTCATCTTAGTAAGAAAACTGAACACTGATTTGCAGAAAAATGTATGCCAAAATTTAATGCTGTATTGGGAATTCTAAATATATACTGCTCTGCTGCTTTTAAAATTTTTGTAATTTTGCTGTTGAATTGTACACAGCATAAGTGCGAAGAAAATGATGTGTAATAATGAAGCTAAAAGGTTAAAAAAGGGGGGTTAATAAGAATGAATGTAACAGCAGACCGGTAGACTAAAAACTCAGCAACAGCATAAAAATCCCTATTAAACCCTTTTGAGTAACTATTAAAATCTGAAGCCTTTTAGCTCTTGCATTTATAATTGATTTATTTTTTAATTTTAAACTTGCTTTTTCAAATAATTTTTTTATAAAAATTTATATCTTAAGTCTGTTAATTAACACAGTAATTTTTGTTATATTTATCTATTATTACAGCTAATGCCACAAGCTAATATCATTAAATTGATGCTCAACCCTTCATGGTGACTGAAAATGATGGCAAAATCGAGAGAGACAACGCAGATGAAAAATACCTGAAAATCCACAACCTAGATACATATTCATCACATTTTATTCTTATTTTTAATTCAGAAATGGAATATTAATGATGATCATTTCCTGTTAGATTTGGATAACAGTACAAGTTTCAGAATTTTTTTCTTCAAGTCCTAACTTAATTTTAACTTATTGTTCACCACACTAAACTCTGAAAGTGCTCAATACTATCATGTAAAAATTCCATAACTCTTCCATTTCACCAGTAAAATTTTTATTGTAATTGACGATTTTCTGTAAGAAACCATTATTTAAAACTGTGACTTAAAGTACTAATTTCAATAAGTTAAAACAACTAACATTCTTGCTTATATTTTAGATTACTGTTTTCAAAGAGGATGAAAAACCAATGATAATAATTATATAATGAATGAAAGCAATTTAATTCTATGTAGAAATCATTTTTCAGTAACATAAAAATTGTATTTCCCTCACAGGAAGACATTAGATTTTCTTACAATAATCAGAGTTGTTATACTTGTAGCTCACATATTAAAGAATAGTACAAAAATAGCTATTGATCATTCACAAATAATTACTTCATTTTTCATATATATATATATATTCCTCATATCAAAGAACAACTGATAAACAATTATACATACATTATATTATATAATTATCTTCCAACATTTAGGTGCAGCTCTCGAATTCTATGAAAACTCCACTTACACTGAGAATCACACCTTGCAAGACATCTCTAGGTTTACTCATTAACCTTTTCTGTGTCTTTATTGGATGTTTGAAGGCTTCAGCAAGAGTAAGACGAGAAGTTTCTTTTACTAAAGATGGTTTCCCTAGACGAGCTTCAATATACCTGGCTGCTACTCCTGTTCCTTGTTTAACAGAATAATAACCAAGTGCAAGCATTGTCACACCAGCAACCTAAATATAATAATAATAATAATAATAATTGTTAACATTATTGTAATAAAATCAGAATTTAAACAAAATGGCCTACTTAGGTTTTTAAACCTAAATTAATTTGTTAATGCTGAAATATGAAATTTTTATTTCCAGTACAAGGGTACACTCAAATATAAATAACAATATTTTTATGAAAATGAATTTAAAATTTCTATATCAGAGTTTAATATTAATTATGATTGTTGGGAAATAATTAAACATAAAGGTAAAGTATGTATGCAGTAAATAATTTTTACTGTTTCCTAAAAACAAAAATTTTAATAAATAACTATACTAAAATTAATATTCAGCAGTTACAAATATGCTTTTCCTATCACACCATATTACCATATTTTACATAACTTTACATTTCATTTAAACCTTTCTAGACAGCCTGCATTTGTTTACTGTTATCCTCTCAAAATGGAGGACAGTCGAAAGGAATGCTCCCACAGGATGGGTGGTTTTGTGTTGATAAGCCTAATTTTTTTTTAAGGCTTAAGTTGTACTATCATAATTTTTGGCAGTGTTTTAGATTATTACTTAAGCTATGATATATGTTAAAATTAGCATTTAATAGTCTATTTTCTTTACTTGAAAATATATTTAAAAAATGCTTACTTTAAAAATAATTTTCGAATGAGCTATACTAATTTTTCCAAAGTTTCAATTGAAAAAAACATTAATAAATTCAAAATTAATTAAAAAAAGAAAAAGAAAGACTATTTAGAAGAAGTAACAAAATCTTTCATGGAAAGTGGAAGGTAGGCATCAGAGAGCTCAATTTCTGACAAATGTCCGTATCAGAATCATTAGAAATATCACTTTAGAAAATGAATCATCACTCTCAACTCTCATCCATGTCGTTAATTGGTTCATTAAGTGGGCAAGTACATCTTTTCTCTGATAAATAACACTTTCTCGCCATTACAAACTGGAGTCAAAGCATTCCAAAATAAAAAGGAAAGAACGTGAAATATATCCGAAAGCAATGCATAGCATAACAGAATTCCCCCCCCCAGTAACCCTAAAAGATGCCACAAAGTAGAGGGGGGGGGAATATAAAAAGGCATTTTAAGTAGAAAATCAAATCTGCATGAATCTATCCTATGGACATGCAATGCCATCTTGTAATCTATCCTATGGGCATGCAATGCCATCTTGTAATCTATCCTATGGACATGCAATGCCATCTTGTGGCAAAAGTTACAGTTTTTCTTCCTGGCGCATATGCGTGACAATTGGTGCAAAAGGGTTAAATCAGATATTGTTTTAAAGATGTAATGCAAAACATTTTGAACCTGGCTTCAAATTTTCAGAGATTTAAGCATTTATAGTTAAGTAAAAAAACAAATGTTTACATTTGTCCTATGCTCCACTTACTTTTTACTAGTAGCTGAATATGAAAGGCTGAAAAACTATGTTTTAATAACTATTCAAATACTAAAGTGCCCAGACTGCAAGGAAAGAAAAAAGGAGAGGTCAAAATCCAGTCATAATCCTTGTTCAAATAAAGCATCCTAACACCATAGAAAAAGGTTTATAAATAGTTCAGATACATAGCCTTGATGCTTCTGTTTAAGCAATTTGAAGATTCCAATATAAATCTTTTCATTTCATAAAAGTGAAGAAGATTACAGTTTACGCTTAAACCGTTAATCTGTCCTGTTACTATCAATTATAGTCTAATTTACATTACAATACAGAACAAGTAATTAGTTGAACTTTAATACTGCAATTTATAAAAACATTTTAAGAAATTGGGATCATTTTTTATTGAAATCGTAAGAGATTTTTTATCTTTACATTCTAAAACTGGTAAAATTTTTTTTTATAAAGTTCTAATTATGCCTCACTTCAATACAACATCCTAGCAAGGATATGAAGATATAATTCACAGATTAATTTGAAAAATAAAAGTTATACTGAGATCAGGAGGAATACCTCACTTGATGTTTGTCACAGAGCAGACATTTAATAACACTATTTTGGGGCACATTTAATAAAACTTTTCTCTATGGCTGCTAAAAAAGACATAAAAAAATAAAAAGACAAAGATTTTAAAGAGTCTGGTTAGTTTAATTTCATGTGCTCAGGTACTAATTTATAATGATAGAGATGAAAAATTGGTTTTTTCCCCCCTTTAAATCATTTATTTTGTTAATCAGTAAGACATATCATGTTTGAAAGAAAAATACCTTATGATTCGCCCATTGGCAACAAACTGGTTCATGAAATATTAAAATACTTTATTTTGGGCAATGGCAACACATTTCTTTCAAACTGTCAAGTTTTCTGATTAAATTTAAAACATAAATAAATATCTTATGCTCTACAGAGTGGCAATACACTGCTTCTCAACTATCATGTTTCTTAATCAAGAATTCATTAAACTTACACCAGATGTGAAAGAAATAAAAAACAAATCTGAAATAGAAAATTTGGGTCTTGAAGTGCATATATTCAGGTGGAGGACCACATATGTTCAAAATTTGGTGGCTTTAGATGCCACTGTTTTTCGGTAATGTAAGGAACATATATATAGAGAAATTCTTCATTACTTTACAAACAAGATAAAAAATTTGGAATGAAAGAATAAATACAAAAATAAAACATAGAAGGTTCTTCTGATTATCTGAACTTCCCTCAAAAATGTTCATAAGGTAACACATCTTGCTGGCAACATATGCATCATCATAAGTGTATTTACATGAACAAACTAGGTATGCATGCACACATAACAGACGAGAGCTCATTTCTGTCTTCAAATTCAACAGCCATTTCCGCAATTAGCATTGTTCTTGTTGCATTCAAGTATATCCCCCCCTTGTAAGGCATCATAATGGGACTGTGGAGTTTGCCAGATGGTGAGAAAGAATGTGTCGCATTATGACAATGTGACATTTTGTTCAACAACAGCGAATGCAAAAATTTGTATTCCATGAAGTTGTAGCAACTGAATTTTATGGATCAAAGTTTGTTTGTGATGCTGAATTTGCATAATTCTCTGATTTTTTTTAAGTTAAAACAGAATGCTGTGTACACAAGATTTTTATTTTGTTAATTGGTTACTGTTGTATGTTGCCATTTTTGAAAATATTGCTGTCTTTTGCATCTTAGCTTGGTGAAAAATTAATCATTGATGGTTGGCAACTTTTCAGGAGGAAAGTGTGGATAATCAGAAAGTACCGAACAAAATATAACCATTCAAAAAAAAAAAAAATAGCAGCTTACTGATGCTGTGACTTTGCCCCAATCACTGATAAATGCATTGAAACCAGCACCTAAAATAGATCCAGCTGTCCTAAAATTAAATGCATGCAATTAAGTTCCATACATTGAATTACACAATCCAGAAAGTACCTCAAGATAATAAGAATTATATTCAAAAAAGGAGGAAAGGTTTTTTTTTTTTTTTAAATACTTGAAAGTATTCTTTAATTTGTTTCCATCTTAAAATATTAGTATATCTTAGTAATCATATAAAACTATAAATCCTGTTCTTTTACATATTTCCAATATGCCCACTAGTGGTTCAAAGAGTAAAACCACCAACAGTCCTTTAAATCCTGGTGAACAAATTGGCTCCATGAGTTTTCATGATTTTTCACTATGCATAACATAAATGCAATACAGTTTCCTTAAGACATGCCTCCGCTGTCAAATTGATATCTCTCATATACTTTGCCATATTTCAAGAAAAAAAAAAATACATGCTTTAGACAAAAACTGTATTTCTTTTAAAAGTAAATTTGCAAATCATCATTTTTGATTCCAGACGAGTTGTATATTAATATTATTTATTCCCACATCCCTCATTTTCCAAATTATTATTTTAACACATTAATGGCTTGTAAATCACGTTCCCAGCATAGTGTTGCTTCCACAGATTGTTTGAAAAAATATTTTGAACATGAAGAATGTTATTTATTACTCACATACCTTTTGCTTGAATTATAAATCTGGTAACATAATAATGCAGTTGCTTCCCCATGGCCCTCAGCTCCACACCTATGTTATTAACTTACTGTCCAGTTATTATTGTGGCAAGTTACAGTAAGTTTATTTATTCATGTTGTTCTTTTAATTTATTCTTTTTTAATTCTTTGACGTTTTCAGTTAGTTTTAGTTTGAGTCTTCAAGCAGTTGAAAAAGACGATGGAAATTACAAATATAGGTACTGAGCTTCGCAAAGATTTATGAAACTCTATAAAATGATAAAATATGCTTTTAAATGCCAAGAGGATGTGTCATAAATCATAAAAACATTTCCAGTAATATTTTCTGTTGAGGGAAAATTTGGCTAAGAAACAAAATACTTTTTTATTCTCCTAATGTAGTGTATTTGCACAGGAAACAATTAACATTATTTAATTCATTATGTCCCATATTTATAATGTGTAACGCTTAACCAGCTTAATCATTCTTTTACATTCATCATCATCTTCCCTTCTGCCCTACTGAAGAACAAGAAAGTGATTCAGGTTCGACAATAATATGTTTACTTTTTAGCTCTCTAATAAACAAACACATAAACTGCGTTTTCAGTTTCTAATCTATCAGATTACAATAGCAATTTTATCACTCCAAAATTACAAACAATCACCTACCTTATGTAGATGTTCCACAAGATGTGTAACTAACACAATTTAAATTTCTGTATCACCAAATACAACAATCAGTTGTAATTTGACACAGTAATAATGAAATCCTTACACTGAATAACAGAATTGAACCGTTATGCTAAATACAGTTGCACTGATGCCAGCCTTGAAATATGAAGACCTCCGAGTTTCTGGGAGGTTTTCATGCTGCACTGAAGCATGATCTGAGCTGATTTTTAATTCACTTTATAACACAATCAGGTTATTCAAATATTTATAATATAATTCTGATTTAAAATGTATTAATTCAGTATTTTGAATTTTGTATTATTTGGTTAATTTTGTTTAGCAATTTTGTTATACATCTATACTGAGAAAATCCTGAGTAGAGGAAAAAAGGTTTAATTTATCACAGTACTTTCAAACATAATGAAAATAAAATTGAATAATTAATACACACACTGTGGTGACCGGGTGTGAAAGATAATCTCAATGTAGCTATGTGTGCTGTGTAAAGGCTGCTAAACTAAAATACTAGGTACACAGTGTCCGGGGACATAGCCGGGTACCTTGCCCTTGGGGATTATATCATGAGACTGGCATGATTAGAGGTTGAGTATAGGCTAACTATTCTCACCCAGTAAAAATCCTATTGTTACAGAATTTTCTGGGCTTTCTATGCAGAGATGACTTGAATGAGATTTTAGCGATCTCAAATTTCGAGCCTGGAATTTACGATCACTTTCTGTCTTAACGGAATTAATGGATGATTATGAAACTGCCTTGATGGCAGAAATTACACTATATTTTATAAAAAATGAGATCCTGGGAAGCATATATTTGGCACAGGTTTCATTGTTCATAAGAGAATTAGGCATACTATTATCAACTGAGGTCAATTCTCACAGGTTATGCATGATTAGACCGAGAGGTACATTCTTGAATTATAATTTAGTTCATATGCATGCACCAACTGAAGATAAGAATCAGAAGGAGTATTTTTATGAAAAAGTCTACACACTGTATTCTGCCAACCCAAAACATGATATCAAGATTGTGTTGGCAGATCCAAATGCCAAGATAGGAAAGGAAAATATATTCAGACCTACTAATGGTGGGCACAGTCTACATCACGATTGAAATGATAATGGGCATAGATTGATAATTTTTGCTATGGAACAGGATATGGTGGTGGTGGCCAGAACTTACTTTCCACACAAAAATATTCACTTAAATGGCTTGCAGATCTCCAGATTGCGACACTTTCAATCAGATTAACCACGTCTTAATTGACACCAGACATGCTTCAGACATACCAGATGTCAGGTCGGAGTGAATTATCATTACTTGGTAATAATGAAATCAGAGCAAGAATCTCTAATGCCCATAAATGTCTACTATTAAAAGAAAAATACAAAGCAGAGATACAAAAATGAATTGGAAACTCAATTAAAAAATCTGTAATTGGAGGAATTAGAGTATACAGATGAGAAATGGAATCTGTTAAAAATGTCTATTATTGAAACTGGAAACAGTCTTAGCAAAAGCAAAAAAGGGGAATGAGTGACGACTGGTTTTATCGAAAATGTAGGGCTACCTTTATTGTTAGAATTGGGTCAATAAAATAGCATAGCTTATATAAAGAATGTATTTATTATAATATATACGTTAAGGAAGAAAACAATCTTAATCTTGGTTAATCTGATTGCATGTAGGGCTACCTTTATTGTTAGAATTAAGTCAATAAAATAGCATAGTTTATATAAAGAATGTATTTATTATAATACGTATGTTCAGGAAGAAAACAATCTTAATCTTGGTTAATCTGATTGAATGTAGGGCTACCTTTATTGTTAGAATTGGATCAATAGTATAGCGTAGCTTATATAAAGAATGTATGTTCAGGAAGAAAACAATCTTAATCTTACATATATTAAATATTCCATAAATTTTAGAACTCAATTCAAACATAACTTAAGAACCATTACATCTTTCCTGATGTGACCAAAATCTTAAAGTTAAAACATCACAATTTGAAATAATAAAATAATTCTTAACACTACCACTGACCTTAAAAAAAGGCATGTAAGAATATGCTTCAAAGAAACCATACTAGATTCAATGTGAAAAATATAAGTATGCTAGAAAAAATTTAAAAAGGTCTACCATGATGAAAAAAGAAACTTCTTGTGAAAATCTTCTAAGAGATGTTGAACATCTCAGAGGAGTTGGAAACAGCACAGCTTTCTTTCACGAAATCAATTGGGATGAAGTTTGAAATCTAAAACACCAATCTGTAGAGGCAAAGGCAATTCCGTCTTATGTGATAAGAATGCCATTCTACAGTGATGGAGGGAGCACCTGGATAAGCTACTGAATTCTGACCTGTACACACAGAAAACTGAAATAACAAGCAGAAACCTAGTGTCTACTGATCCCTCCTCTCTAGAAGAGATTAATTATGCTATAAAGAAATTAAATAATCTGATGTGCACACCATAACACTTCCTTGTGCAGAATATTAAATTATATACATTTTTTCCTGCATTTCATTAAAATTTTACGAACAGAATTAGATCTACTTCATCGATAGCACATAAACCACAATAGAATAAACGCACTCTATAAAATTCACTACATTTATTTACCATTGTAACATTCTGGCACTAGATTCATTTAACAGCATTACATCTCATTCATTTTATACCTCAGAATGCACAAAAATTATATCACCTACAGAATTATCTGATCATTGCACATGCTTTATTCAAATACTAATAATAACTCAAATGATGTATAAACGAAATTAAACAAATAAAAAAGAAACAGTTTTTCACAGACAATTCAGCATCGCTTACTTAATGCACATGCGCAACTCATAAACATACATTCTCCTCTGTCCGAGAGACTGGCGAAAATATCTGCTGTTAATATAAAAAACTTATTTCCCTGAATTTCATTACAGATATTTTTCTCATTCTATTCATTCAGTTCTCAATTCGCGGCAAGGCAAAAATAATAAAAACTCAAAATATCTTCATTAAAAATTGAATGATTAATACCAAATACAAAACCAATACATATAATACCAAATACAGTTAAAACAACTAAAAGAACATTTTTTACAATTAAGAGTTTCTGCACAAAAACAAGCAATTCAACCAGCAGGCAAGAAGGCAGACTTCTCGGAGCACAAAATTAAAAGTTTCCTTTTGGTTTCACTCGGTAAAAAGATATTGAAAATGCAGAAAAACTTAATTCACTATTCTGCTAAGTTTCAAATGTAAACAAATACCATTGCTATGGCAAGACAAATTAGGCTTAGGTGCACTTAAAGAACTTTTAAATTGTTGCTAATTCTAAAACTAGTGCAGATTAACTAAAGGCATAAAAACCTTAATCGGAAGAAAGAGCAACATGGTAAAAATATATTTATGT
The DNA here is from genome assembly GCA_000611955.2 of Stegodyphus mimosarum. Classification (NCBI taxonomy): domain Eukaryota; kingdom Metazoa; phylum Arthropoda; class Arachnida; order Araneae; family Eresidae; genus Stegodyphus; species Stegodyphus mimosarum. Next base: position 73,714 of record KK112075.1, on the reverse strand, counting down.
GTGTCCCTTGGCGAAAATTGGCGGTACATGGACACCGAGTTTGTGCAGTTCCTGTTTGTTCTTCCTTGGCTTTGTGTAGCAATGATTTTTGCACCAAAAATCATTGCTATACAAAGCCACAATAACAAGTCAAAGAACTGAACAAACTCTGTATCCATGTGCACATTGACCTACTTTTACTTCAAAAAAAATTACAGAATTGCACAAACTTGGCATTATGCATCCCTTGACTTTGTCCATGTACACATCGAGCTATTTTCACTTAAAAAGTCAAACAAGCAGCCAGTTCTACACTAGAGCCAAACAAAAAATATATAACCTCAATAAACTACATTTTAAACAATGAAATAAGATAAAAAAAAAAGGAAATTCATCTAAGCACTACACAAAGGAAATATCCACATACCTTATTTAGAAATTTTCGTATCTTCAGTCAAACAAAATTCCTTAACAGCATCCAAAAATTTCCTAAAATTATCTGAACTAGAATCTGCCTTCTGAATTTTTGTAACGTTGCCACACAAATTCACAAAAATAAGACTCAAAAATATCCTCCAACATTCAATTACGCATTTCCTTTCTACAAACAGGACACTTATAACGGCTAGAAAGTAAACCTTGATTTACGCACCAGTCAATTAATGCTTTTTTCTCTTTCATTAAAAAACATAAAAAAATTCAAATTTATCTTACCACATTCAGCCATTTTACCATGTAAACTATAAAATAAGCAATGTACTTCCTAACCAACATCCAACACACAAACAAGCCCTTGCAAATCTTTCCCAGCATTCAAATTCCCCACAATCACGCAACCAATTACGTCATAATAGGGTTTCCATAACATTCAACTACTCAGGTTACCATAAAGGAAACAACAACTTAGCGATAATCCAAGGCGTACCCTTAAATATACCATAACCATACAACATAATTCAAATATTTTCAAGGCAAAAAATGCGCAATTTGCCAACATATAAGAATAAAAAAATTCTGAGCTCACAGAGCCGAGTAACAGAGTGGGTATGTATTACATGTATATATACTTTTGGTGAGACCGATCGCAACTAAAATATGAGGTGCACAACTACACATTGCAGCAGTCCTATATACAAAATTTCAAACGTTCTGAGCCTACTCGTTTTTGAGTTATGCGAGATACACACATACATAAGTAAGAGATTTTCTCATGGCATCTGAACAAAAATACATACATACGCCATGAAAAAAATTTCTTCTGAAACCATTTTAAATCAGTTTTATAATTCGTTTGGGGAAAAAGAGTCCTTTATTCTGTCCTTACATACAGATGTGATGCAAAAACATCGTTAAATTGCATTCAATAGCAGTCGAAATGGATGCTTTTGTTGAAATATGATACCTGGACTATTTCGTGATTAGAATACTTCCTTTACTTTGTGCAAGGAGGTAAAAACAATAAATCTCCTGGGCCAGACAATATTCCTTCAGAACTATTAAAAGCTGAGGGACATAGTTGCATTCTTGTAATCAAGGACTTAAATTAAACATTGGAGGTCCTGCAACAAGTTGACTACTTGTCCAGGACATATGCTTATACACAACGGGGCCCAAAAAGGTCAAGAAAGCAGAAAAAACACACTGCAGGCCATGGCCCACTAGGGCTGTTGCCCCACTGAGTTTAGTTTTAATCTTCTGCGCACATCCTATAAAATACTTTCAACTATTCTTTTTAACAGACTTTTACCTTACTTATGTACCAGAATTATGTTGATAATGCAACTGGTGATTATCAATTCGGCTTAAGGAGGGGAAGATTGACAATTGAACAGATTTTCAACCTAGGGCAGACTTTTGAAAAATACAGAGAATTCGGAATTGAAACACAATCTTTTTATTGATTTCAGTATTGGGTATGATTACTTTAACAGGAAACTGCTTATCGAGGCCATGCATGAATTTAATATTCCAGAAAAATTTGTCACACTTGTGGTTTTGACTCTTAAGGAAACCAAGATACAAATTCGTTTACAAAGTAATCTTACAGAACAACTTGAGGTTAACTGTTAAATATTGCACTTAAAAAAGTTTAGAGACTCTAGGATCAATACCTGATGAAATATTTTTAATAAAGCGATTTAAATATTGGCTTACACGGAAGATATCTGCATAGCTGCCCATACTGTTCCAGCTCTTAAACAGGCATTCATGGCTTTGGAAAAAAGTGGCCAAAAAAAAATTTACCTTTCTGTTAATGAAAATAAAACTAAATACATGTCTTGTTTAAAATCTGATTTACCACTTAGTCATTTAGAAATTAGTAGCTACAGATTTGAAAAAGTCTACAGTTTCACTTATCTAGGATTGGAGATGAACTATAAAAATGAGACAACTTAAAAAATATTTGAAAGAATCTCTGCTGCAAATATATGTTTTCACTGCCCGAAAAGCTATTTAAAATCCAGCTTTCTCAAGTTAAGAACTAATTACTTCTTTACATGAGTCTTATAAGACATGTTCTGACTTATGCATAAGAAGCTTGGATGCTGAATTTACATGATGAGGAAGCTCTGGGGACTTTTAGAGAAGGACATTGCATTGGTGGAGTTCGTGTGTATGAATCATGCAGAAGATTTAATTTAGAGCTATACAAGACTTATAGACAACCTGATGTAGTAAAATTCTTCAAACTACAGACTTAAATGGGCTGGTCATCCGGCCAGAAAGCACGAATATTGGTGTTGTAAGAAAATCGTTCTGGCAAAGCCCGTGGGAACCAGACATCAGGCTACATCAGTGAGATGGATCGATTGTGTTAAAAATGACCTAAACGTTCTAAAGCTCAAAAACTGGAAAAAAGTTGAAAAAAGCAGAGACGCTGGAGAAGGCGAGGGCCCAACCTGGACTATCGAGCCAATGAAGAAGAAAATTAATGCCCATATAACTGTGTGGAAAAATTTAGTAATTTACCATATATTGATATGAACAAAACTCAAAAATTTACTGATTAAGAATTTGTTGCATCTTCAACAAATGTATGCAGTAGATTAAGACAATTCAGATGAAATTAAATTTAATAAGAAAAATTATGCTGAAAATTGCTAGATGTGGGAGGGGTTAATGAAATTTGTATAATAAGTTTAATAAATACTACTTATTGCTGAAAAATATTTTTCCTAGTTAAGGCATTAAAAAAAATTTTTTTGTGGAGATCTACCAGGAGATGTGATGAGAAACTAAATCGAGGCAGTTGGCAGGTACACAGTTCTATTTTTATACTGAATAATCCTAGTATATATACCTATTCATATATGCATATAAACAATAAATGTTTACTTTATTGATTCTAATACAGTTGTTCTTTTTTCAGCTGCTTTTAAGCGAATTTGCTCTAAATATAAATCTTGATTTTCTCTGTCAACTTTTGCTTTTGCTCGCATTTCTGCTTCAATTCTTTTCATATCTGTTTGATTTCGGATTTCCATCTCTCTTTCCAGTGTGGCTAAAAAAAGGAAGGGGAAAAAAAAAGAATAAAATTTAATAAAATAACATTTCTATATTAATAATATTTAAATTATATTACCTTCACCAATACTACCAAAATTAAAGCATAATCACCTTACCTGTATGGCTACTGAATCACAGTAAACCATGTTTGAATGCTAAACTATTTAATTTTGAAAAATTAATCATATATCCTGAATGAGATGTTCAATAAAATTCAGTTTCAATATTTTTTTAATGCATAGTGAAATTTTTACAAACAAACTCACATTAAAATTTTTTTGGTTCTCTTTGAAACGTGCACTGAATATTTTACAAAAATCATTCGCACTGACAAAATGAAAATTTTTCTGATACTTTTTATATGTAAAAAGATAATTTTACAAAATTACACACACTGAAAGAATTAAAAGTTTTTATTCATGTACAGTGAAGATTTTATAAAATCACTAAAACTGAAAGAATGCAAATTTTTCTGATACTACATTAAAAAATTTTTAATTTCTTTATTGCAAAATAAAGATTAAGCATTGTTTTTCAGCAGACAATGATTAGTAATAATTAATTAACTGTTAATTTCTCAAAAAAATTCTTTTTATAATAAACAGTGCTCTTATAATAAAGTGATCATACCTCTCCGCATTGCTTCTTGTTTAGCCAGGGATTCCTCTTGCTTTCTTAAATTCTCTTCATTAGCTTTTTGCTAAAAAAATTTTAAATGCAAATCATATGCATATCATATACTAATAAAATGAATTGCATCATTTTTAATAATAAATTTTCTTCAACTATTTATTGCATATTACAAAATTAAAGAAGTTTTTCTAGAAATAAATAACTATTCATCAAAATGAAACAAACAATTTAATATGTAATTAACTGGTAAAAGATGATACTTATATAAGATATTTTGAACTAACTAAATTATTCATTAAAATAATGACAGGCAAACATTAATAACAGACTTAATGATTTTCACTGCATGAGAGTTCTAGGGAATAAACTCATCTTTATATTTAAGGTGCATAGAGAAACTAACTAAAATTTTGAAATAACTGAAATATTTACATTATAAAATTACATTTTATAATTTAAATTTTATTATTAACTATAAATTAAACTTACATTAGAAATTTAACTTATTTACAATTAAGATACTTTTAAGGTAGCCACCATAATTACTCGCAAAAAATGACATACTTATATGCCAAATTTGATCATATATGGTCATGTTACCTATGATGATTGTTGAACAAAGAACAAAATTTCATTATAAATTACCTTATTTATAATTGAGATACTTCCTTGTTAAGGTGGCCACCATAACTACTCGATAAAAATGGCATACTTAATTGCCAAATTTGATCATATCACCATATATGGTGGCTGTTTAACAAAGGAGTTCATTTGCTTTCCAAAAGATGTTAACTTTGCATTCCGGTACCTTCTTGCTCTGCTTAGTAGATAAAATTGGCAAACTTGATCATTCAATAATGCAGTCCGCAATATGCAAATTTCATATATTGTCAAAAGCTTACTTATGCAGATGCCACATTCACTAGAAATTTCCATAATTAATTATTTCTCAATCAACAAATTATAAGCAATTAGTATAATGACAAGAAATTCAAAGTGCAAGGGTATTATGCTTAAAATTCTTATATCAAAATGGTCTGAAACAAAAATCCACTCAACAACATTTGAAATTTTACATGAATATTTCAGAAATTTGCTGTTAGAGATATTGTGATGTACATTGTTGATATAAAAAGATGGAAACTACACGAACATGTTCATTGCAAATATTTGTGATATAAGAGGCATCATGGAACATACTTTCCATTACTTAAATTACTTAGAAGAAATTATTATTGTCTCATTGCAATGATTCTATCATTAAATGTTTCCTTTCTTCTTGCAAAATCGCTTAAAATCAAAATATTGTATTTTCTTGTATATTTTCTCCTCTTTCACTGATATGAATCTCTTTTGAAAAACTGCTTTATACTAATATTCCAATAGCATCAGTGTCTGGATACTATTATTTTCATGTGAAATGAAATTCTACACCATATCACAACATTAGCAAAGTCACAGCAGCTATATAATACTCGTCAGTGAAATGAAAGTGTAATCAGCATCTATTTTCCCCTAACAAAGCCAATATTCATCAAACCTAAACTAGCAGTTCTTTACTTTGATGCTAAGAACGTTTGTATTAGTTGGTCTATATTTTAGGGTGTCCCTTGGATTATTGCTAAGTTGTTGTTTCATTTATGGTAACCTGAGTAGTTGAATGTTATGGAAACCCTATTATGACGTGATTGGTTGAGTGACTGCAGTGAATTTGACTGACGGGAAAATATTTGTAAGAGCTTATTTCTGCACTGGATGTCAATTAGGAAGTATGTTGCTTATTTTGTGCTGTACACCCTGAAATGGCAGCATGTGATGAGATTAATCTGAAGTTTTCTGTACAATTTGGAATGAAAAGGAAAAAAAGCATTAATTGACTGGTGTGCAAAAGTGTCCTGTTTGTACGAAGGAAATGAGTATGGTTGAATGCAAATGTCATTCAGATGGCTTTGAATGGGTTTGTTGCAAGAAAGATTCATGCAAGAAATGCCACAGACAATCCGGCACTACGGAGGATATTTTTTACTCTTATTTTTGTGAATTTATGTGGTGACGGCAGTATGCATATTCTAGTTCAGATAATTTTAGAAAGTTTTTGGATGCTATTACGGAATTTTGTGTGCCACAGACTGAAGACACAGAAATTTCTAACTATAGTACGTCGATATTTCCTTTTTGTAGTGCATATATGCGATAACATGTATTTTCTTTTTTGTGTTATTTCACTGTGTGGTACAAACTGCAGTTTACTGAGCTTCAATTGGCTACAAATTTTGTTCAATTTTGGTGATGAGTAATGAAATTTGTTCAATTTTGGTGATGAGTCAAAGGGCACCCTGAAATAGATTTTTACCTTTGTATTTAATACACACTTTCCAAACTTAGCAGAAGTGAAAGCTAGCAGTATGCATTGTATCACCATTTCCATAAAAATGCTTAGCTGTGCTGGGTGAATAAGCTATTCTGCAGTTTCAAATTGAATCATGAAATGATGGACAGCACAATGAGATTTCTTATGTCACTCATGAATAGTTGTTTTATTGTATCACTTTCACTTTCCACTATAATAAATATTAACTATCCTCCTTAGTGTCAAATTTCCCCTTTCAGTTAAATATATATATATATATATATATTGCACACTAGCTATTTTTAAGCATTTGCCACTACTAAGACCAGAAGTTGTGGCCATTTTATTATGGAGGCACCTCCTATGAGGGGACACACAATTTACCTCCATGCCTTTCCCGGTATTCAAACCCGGACTCTTTGGTATCACAATCTGCTTCCCTAACTACTATACTGTCTGGACGGCACTTGAGAAAAATATTCTTTTGCATCATAAGTATTTCCACAAAATTTCACTCCACTGATTCTTGTTTCTATAATGACATTTATTTCAAAAGCTTTTTATGATATTTTATGATATACAAAACAGAAAAAATAGTTGCATCCTATAATATAAATTTGCAATAGTGTATCAAAAATATTCTATGAGGCTGATATTATTTTTACTACACTTACCTGCTGTATCAGTTGATCTTCATATCTTTTCCGAGCCAACTGGTCTTGATACTGAGCTCTCTGAAATGGAAGTGAAAAAAAACACAATGTAGGAAAGCCTTGAAATATTAAAATTAAGAACTAGACACATATTTTCCAAAACCATCACTGTGGCAGAAATATTATTGGAAAACAGAAATCTAATTGCATTGTGATAATGAAAAAATAAAACATCTGTATGGAAAGATAATGAAATTTGCTTCTTAAAGCATTGGTTTGAATACTAAAATTGTGATATTATTATACAACTGTTTTCAGAAAATCACATTTGTATCAATTCTATCTTTAAAAGCAAGATTAATATGCAAATGTTTATGCTTTTTAAAGAAAATTATATTTTATCATTTTAAAACACTAAACATAAATAAAACCATGCACTAGCCGGGCAAGAGACTGTAGGAAATGTAGGAAAGCGAGTATACATTTTTGAAAAGGGTAATATGTAAGAGACAAATCCATTGTTTAAGCTCTGAAAGTTGAATGGTCAAGATTTTACGGCAATGCACATTGCATAATGTAGTCAGTGTTTTAAGTGACGCAGTTTAGAGAGAAGGGGACATAAATCAAATTTAAGTTAGTAATTTTAATTTTCATATTTTTTATCCTACATATCCCCCCCCCCCAAAGAGAAAAAGGGCTTGGCAACTGAAAAGCTTTTTTAGAAAAAACATTATAGAGCATGAACAAATGAAGAGAAATTTTATACAATATATACAAAATGTGCTTTTCCAAAGAGCAAGGAAATGAATTTCTTGAAGGACATAGCCTTTAAGTTTCACTAAGCCCCGTCACTTTATTTAGGAACTTTCTCATACCTTAACATATAAATTGACATATAAAAATTAATTTGGAAATATTAGAACAGAAAGAGTATTAAATATGTAAACTGAATGTATAGTCCAATTTTTGAAAAGTGTGTAACTTCATATCCTTTAAAATGTAAAATAAAAAGTTCTTGAAATGTTTTCTTCAAATATTAAAAAAAAAAAAAATTGTCCTGGTATTTCTCCAAATATAAAAACTGTTAATTTTTTCACAAAATAATTGAAAATGTGCACAGTTCTTGAAAATCATCATGTAAATTTGACAGTCCTTGATTTGAAAGTCTTTCATAAAACTGAAAACATGTTTAAAAATATGTTGAATGGAATATAAAACTAAAATATTTCTATTACGTATTCATGAGATTATTTTACAATCAATAATTATTTACTCATTACAAAACAAAACACATGTTTTACTATAAAGCAATATAAAATGTACTTTAAAAATTAATAAACAGAAAACCAGAAAAATACAACAGAATAATAAAATATACTCTGACAAGAAATGGGCAGGTCCTCTACAAGCAAATCAGTGCAACTACTTGCCGATGGCTGTGGATTGCTTAAATACAATAGTACATTTGTTTCTTATATAAGGTAACTGGCTTTTAGCACTCTGTAAAGGCAGCCACATTACTATTCATGATTTATGGCCACTGAAACTTATTGTAATTGAAATAACAAAAAATAAATATTCAAATTAAGATGAATAACTTATGCTTGTTTCAGGTTATTCTGCAACGTAAACTTTAATTATAATCACATTTATTTCAAAAGCTAACATATTCAAGTTAGGGCTTGCAAAATTAGTAAATAAAATTTTATAATAATAATAATGTATATAAAATTAAATGTGTGTAGTGTGTGTGTATATGCATGTATGTGTGGTAGCACTTTGTGCTAAAACTAGAGAAATATGACTGGTGCAACACTCAGCCAGTTCATGGCCATAGCTGACTCTTTCAAAAAAAAATTTAATTTTGACATTAATTTGATACTATATAAAATTTAATTT
>KK112075.1:21538-64669 GCA_000611955.2 Stegodyphus mimosarum | reverse complement strand
GCATAATCTGTAGCAAGATTTAAATAAGGACCTGAAAAAGGAGGGAGAAGTTTTCTGGCATCAGGATATTGAAATTCCTCATACATTACTAAATTGCCAGGTTTAAAATTACTTGCTTCAAAATGAGTGTCATATCTAACTTTGTTTACATTATTGTTAATTAATAATCACACCTTTTCTGAGCAAATTTCCTAGCTCCTTCAGTTAGTGGGTACAGATCTTGATTTTAAATTTTTTTCAAGTATCATATAGTAATTTTATGTACATTAAATAAGATGGTGGAAATACTTTTACAGAACATGGCATAATTTTTATTCATTGGGTAACAATTTTGTCCATGCAATATGAACCTGATAAGGATTTAATTTACACTTTAATTCAGTTAAAAGTTTTTCTTAGACAATTTATGTAAATATCCGTAGTTACACCTTTTAGAAGCAAATGTCCATATATAATGAGTAGCATGATCTATAACAATGTGAATATACTTTTTATACAATCATAATAATTGAAACCACCAACATTTTCAGCAGGTAACAGTTCAGAAGGTTCACATACAGGTGGTAATGCTTGCATTAGACCAATTTACCAGAAAACCACAAACAGCTGGATAATCACCACATAACTTTGTTTTCTTGAAGAATATTTTCTTAAGACATATATTCTTGATTCATACATCACTACGGATATGAACAAGAGCCCCAAAAGATTTCTATACACTTATTACATATCTAGACAATAGATGATACAGTGAAGCAATAACATACACTAGTAGGGCGAGAGATAGTAGGAAAATAAGTGCACATTTCAGCAAAGGGCTACATATAAGAGCTGAATTTTTTTATTCTGTTCTGAACAGCAATTGGACAAGATCTTATGCCAGATCTGATGACATAATATGTTTAGTATTTTATGTGACAGTTTAGATTACAAGAGTAGAATGGAGCCAAACTAAAGTTGGCATTTTTGAATTACATATTTTTTACCTTAAACATTTGTATATTATATATAAAATTCAATTAAAAAATTATAACAAAATTTTACTTCAATTCTGATAGTTTTAAATACATAGCTCTAACCCCTGCATGTCAATGCTCACCAATTTTTGTGAAGTCGTGTATTCTTTGCTAATATAAACTGCACTGGATGCTGAAAAGATCTCTTAGTGAATACTCATTAAGTCTTGTTAAAGTACTAAAGTCAGGAGCAGATTGTATAGAACCCTTTATTAACTTGTAGAGGTTAATTTATGTTTCTAACAGTTATTTTAATTTTAAACATACTTTACTGTCTATTCTCATTTCCCATCTACTATTCCCTGCCAGAATGAGTTTTTAGTAGTGTGTTTTATACAAATGAGTTAGGAGTACTGAAGAAAGGTTCAGCTTACTTCATAGGAAGAGCTTAGAAGTCCTTAGCAGCAGGTATTCGAGAGGTTCAGGTTCGAGTTCCAGCAAGAGCACTACTCATTTTTTGTGTTTCCTACTTCAAAAGTCTTAGTGACTCTAGAGTGGTACCTGAACTAAAAGGTGGTGGATGATAATTCTTCATCACCAGGATTTGGCAACTGGATTCCCTAATCACCAATCATCTTTTAAAAGGGGAAGTATGTAAGGTATTTTCTCCATCCTTTCTGCATGTCTTTTGAATATGCACCGAGTGGCACACTTGGTATTCGGTAGCACACTCGGCGTGTATTCGAGAAATCCAAGTTCGAGTTCCGCTGAGGGGATTGCTCATTGTTCATGTCTCCTGCTTCAAAAAGTCCTAATGACTCTACAAACTCAAAGTTTAGCAGAAAGTACCACTCATACTCACACCTTAGCCAGCATTTATGAATCAAAGGAAAGATAATGAAAAATGACTAAGTATAAATCTAAGTAAGTAACCCAACAGCTACACAAATTATGAACATGCAAGTTGGCTCTCCTCTATGAAAGAAATACTCTTAATTTCATATCCCCTCCAATGGCAGGTTCTCAGCCGACTTCAGCTTGGCCACAACTAAGGTGAAAAGTGGTGGTCACCTTATTATGGAAGCACCTTATAGGTGGGCCACCTTTGCCTCCTATGAACAGACGAACAGTTATAACCATGCCTTCTCCGGGATTTAAACCTAAGCCCTTTGGTATCACAGTCGGCTCCACTAACCACTATACCGTCTGGGCAGCCTCTTAATTTCATATTATATGCTTTAAAACTTGTTTTGTTTCATACTATCCATTTTAGATTACTATGCACTGATTGTAAAGGTTTTCTGTCCCATCTGATATCATCCATTTTAGATTGTTATGTATTGGTCCAAACACATATTCAAACCTCAACTGAAATCACAAAAAAGTGTTTAGACTTACAAAAGATAGAAATTCTTCACTTCTCGATTTGAAAATTTTGAATAGCAAAACCACAAAAAATAATTTAAACACAGAAAGCCTTCAGCTAGCAGAGGCTTTTGAGAACAGAATATTTTTTAATAGCATGCTCATTCATGCTATACATGTAAAAAACCATAAAAATCAACCTGTTTGCTTGGGCAAAACTACTAGTATTCAGTAACTAATCAGCCACTGCCTTAGGAAAATAGTTATATTGTATATACTCTCAGCATTAATGTTAATATTCAGTTAACTGCTGCAACAGAAATAACACTAAAATATTCTGGCAGTACCCTCTTAAAAATGTTAATGACTATCTAAATAATTATAAAAATCAATCTAAATTTCAAATCAAAAAAGATGAAAAAAACACAAAATGTGGGAGATCAATCTTCAGAATGCAGAAAAACATATAAGCTAATAATTATCTACATAAAAGGCTCTACAATATTTTTAAAAGGTTATTAGAAAATCATACCTACCAACTCTCTTCATATGACAATGAATATTTTCATAATATTTGATTTTTATTCCATATTACATAAGCTACACTTTGTTATCAAAAATATGTTAATATGCTTTTACTGTATGAAATATTTACTATAAGTTGTACTTCGTATAACAAATTTCAAAGTTCCATTTTTTCACATATTCTTGCTAGCTTTTGTATCCATTGATTCCATATAAATATCTGAATTTCTAATTATCTAGTCTTACCTCACAGCCACATAATTCAGGTAAGTAGAATTATATAGTGACATAATATTCTTATAATCATAAATCTTTTCAATTTTTTATGGCTTTGAAACACTAAAAACCCTTACGCTTTTTTACAATAATAAACAAACAAAATTTATATTCTAAAATTAACAAATAATAAATATTAACACTACACATATACATACCATCTGATTGTGCTTAGTTTCTTCTGCAATTGTTTTTCTTCTTTCTTCCTGTTGCACACGAATTTGTTCAGATTTTGCATTTTCAATATGAGCTTCATATTCTTTAATCTTAGTCTGTTTTTCCAACTGCATATTTATTTCTTGCATCTTTGCTAACTCAAGATATTGCTTTGCATTAGCTAAAAACACAAACTTATATTTAAATGAAAGAAGAATGACATGAAATACAAGACAAAATAATAGTAGCATATTTGATTTATAATTTATTTTTTATTACTGTATGTTCCTCAGATTAGCATATTTGACTACAATGAATGTTTGTTACTATTCCATTAATTATTAGGATGCACTATCATAGAGAACCCAGTAAATATGAACATTGCCAAAAAATGGTGATAACAGTAAATGGGGATACCAAGGCTGGTAATCCCACCAATGAAAGTGTTTGAAGGTAGCAAACATTTATCTTGCATTGCCCTTGCTTTCTTTCACTGTTGTTCACAGTTTAGGTATTTATGCATTAGCACAATTATCTTGGCGTAATATGGCAACTTTTTACAAATAAAAAGGTAAAAGTTATTTATCAAATAAAAGTTAGTGTTTTTCATAAATTTTTAAAGATTATAAATCAAATTACAAATCCAAGGTAAAAAAAAACATTCTTGCAGTTTCTGATTTGACATTGGAAGAGTGAACCCCAACATAAAAATAGTTGCCAAACCTGGCAATGAAGTGGTTAAGATAGGAGTCCGAACATTGATCAAGTCTGCAAAAGCACGTTGTATTGGTTCTTAAAACCTAACTTACACGACTGATTGAAATGGATGCGTCAAAAGCACTCGTTTGGAGTTGTTTGCTGTATGATTTTAAAGTGTGCCTGTCAGCAGCAGTATTAAGTCACTGAATTTGCCAGGCCTTTGGAAATGATGCCGCTAACGAACGAACAGCTAGGCAATAGTTCCAAAAGTTCAGGTCAGGGTATATGTCTCTTAGTGATGCACCACGCAGCGGTCGGCCACAAGCGCTGGATGACTAGGCCCTGAGAGCAGCCATAGAGAGTGACAGTAGACAAACATGTGGTGAGCTTACTGCATATTTCCAGGTATCTGATGAAACGATCACACTCCATTTGCACCGCACAGGAAAGGCATACAAGCTGAGCAAGTGGGAACCCCACTCACTGTCTGATGCAAACAAGTAACAGCGTGTCGCTGCCTGTTTGTCATTGTTTACTCGGCATCACAATGCATCTATATTTAATCGAGTACTTACCAGTGATGAAAATTGGATACAGTATGACACACCCAGGTGTTCCACATATTGGTTGTCACCATAGGACCTTGTGTCTCACACTGCGAGACCTCTCCAACCACGCAAGATCATGCTCTGTATCTAGTAGACTAGTCGCCAAGTGGTGCACTATGAGCTCCTGCCAACCATCACAGCAGGCCTGTACTCGCAGCAGTTGGAACATGTGCATCAGGCACTGATGCATAAAGAGAAAGCATTGGTCAATCATAAGGGTTTACTCCTCCTCCATGACAATGCAAGGCCGCATGTGGCTAGGAAGGTCCGGGACACCATTCAGCGACTGGGCTTGGAAACACTATCCCATCCACCATATTTCCCAGACCTCGCACCAACAAACTATCCCCTTTTTCATTCCCTGGACAACCATCTTTATGGGAAAGCCTTCAACTACTGACCAGACCTCGAAAAAGGCCCGCACGGACTTCTTTGCAGCCAAGACTCCTGAGTTTTAACCCGATGCCATTGTACAACTAGCCACTTATTGGCACCGATGGTGATTACTTTGAGGATTAGCGGAGATTATTATTAGTTTTATGACTTTTCTTTCTGATTGTCCAAAACGGCAAGAATTTTTTTGGTTACCTGTATTTATCATAAGTCAGCAAACATTATCAAAATAAAAAAATATATACTTCAGCAAAATAAAAATCTTAATTATTAAATAAGCATATGATGCATTAAAAAATAAACACAGTTTCTCCCCAAATCTTTCAGTACTGTTTTTTGCTATTCTTCCAAGTACACAGCGATCTGTTTTTGCTTAAAAAGAATCAGAAAATTGCAAAGACTCCGTATCGTGCAAATCTGGGCAACACCAGCTATCTACCAAATGCTTCTCCTTGTTATTGCCTTTATAGAATTTGTGGCAAAATTCTGCATTCCAGGAAAAATTCTATCACAGTTCCTTCTATTGCTGCCAAATTTCACAAGCACATATTTGAAAATTAAGTTTAAGGCACAAAATATCATGATTTGTTTATTAGAAACTATTGAAACATATAATGAAGCAGAAAGGATGTCTAAAAATGGTGGCTTTGCTTGAAAGAAGGATTGATATCAGTATGGTTATCAAAGTTTTGCACATTCTAAAAATTTGGCAATTTCTACTAAGGTGGTTGTGATAACATGCAAGTACCACAATTTAGCTGCATGTGTAATTTATTCTTCACCTTTCATTATTATTTTGCCTGATTGCAATGTTATATTTTCTAGAGGTAATGAAACAAGCAATGAAAATTTAGAAAAGTACTTACTCAAATATATGTTCCCATGTGAAATTAAACAGAACAGCTAAGATACATTCAAGGAAATTTTTAGTTACAATTACAGAAACTTCCCTATAAGATACTATCTTTCCAGCGTATAACTCAACCCCCTTTTTTTTACTAATTCTATCATTCAAAAATTGATAGAGGAAAATCGTGAATAATTAACTTCTGAAGGATGCAGTTAAAGAACATAACAAATGAAAAATAATCACGGATTAACTATAGGGTAGTAATCACAATATTATTTCTTTAAACAAAATCTGCATTCCAAAAAAAATATATATAGTAATAGTAACATTACTATATCTAATAAGATACTTTCATTCTTCCCTATAACTTGAATCTCACTGTTTTTATTGTTGTCTCACTTAAGCTTAAGGTAAACTAAACTCAGTGGCGCAACAGCCCTTAGTGGGCCATGGCCTGTACTGCCCTCATATCTACTAAGCCTTAAGCTTAAAAATTGTACACCAAATGTCAGTTCGTGTTTGTTTCACTGTGATTGGTCGGTTCTAGTATTAGGCATAAAGTTTAACCGTTAGAAGGGAAAGGTTCAGTGTGACATTTTATAGTAGTTTGTTAACAAGACAAAAACAATCACTACATGGAAGAATCAATTTTAAAATTCAGGGAAGCTCGTTCTCTGAAAATACCGAGGATGGGGAAATTTCTGTGAATATTTAAAACGTTTTCAGAGCCTAGCATTAAACAGCAAGGGGTAAAATAGGTGACTAAATAACGTATGTCAGCACACACACATACGTTTTTAATTCTTTTGTAAACAACAGCCCCAGTAACCTCCGATGTTCGACCATACGCATTTCCTTCTTACAAACATGACACATAATGGCTACAAAGTTAACCTTCACACTAGTCAATTAATGCTTCCCCCCCCCCTTTCACTACAAATCGTACAAAAATTTCAAGTTAATCTTACCACATTTTACCGTGTGAACCACAAAATACCACCGTATTTCCTAAAGAACATCCAACACACAAATAAGCCCTTAATCTTTTCCCATCATTCAAATTTAACGCAATCATGCAACCAATTACATCACAATAGGGTTTCCATAACATTCAACTACTCCAGTTACCATAAATGAAACAATAACTTAGCGATAATCCAAGGAAGACCCTTCAATATAGGCCCCAGGGCTTGTTTGTGTGATAGATGTTGGTTAGGAAGTACATTGCTTATTTTGTGGTTTACATTGTAAAATGGCTGAATGTGGTAAGGGTTAATTCCCAGTGAACGGTATGCTCCTTGTCTGCCATCTTGTTTTTGGCGACTATTGGCGAAACACGAAACCATCCGCGAAGCACACGCCAAGTACCTAAGCCTAACACGCAGCGGGACACCGACAAAAAACAAATAAAAATTAGAACAAATAAAAATTTTGAAATAAATACGATTGAAGAGAATGCAGAACTTAACCACTCCACTGGTGAAAAACAGATTGAAATGTAGCAAGCTGCAAAACTGTTAAATAAATATGATTAAAATTATGATTGAAGAGAATGCAGAACTTAACCACTCCACTGGTGAAAAACAGATTGAAATGTAGCAAGCTGCAAAACCGTTAAATTAACGGCAAAAAGTGTTGAAATTCAAACTTACCTCCTACAACTTTTAATATAATTGGATCAAACAAGAATTAGATCATCATGACATCACATCATTCATTGTGCAAGTTACTCCAAAGAGGATCCGATAACGCACACAAACCAAAGGAGAGAACGAGGTTACCATCTTTTAACGGGAGAGAAAGGGTGAAGTTGACAAAGAGAAAATAAATATCGCCCGAAAAATGGCGCCAAAGAAATCGCCAATATAGCGTACCGTACACTGGGATACAGCCGTGGTAAGATTAATTTTGAAGTTTCTGTAATATGTGAAATGAAAAGGGGGTAAAAAAGCATTAAGTGACTGGTGTGTAAATGAAGGTTTACTTAGTAGCCAGTATAAGCGTCCTGTTTGTACGAAGGAAATGTGTATAGTCGAACATTTTGTGTGCCACAGACTGAAGACACGGAGGTAAAACTGCATATTACGGGACAGTTTGGTGCATTTTCGAAAGGTCGCCAAATTGGTTATTTTTGCGCATTTTAGAAAATCACTAACCCATCATATTGCCATATTAGATGGTTGTGAATTTGAATGAATCCTGTAAACATGCAAAAAACTGATCATGTAAACATGCAAAAATATCTAAAACAGAAGTTCAAGAAAAACAGCGATAAAGTATTTGAAAGTTAATAACTATATATTTTATGGGATCAACAATATTAAAACTTTTCATAATATCATATACCATTTTTAATACAGTAGCAAAATGGAGTAAAACGTTTTAGTACAAAATTTAAGAAATTGTAATAAACAGTAAATCAGCAATAAATGATCGGAAAGCATCGATTCATATTTAAGCTAAAACTTTAAACAAAAAATGCAGAAAGGAAGATAAAATTCAAAATTTCGATCTACTGAAACATAAGCAAACTACTGTATAGTAAAAAAAAAAAACAAATGGTTAAACAATTTTAACTGCATAATTAATATTTTTACAATAAATTTTTATTTATAATAAACAGTAGAAACTTCCATTTGTTTATATCTACACTAAAATGTAACAATACAATGGAGATGAAATTCAAAATTGCACGCTCGTTTAAACGATTCCATTATATGTGCTTAACCACATATAATGGACACACACCTCCATTCACACAAATCTGTTGCATCTTTCCTTTCAATTAATTTTACACATTTTTACACTTAGGACATTCGTACATATTCGCAATCAAACCATAATTCATGCACCATTCTATCACACACCTTTCGCCCTTATCTTGGAACCGAATCAAATAGGTAAAATCCACACGTTCAACTCCTTCGATGCCAGCCATTTTGCTCAGACAATCTACTAGAAGCACAGTGAAATGACAAAAATTCAAAAAACCTGCTTAAATACTATAAACTCTCACTTAAACCCTAACGATTTTCATAATGCCAAGAGGTTACCAGATCTGGTGCAATTTCGCTTCATTTGGCGACTGGCCCCTCCTAATTGCAGTCTAGCCGACACGTAAATTTCTAAATAAGGTAAGTAGATATTTAATTTGTGTAGTGCTTAGATGCTATAAGATGAATTTCCTTTTTTATGTTATTTCTCTGTTAGATTTAAAATGCAGTTTTTGAGATTACATATTTTTGTTTGGATCTAGTGTAGAATTGGCTGTTCCTTCCGATTTTTCAAGCAAATATAGATCGATGTGTACGTGGACAAAGTCAAGGGAGTGCGCAATGCTGAGTTTGTGCAATTCTCGGATGCTTTTTTAAGTGAAAATAGGTTGATGTGTACATGGATACAGAAATTGTCCAATTCTTTGACTTGTTGTTTTGGCTTTGTGTAGAGGTGATTTGATTTTTGGCACAAAAATCGCCACTACACAAAGCCAAAATAAGTCAAAGAACTGCACAAACTTGATGTCCATGTACCGCCAAAAGCCGCCAATTTTCGCCAAGGGGCACCCATAAATATATTTTTACCCAAAACTTTTTTTAACTCGAACTGAAGCTTTTGACTCCCTCCTTTCTTCCTATGAATTGCTGCGACCCTTTTTGCCTACGCTTTCCTTCTGGCAAGACGCTCCTCATTCACGCTGCTGCTTACTTGCCTAAGATGACGTCATACTTTAACTCTTTCATGACCAAAGTGCCCCACACGGCCCTTGATTGAGATGACCACCTGCCCTAAAACGGCTGATATTGCAATCTTGTTTTCTTCCCTCCCCCTAAGGTATGCAGTAGCAGGCGCAGTTTCCCATATGCATTGTATCAGTTTACTGCAGACAGCTTGTTTTAAGAGGTTTAATTGTGGTTTCTTATCTTTAGGTTACAGAGGACATTTCATCATTGATTCTCTGATTTCAGTTTAAGAGCTTCAGAATAAGTTTATAAAGAACGGGGTCAAAGGCTAATGGAATCTTTGTTAGAAAGTACAAAGAAATCTTCACACTTATTTATGCGTTAATGGACGGGGAGAGGAGGAAATTGCTGTGAAAGTATTTTGGGTGTTTTGGTATTTTAAGGATACAAGTTAGCGAAGGGTTTGGATTTCAAAGAGTTAAAAACCTGTGTACATGGAAATTATTGCATTCAAATATGATTTAAAAGTATCTCGTCTGCAAAAGAATGATTTGATATACGTAATAATAAAGATTGTGATACTTCTATCCCAGTTGTGTTAAATGCATCATCGAGCCACTATCGAAAGCTGTTCCAGTGTTTTCTTCTATGCATGAAATTATGGCATATATATTACTATAATGCCTTTATTATAATTTCAACTTCCTTAACGATTCCACACAAAAATGATACACTGAGACATAATATTAGTCATGGTGTACAATCAAATTTTGTTCCTCTTTGCAAAATGAGAAGCAAAAAATCAGTGGCAAAGTAGCTAGATACTGGTAGTTCGACACTTGTTCAAATCCCGATGGACAGGCTGGCTGTATGGCGTTTTCATAGTTTTGCCTATATACCATAGATATAATTATTTTTTGACTTAGAAGGTCCTCCCCAAAGATATCCCTCCTTATACACTAATAGCCCTTGAGTTGTTCCGTCTTAAATCAATTAACCTAACCTCTCTCAAATTATAAATAAAATATGGTACAACATCCAAAGATTCCATTTTTTATGATGACTTCAAAATTAAAACGAAGCTATTAAAACTTGTACTTCATAACTGGCACACAAATTTAATGACGAATACAAGTAGTCTCACCCAGTTTTACTCAAGAAGCTATTTATAGCCCAAATAGAATATAAGCAACAACAGCACATCAATCCAGAAATTTATCTGCGGCCCAAATGCGCTTTAGCCCACTGCTTGGCGGCGACTGTTTTTGAATGAGCAATACAAGCGCCAACATGGGTAACTGCGTATATCCGCGAACATGGCTGACTGGGTATTTTGAAGCTACGGAAACATGTAGTTCTCGCGCATGCGTATTTCCTATTTTATAAAGAACGGTTTTATTGGTAATGTGAGATGACGTAGCGGTTTATTCGAAATTCTTACGTGTTAATTTAAGTAGTAATTTCAGTTGTCGTTGTATTCTTTGAATGCGGTGTTTTTGTGTTGAGTGTTTGCTATTTTCGTACCTTATATTTCGCTAAATACCGAGTCGGTATGGATTTAGCTGTGATGCTGAGAGAGGTGAGTGAATGTACATGTACATTTATTACTTTATTGGAAGTGCAAGTTGCTTAATTTTTATATTTTGTTGCCTTTTATTGAAATAATTTGGCTCAGCTGAAGAACAGAACGCTGGTATCGTTTGCAATTTATTTTATTTTGTTGATTTGTGCAATTCGCTGATGTTTTTTTTAAGTTAAAACGGAACGCTGTGCACATGGCATTTTCTTGTAATTTATTTTCGTTATTCTAGCTTATTTTGTTTATTTGTGTACGTTGCCTACATTATGCAATTCTCAAATTTTTTTTTTAAGTTTAAAAGGAACGCTGTGCACATGGCATTTTCTTGTAATTTATTTTCGTTATTCTAGCTTATTTTGTTTATTTGTGTACGTTGCCTACATTGTGCAATTCTCAGATTTTTTTTTAAGTTAAAACGGAACGGTGTGTACATGGTATCGTTTGTAATTTTAATGCCCTTTTAAAAAAAATTCCTTCTTTCTGGGATGCCATTTTGGTTACGTTTTCGCGGAGCGTGTCGGGAAGGTTATGTAACGGCATAAAATGTGTAAGTATTACAACATAAAATGTAAATAATTAATTTAAAGGTAACTGACAAATATTTTAATGATCGTAATGTTCGTTTTGCATATTATTTTATTATATTTTTGTGGCAACAGTTTCCATACTAATTTATGGTTTAGAATTCTATGTTTTGTTTACAATAGGTTTTCGCGGAGCGTGTCGGGAAGGTTGCAATTAATTGCAAAGACGTTTCGCAGAAACGCGCCGAATTGGCAATTTTCAAAACATCGCCAAGAAGTGGGCTAAAGCGCATTTTCACCTTATCTGCAATTAAAACTCTTTATTCTACTCATAAGGTGCTGCTTACTTCTATTCTAAGAGTTAGTTGCAGCCAGGGCCGATGTGGGAACCAGTACAACCCCTGCAGCCACATCTGGCTACATAATTTTTGCAATTTAGGAGGGAACTAGATGACAGAATTTCAGATTCACAGAGTTAGCACCATGTGGAAAAAAGTCTGGCACTGCTCTTAGTTGCAGCAGAATGGACAACTAAATTACAGCAAAGCACACTTTGTTCTAGTTATCTAGAAGCTGCTTATTGCTATGATTTTTGCCTATTTATTTTTAATAACAGAAGCTTCTGTTTTAAGTGACATATTTCTCAAATATATCACATAGCAAAACAGCATTTATGTTAACACTGCTATTTATTTCTATGAATGTTATAATGCAGCAGAGACAGCTGTGTGTGATGTATAGGACAGCTTAAAAATTTTTCAACACGTTAAAAATGATGCAATTGCTTAATTCCATTTCATCATCCTAATCAGATTGCCTGAAGAAACAAAATTATTACTGTATGAAGTTCCTGTGATTAAGAAACAATTTCTTCACAAAATCACATATTCTTATTACACACACCCTTTCTTTATTATTTATCTCAGTTTTTTTTTTTAATACATAAATTCCAAATCAGTGTACAGCATGCACATTCTGAACAACATGCACTGCCTTCCTGAAAATAAAATCTTTGTACTTAAATGTACATTACAAATCAATTTTAAAGCTGATCTAAAAGAGTCACAGCTATGCAAACTTAACAAAATATTTAGTTACTCGCATATAAAAAACGCTGTTCAGAAATTCTAAATTTAAAGTAAGAAAACACACTAATATTACAAGATAAACGCATGGATATATAATTAAAATTTCAGAATGGGTTGACTAAACTAACGATGTTTTTTTTTTAATTTTCACTAAGATTTTTCCTAGCTCTTAAAATAATGTTATAAAACTGATTTTTCCTAGCTCTTAAAATAATGTTATAAAACTAATTCACTAATAAAAAGTACATACGAGACAGTTCAAGCTCTCTTGCAGCTTTAGCAGCTCTTTCCAAAGCTGATGAATCAAATCTATAGGCTTCCATAGATTTTCTATCATCATTTGAGCCTGAGCCTGATCCAGAGCCAGAACCACTGCTTCCGGACCCTTGACCTTCTCCTGAGCCTTTACCGCTCATATCTGAACCAATTCCTGTAGATGAGAGATCGGGCATAGGATCTCTTTTGATACCAAATAACCAACTCATATTGATGATTTATGCGTGAAACGAAAATGGAAATCGAATCCAACACATAAACAAAACTGAAGCAGAAAACACACGTGCGTCAGACCGGCAAAAGTGTTTTACGTGTATTACAGTTGCCAAATTTTATTTCCAAAATTCTTATCTTCCCTGAGCAAAAATATTCTCTGTGGCAGAACCACGGAGTATAATGAAGGAGGTGAAATTCGTATTACCGCTTTTCCCAAAAACGGTCCACTTTTTGTAGCATAATTTATAGAAGGCGCTGCGATCACCAGTAGTTTGTCTTGTAGTATTTTACATAGGTAGTAATACCAAAAATATTGCTTTGATATCAATTTCCATTATGAGTAAGTCGTATAGTGCAACCTGTTTCGTCCGTGGATGCAACAGTGGTTATAGAACTAACAGGCTGAAGAATAAAAGCTTGGGAATCAAGAATCCAAGTAGATTAAGAGCTCCAATGGTGAGCAACATTTATATCATGCCTGATCACAGTCTGACGAGTTTATATAACTTTACAGAACGTCTGGATTGTTAGTAAATAAGAGGATATTTACTGTATGGTTTGAAAAAAAGCGATAAATTGAAAATTAGTTAAATATCGCACATAACTTATGTGCATCTGCATTTCGTGCATGAAAGCATGCAGTCGTGAGATTTTAAAGTTAAATCAATTTCTGAAATTATACAAGAATGATAGAATATTTGCCTTTTGATTTCATTTAAAAAAAGAAGATAAACTCATCGCCCCCCTTGTTTTCCGTTTGAAGTATGTTTTTATAATAAATGGAAATGAAGACTATGCTGCTTAAAGTTAACTTACTTACATGGTTGAGTGAAAACATAACAGCAGAGAAGTGTAATGAAAAACTGGATTTTCCGTGAGATAAATTCAGCATATTAAATAAGTTATGAATATTATGGAATCATGCCACCTAATCACATAAATGAATGGCTATTAAAAATTAAGATTTAAATCTTGGTACAGTGCAGGGTGAGAACCATTATGCATAAGGATTTTAAATTTGAATTTGTAGAACTATTCAAGTGTTACATGCTGCAATTAAATTTTAATGTGCCATTACAATTTTGATAGTTAAATTTTTAATTTTCATCAAAGTAACGTAAAAAAAATTATATGCAACAAGTACATTTTTATTTTGTACGTAACTGAATTCTGTAATTTTTACATACTTGTTGAAATATATTTTACACGATACTCTGCTGCAAGAAAAATGGGGACATGCAATTGCTCACATTGCTTATCCATCAGAATATTTACAATGGCACTGTTCATCTGTCAACAGGTTATTCTCGTAATATTCTGCATTTTGGAAGAAATTTATCATTACATTTTGATACGTTTAATCCAAGGCCATTCAGTTGGATATATCATATTATTTGTCTGAGCTTTTAACACAACTAAAACTAAGATACCTATGAGATGTTGGAATAAAGCAAATAAAACAGAGTGCTCGTCAAACGAAAAATGCCAAATTAAGATCATTCATTGTTAATGATATAGTGTATGTCAACTTAAGGTTACATTCAAGCATAGGTTTCTGAAACTTTTTGTGTTATTTCTTCTAAAGCAAGTGATGTAAATTATGTTATTTGTGCACTTGACAATGATTTTTTGTCAGCCACTTAGTATTCACATGAGTTACCTTCGTTTGGCTCCTAAAAGATTCTCCCACTCATCAAGTTATACATCAATATAATCTTAGAAATAGACAGCACACTTAATTCTTTTTTTTTCACTCATCTTTATGTACTATCATAAAACATTATTACAAGTTCTACAAAATGTTTAATTAATATTGTTATGCCTCTTTTGTTGATTTCTCAATTGTGTGAGCAGATTTTTAGAGTTTAAGACTTGATCACCCATATCAATATCATTTCTAGATTCAATGACATGCTTAAAACCTAACATATACAAGTGCAAGTACCTAACATATACAAGTGCATAAACGTTTTTGATTTCAAAAGTGATTATAGTGATTTTCATGTGATTATAGTGGTTTGTAATGTTTCTTCATCCTGTATGTGATTTATCTAATTAAGCGCAACTGGGGATGTAAAAAATTGTATTTTGCTTTATCATAGAAATACTTCATTTACAATTCTCTACTGTGTACTTACCATACGGTGGTATATTAGAAAATTTTACGTACCATATTTATATCGTTCACTTATGTATTTTGCATAAAAAGTTGCTTACATGAAGACTGAGAGTTTATATGAATGTATTTTTCATATTGAATTATGGAATATTTAAATAAGTGGTTCTACGTTCTAATATTAAAAATTTTGTTTTTATCTATATGGCATGGTTTGGTGATACCTAAATGATAAATCTTTCTATTTAAAATGTAATTTGTAATCTATGTAATATGTATTTTAGACTGTTAGCTCCATAGTGATTGTCTGCAAACTGAGAGAAATATTACGATTGGTTGTTCTCACTGTGGAATATTTTCATTGCATTTCCTGTCTTCTGCATTGTCTGTACTTTTAATTTTATTATATCAAGAATCAAGAAATTCCACGTTTTTATTAAATTATCATGATTACTACCACTTCTAAATTCATTCTGTTCCTTAATTTTTTGACGGAAAATTTACATCCTTCTTAAGTGTTTTTACCTTTTTTCTCATGCGAAGACATTATCTTTTTAAAGGTTTCTGTTTTGGCTTTCTAAATTTTTATCCTATTAGATGAACGGCTATTTTGATGATGATAAATTTTTAACCTTTGATGATATGGAGATAGAGGCTTCATGCGTAAATGCTCCATAAATTAAACTTCCGTGATATTTTCATTAGTTGAGATGCTTAACTGTACTAATTTATAAATAGCAGCAATTTGTGAATCTCTTGGCCTTTTTGCACTTTTCATTATATTTTTGCTTCGCTCTGGATTTTTGCTGCTTGTGCTCTTCTTGTTACAAATATGCCGTAGTTGGTTTTTCTTCATCTTCTTTTGCAGTTAGCGGAGCAAGTGATATTATATTATGGTATTACTACTGGAAATGTGTTATGTAACAAAAAAAAAATGTGATGATGGCTGCCGTTATTTTCCAAATGCGAGAGACAGCTCGTATACTTTTCCTTGAGTATGTTTGACTTTATGCCCCCACTTACCGTATGAGAGATGTTGAATGCTGTTAACAAAGGTTGTGAAACTACACTAGGTGCAGAGGAATACAAATGTTTTAGGTGCCAGGATTGATTCTACAGTGGCGGACTTCATGCAATCAATATGGAGCAAAGTCTGGTGAAAACTGATAAATAAACATTCTTTGAAAATGTATCCAAGACTCTCTCTTTTCCTTTTATTGAACAGCTCACCATGACATGGCGAAGACCATAATCCTACCTTGGATAAGCCGCTACACTACTTAAATATTCTCTTAATACCACATACACACCATGATAATTAACCCCACAAAGTTTCAATTAAAATTGAATTATAATTTTAAGCTGTAAACTGTTTGTAAATATTACTGAACAGAATTTCCAATTCAGACCTTAAATCTTGTTAATTAAAATTTTCATTTTATGCATTTCATATTCTACATGTTATGCAATATTTAACAATATATTAATATACACAGATACTATATCCAACTTTCAAATATATGTAATTCTAACTTCCATTCATTAGTGTAATTTAAAAAAAAAACATATTGTTCAACAGTATGCCCTTAGTGAAACTTCAGGATATGCCCAAATACTGCACATTTTACTGCACAATAATATGCTAACTAAAGATCTTGAAGAAATATTATTTAAATGTCTGTTGTTTTCAGCTTGCTTATTTGAATCTTGAAAAATTGAAAATATTGCCGCTTTAAAATGATATTTTTAAATACCGCATTTATATTTACTGCAAGCCATATGAGCTAGAAATAAATGCACAGCTATGTCTTGAATAACGAAGAAACACTAATTTATAATGAAATAATTTCATAGCAAAGTTTTTCCTATTTTTTAATTTACCATTTTGAGCAAGTCATTTTAAATATAAGATTTTGTAGTTTATATATAATTTCTGAAATATTTTTTTTTCTTACGGTTAGCAGCCTTAGTTAATTAGCTCAAATTAACTAAGTTAGCTTACGGTTAGCAGCTAATAGTTGATTAGCTCAAAATTACTTTAGGTATAATATTGAAATTTACAGATCAGGTCACAATTTCTTTTATGTTTAAAGAAAAATTCTTTCACTTTTTGAATTTTTAATGGTAAATATTGAAGATGTTAGACTATGATCTGATGTTTTCAATTTACCTTTGTTTTACTTACATTGGTCTCCTTGTTTGATAATCTGACATAGCCTACATGTGTAGCCTACATTCAATTACTTCACTGATATATTGTTTGATTGGTTTCTATTCTACATAGTCAAATTTGTATCAATGCCTGATGTAAAACAAAATAAGAATAATGCATAAACAAATTAAATCTTTCTTTTTTTGATCGTCAACTTAGATTTAAGAAATGTCTTCTTTATAGGACACAATTTTTTTAATAAACTGAGAGAATG
Organism: Stegodyphus mimosarum; assembly: GCA_000611955.2. Lineage (NCBI taxonomy): Eukaryota > Metazoa > Arthropoda > Arachnida > Araneae > Eresidae > Stegodyphus > Stegodyphus mimosarum. The sequence continues at coordinate 46,936 of KK112075.1, read as the reverse complement.
AATATATCCCAAAGGTTCAACAGTGTTAAGTTTTTGTATCTAAAATTAATATGTACAATAGTGGTGAGGTGAGGAATTATGAAAATTTTAAGAAAAAGCTCTCAATTTATCCTACGAAAACAAAATTCTAAAGTAAGATGAAATGTGTTATTTTTATCAAAAACAGAAAATACTGAGAACTATACATGAATGAGAAAACATTTTGAAATAAAAAAGAAATTGTTAAAAGTTTAAAAAAAAAAATCTTTATTTATTAGATAAGATAAACTCTTCAGGATGTTGGATCATGAAAACTAGGTCTTTTAAAAATTCTAAATGCAGGAGTTTGTTTTAAAAGTCTTTATGTACTATCATTTGACAAAAAATTCTTACATAAAGCTAAAGAGTTCTTAAAAGCTTTCAAATTGCATGCTGCGATCATGATCCAAGCACATGGTTGATTATTAATTTTTCAATATATATAGCTTTACTAATATAATTTAATTCTTGCTGATTTGGAGTAAAATGAATGATTTATTTCATTAATGTTTCCTATTTAATCTTCTAATTGTAATATTGAATAAAAACAATGAGCTGGGGACTGCCAAATTAAATGTAAAAAAGAAACGTTTAATTGTAACTTCCAGTTTTCTTCCCAACACTTCAATTCAATTCAGAGCAAATTGTAATTAAATTTTTTAAATAATAGTTTTCCATATGATTTCAAACTATTATATAATTATATAGATATTCAGCAGCAGTGCTTTCTAAGCCACAAACAAAAAGAAGAAAGGGTTTAGTTTGGTTTATTTAACTACACCAAAGAATGGATCTGAAAAAGCACCAAAGAACCTGAAAATTGAACACAAATTTAACAAAGGAGTCACTCCAGCCTCCTACAGCTCACCCCTGTGTGTAACAATATAAAACAATACTGCTAAGATTGTTTCAGGATTATTTATATAATTACTGTTACATTTTTATTGAATTTTCGTGATTTAATTGAACTTGTGTCTTTCGCTGCGAGTCCTTAATCGTTGAAAAAGAGATATTAGATTGAAAATAAAAAAGTAAATAATTACTGCAAGAGAAAATGAACTTAAGTTTTACATAGGTAATGATATTTTTAAATACCGCATCAGGTATTTTGATATTAAACTGGTAGTTTTGCAACAAATGTAATTAGACTCTATTGATAAATAATCAGTTCAATAAATGAAAAAAAAAATAAAGCTTCTGTTCCAGTAAAAGATAACGCATGCAACACATTTTTTCCAAAAAAGCTACATTTACCAATTTGAAACTTTACAGCGAGAAAACATCATCTCATTATAACGGTGCTAAAATTTTTCTAAACATAAGAAATTCATCTTTTAGGCTATTGAATGGGATAGAATGATTTACTTTGATTACTTTCGAGGAAAAAAAAATTGTGGGTAATGAAAGTAATATATAATTTAACCATGGCCAACAGCTCAATGTCTGCATACATATCTTTGGAAGGAAAAGAGTTTGGCACATGTATTTTTAAAATACAAAAGATCAGGATTATTTTTTTAGTTAAAATACTGCATTTATTGATTAGAAGTTAGTTCAAGCAAGACAAATTAAAGATAGATTGAATTAGTTTGAATATATTTTTTAGTCTTTATATTTTATTATGAATAATGTAAAGAGAGTTCAGAATACTTAACTGAATTCTATTTTAAAATCTTGTCAAATCAATTTGAAACATAATTCAGTTGTTCTCAAATAACAAAAGATATTGAAATTTTTAACAAAAAATGATAAAAATATCAAAATCAAAATTGACGTCTGATTCACAAAAAAGAATAAATCAATATCACATTTTTAACAAATGTCATAATGAGTTATTCTTTTAAAATGACAAAATTTACTGGCTGAAGCAAAAAATTCTATCAGCTTTATTAAAATTCCGCCACAGTTTATATTAAGTTGGTATCTAAGCATTTTAAAAAATGGGAGACGGGAAGAACCTATTCTAATTAAATTTAACATACATACAGTAAATATTATTACTAGTAATATGATTATTTTTCTAAAGGGGGGCTGTAAAATATCTTCAAATTAGTCATTCATAAAAAGTAAGCCTTACAGCATGAAATCTGTAAATTAATTTTATAATAGTAAAAAGCTTTCAAATTGCATGCTGCATTTTTTGGCATTCTTTATTTGAGGAATAAAATACAATCATTAGTGAATAGAATATTATCCGACGAACTTAAAAATGTGTACTTAAGTAACAACTTCTTATCGAAAGTCTCTTGGGCAATAGCCCTATGCCTGTCTAATGCAGAAAATTATTTTTCGAACGTTGATAATAAAGCAATCCATCGCATAAAATCATAAACATTTCTTCGTAATTACGAAGTTTAGCCGATTGGCGGCTCAATAAATGTTTACATTTGAAATGGCACAGATGCCACAGCAACGCCATCTGGTGAATCGCGACATTTTTGGACCCGTTTTTCTACTAGGCAGTTTCACCGGGCAGAACTCTAAAGTAAAAGCTGATGAAAGGAAGTCCTGTATGATCATTTATTTCTAATTGGTCCAGCCGACCAAAACACATTTTAATCAGAAAACTACTGAGAACATATAATATGTCACAAATGTATATTTTTAAGTTTCTTAACTTCTATTCTGGTCCTTTCGGCTTATATCTTTTGGAATTTTTTAGTTGCAATATGTAGGCTGCTCATTTGGAAACTGCAGCCTTTAAGTGGTGTCGGCAAAACGTGTCGGCATGCAGAAACACTTAATGGGTGCAAAACAAGACATATTTGTGTGTAATTTGTGTGTTTCTCTAAAATTGCTGTGCACTTTGATATTTAAATTATGGCGGCGGAACTTCAAATTAGACTTGTAACAAAACAGCCCGAGTAAGAATTAATTTCTCCAGTGTAACTGAAATCTATTTGTGAAGAAATTTTTCATGTGCAGATATAAACTTTAATAAAGATCCTAGACGTGCGAATTAGTTAACGTAATTTAGCACGTGAATTTATTATAATGTATCAGTATAGCTTTGTATGTTAAAATTTAATAAGGTCTCTTCTCGCTGCTATAAATAAATTCATTTGCCTTAGATTTTTGTATATTAAAATTTGTTAGTACATAACATAACATCACAGTGCTCTTAATTTATTTTCGTTTATGTTTACGTGTTACGATATGTAGCATTTCACGAAAGTCATAAAATTGTAGTCTTCAGTTTGTGAGAAATCTGCCATTTCATGCATGTAAAGATAATTTTGGACATGAGTGTGTTTTGCCTTCCTTCCCACCGCTCTCAGTATGTTACAGAAGTTGAATTTTGATTTTATTTAGTAAAGTATAATTATATATTTTTTAGGTATGCAATTCCAGATTCTGTATTTTCTGTTCCTGGATCTGTATCTGTTAAAGAGTTGAACACATTAGTAAATTCTGTATTAAAAGGTAAGTACTTTTGCTCAAATTTTACATAAAATTTCATATAATGATATATTTTTATTCTTTATTTAGTTAAAAAATAAATTCAACAAGTTAGATGAGGTTTTTATGACTATCTCTTTATATGGCAAGAATATGAGTCAGTTTCTTTACTCTTTGAAGACTTTCCTTCTTAGTCAGATAAACCTTTGAGTACATTGTCACGATAAAAACTCATGTACATTCTAATTTTATTTTCTAATTTAAGAATAAAAAATTTATTTTTTATAGTATTTCAGCCATTGTGTTGCACTTATTTATTGTATGTCATCTGTTATGTATTGATGTATGAATAAAAGTCAGTTTATAAGACTTACATAATTTAATTGCTAGGTACTTTTCCATTAGCCCGGCGCTAAAGAGTCAATGGAATAAAAGTTGAAAACATTCAACTGTTAACAAATATTTATTAATAGTAAGCAAAAGAAGTTTAACTATAAACAAATATTAATGAATTGTAAACAAAACAGTTTTACCCAAAAAGAATGCTTATAATTATTGGTTTTTCCAGAATCTGGTGAGGTCCTTGAGAATTTGCTCAAATGGATCATTTACTCCTCAGCAAGGTGCGACTTCAAGTGATGGCAAGAAGTTTCCCGATGTTTTTTATTTCTCTATTTGGCACTTCCCCAAAGTTGTTCGATTTTCTGGGTATTTACACCAGTTTCGGGATCAACAAAATTGTGCCTGTGGACTTTGAAATGCTGTAGATCAGCTTCTTCCATCTTAGTTATGCAGTAGCCTTTCCAGGAATGGGAATAGACAATTGACCCTTCTTTGATGTGATTTGTTATCACATCTAAGGTAAAAATGCGCTTTAGCCCACTGCTTGGCGATGTTTTGAAAATCGCCAATTCGGCGCGTTTCTGCGAAACGTCTTTGCAATTGCAACCTTCCCGACAAGCTCCGCGAAAACCTATTGTAAACAAAACATAGAATTCTAAAGCATAAATTAGTATGGAAACTGTTGCCACAAAAAGATAATAAAATAATATGCAAAACGAACATTATGATCATTAAAATATTTGTCAGTTAAGTTTAAATTAATTATTTACATTTTATGTTGTAATACTTACACATTTTATGCCGTTACATAACCTTCCCGACACGCTCCGCGAAAACGATACCATGTACACACCGTTCCGTTTTAACTTTAAAAAAAATCTGCGAATTGCACAATGTAGGCAACGTACACAAATGAACAAAATAAGCTAAAATAACGAAAATAAATTACAAGAAAATGCCATGTGCACAGCGTTCCTTTTAAACTTAAAAAAAAATTCAGCGAATTGCACAATGTAGGCAATGTTTCCGTAGCTTCAAAATACCCAGTCAGCCATGTTGGCGGATATATGAAGTTACCCAAGTTGGCGCGTTTATTGCTCATTCAAAAACAATCGCCACCAAGCAGTGGGCTAAAGCGCATTCCAACCACATCTAACAGTACCGGTAAAGAATAATTTGGAACTTTAACTAGAAAGCATTCGTCAATTTCGCGGCAAACACCACCAAATATTCACTGTTGTGGAAGAATTAATTTGACCGGCATTGTTCTTTCGTTTTGTAAATAAGCTCTCAACTATTTTTACAGGACCACCGATTCCCCCCCCCTCACGTTCCACTAATACTTCTACACAAACTTCTCTTACGTAGTTGTTCCAATCTACATGTTTATTATGATTCATATCCAGTTGTTTTTCACACCATTTGACTGATGTCATCTCTTCGCTTCAGCAGTAAATAAATCACAAAGATGTTAGAAAACTCAATCCGAATGATTCAAACCACGTACCATTGTGAATGCTCTTCTTCATGTGGCGTGTTGAAAAATTGCACCGCCAACATACAATGTACTCTGTCACAAAAAGACAGTTCATTTCATAATTCTGACTGCATATTGCATTTTTTGCCAGTATACCTTTCTCGTGAGAAAAAGAGACTGCATCTTCTTCAGTTCTGGTTAAATCCCAAATTTTCATCATTTTTTAAAACAAAAATTAAGATAGTAGAAAAAAAAGAAAACATGCTTTGTTTTGAATGAATTCAGAGAACAGAGCACATGGCCCCAAACGACTGAAGAATTATCTAATCATGGCCACATGCTCTCTTCAAATACTATGATAAATCTAAAATGATGTATAAAAGAAATTAAACAAACAAAAAAAAAGGAACAGTTTTTCATAAACGATTCAGTATTTCTCATTAAATTAATTCAGCTCTAATTCCTTTTACTATTAATAAATATTTGTTTATAGTTGAATGTTTTTGACTTTTATTTTGTTGACTGTTTTGCACCCAGCTAATGGAAAAGTACCAATTGCTAAAAATTAAAAATGTCGATACTCGTCTTTTATTGGGAAGAAATTCAGAAATATATGTAGTTGTATATGTTCATGTATGCATGTACATACATATACACACTATATGCACATACATACATGCATTTTTGAATCTGGTTTTGCTTACAACTTTCAGAAAATCATAAATAATGAAACAAAGAAATTAAGGGTTAAATCTGGAGAAAATTAAGTAATTCATTGCAATAATAATGAATCATGTGCTATGCAAAGTAAAAGGCAAGTGTAAAATATCCATGTTTTATAGTCATTGTTCTGTAAATATAGTCCTTAAGTCTAGTAAGTTAGTAAATATAGTGTCTGTCTTCAATGTTGTTATAATACGTTTCATTAAAAAAAAAAAAAAAATCCGAAATATGCAAATATGTAACAGTATGTAGTTTTATCATAAAAATCAGAAATCTTTTAACTTCAGAAATTTATTTTTGTGTATTATAAAACCAGTAGGAATTTTTTATTTCTTATATAATTTAAAATTAGGCTAAAAAAACAACCTTAGTTTCTTATGAATTTTGAATTAAACTATATCACTTTCGATGGTGATCAGACACAGGTCCGTCTTCTTCAGAAGTAAAAACATTTTTGGAAAAATGACTAACGATCACCCACAAAATTGAAAGAATTTTAGGTATTTCTGATATCCCTCACCCTTGTATAAATGCGCAGTAAAATGACCATGTTTTTGGTATATTTCCAAGTGTATGTATGACAGTAACCATTCTATGTATGCACAGTACCACAGACATGTGAGAATACACATGGACTTACTTGTTTTAAATTTAAGTGTGGTTTTGCTGCTTAATATCCATCAGCCACAAGAATGTAAATATCAGCCTTACAGATTTTTGTTTTCCTCTTAAAATTTAGAACAGTACCTATAAATTAACTAAACAAACATTTTCCAACAATTCATAAAATCACCAATGAGGTTGCCAACTTTTTGCAGGATGTGGACAGTGAGAAAATACTGAATTTTATGCAGAATCTGTGTCAGATTTTTCTTAATTATTATTATTATTGTAACCAAATTGGCAAATGTAATTTTTAATGTATTTTTTTAGGGGACAACAACTTTTAAATGCAAATTATAAAGAATATTATAAGATAAAGTGAAAAACTGTATATTAGTGTGTGTAATTCATTTTCACCTGAAATGGAAAAATCTGTGAATGTAGAATTTATTCTTTTCATTATTAGATTGGTTGTGAATTTTCTTAATTTTTTTTTTTTTTACAACATAGGATATATATACTTTTTGTAATATTAAGAGAATAAATACAGTGGTATGATATAAACATAAACCAAACCACTTTCTAGGTATTAAATGGATTTTTTTTTACAAATTTATTAATTGGTTATAATACTAATGTAGAGAATTCATATTTATTGCTTAAAATATTTTTGAATATGGATGTAAGGATAGAATAATGAATGTGTGTTTGTGTATTGTTGGGATTTGTTGTGAAGGAGGTCAGTGTATTTAAAAAAAGTATTTCTTCTTTATGTAATTTTATAAAAATTTTAGATTCCCTAATGTTGGATAACTTAAAATTGAAAATAATAAACATTGTATTTTAATAGGAACTGAACCCCAAAACTACCGGGAAGAAGAGTTTGATTTCTTACTACTTGGAGAATTGCTGCGCTTACCTATATTAGAGCATTTAGCAGTTAAAAATTGCTCAACGGTATGTTCTTGCTCTTACATATACATTAGTATTTTATTTATTTATTTTTAATACTTTAATGCTAGGCATAAAATGTAGATCACCAGAATAAGTTGTAAGAATACAAGTACCAGTGTTGTGAACAAATGAAAAGTCACATATATTATTTGGTATTTTCAGATCGTTCTCATCCCTGGTTTGGTAAAATTGTCATGCTTTTGGCATATTTTCAAGTATGCATTAAATCAATAACCACCATGCATATGTGTGTACCACACATGGGTTTAAGTACACTCGGATATACATGCTTTATATTTAGTCACCATTTTGCTGAACAATATCTGCTGACTATCTGCCATATAAATTTTTGTTTTTCCTCTGATCATAAATAGTAATACCAAATGCTTCTTTTTATTACTATTCATAAATAGAACAAACAGTAAATGCCAGACAGATAACCAAACAAATATTTTTCACTAATTGACAAAATTGCCGAGGAGATGCTGACCTCTCGTAGATATGCACATAATCAGAAAATATTATTATTTGTGTTGAAACAGAAATAAATTATTTAAATTGATTAAACTTGGTATAATTTATGAACAAGTACTGCTTTTCTGAACATCTTTGCAAATTTAAATATTTAGATTTGAATTTTTTTTTGTAAAAAAAAAAAAAATATTCCACTATTAATTCTTATTTTCACTTTATAACATTTCTTTTTAATAAACATGAAATAGTTTTTTACATGGCTAATATTTTTTTATGACAAACTGATGTACAACTTGTCATGCATTTATAGGAAGAAGTTCTTGAAATTGAATACTTTGTGAAATATCCATCACCTTCCCCAGAGAATAGTTTAATCCATGATGACTGGGTTAGCAGTGTTAATACCATGGGAAAGTGGTAAGACTTTTACTTCAAAATATTACATCTGATAGCTGAAAGAAAAGAAAATTAATATTGAAACAAGTAGTTTTTATTGTCACTAAGTCATATTTTTCAACTTGTTGCTATAGGATATTATCTGGCTGTTATGATAATACTGTTCATATATGGACTGTTGAAGGAGACCACAAGCTGACTATTCCTGGACATTCCGCACCTGTTAAATCAGTTGCTTGGCTTAAGAATGGTAAATAAGTTTTTCTTAGTTGTTTTATGAATTTTTACAATGTAAGTCATGGAGTGTAATGTCATACAATGTAAGCATTTTTTTAAGGAAAAGTGTCTCAGTTATTCACATCATTATCCCTCTGTGATGAAATTTTATTTAAGAAGGATGGTGAAGAAGTGAGTAAGAGACTGCCAACTTTTAAATATTTTCTTTAGTTTTCTACAAACATGAAAAGGATAGCTTTGTAAAAAGGATGCTGAAGCTCTTTTTTAACAAAACAGCTGTGTCATGCTATGTGACAGTGTAGATTGTTGACATGATATGAGCCCTATTCATTAGTTTCCTTTCCCTGCTTTGAATTTAGTTTCATAATGTAAGCCGGTACTGCAGTAGGTTGCTAATACAAAATTCAAGCTATGATTTATTTTTAAATGTTTAAATAAACCCTCTCTAATTAAGCAGTCATAGTTTTTCCAACTATCTGAGTAACTAATAACTCCCATGTTAATCCACTCCGAAATAACACCCAATAATGTGCTCTTACTTCTATCATGATCCGCTACCAAAAACAGGTTGCCAGATTCTCTCTCAACCCCTAACCTTCTGACTATTTCATTTGTTAAAAATAATATTTCATTCATCCTATTTTAAAACCACGACCCATACTGAATTGACTTTTGTGTTGAGAATGAAAAGCCAAAATTCAATTCATGAGTTTGCATCTACTAGATTCAGGATGTTTTGCAAAGTCCAGGAAGACAAAAGTCATTCCGAAAAACATAAAAGCACTATATTGATGCACATACAAGGACAGACTCAACAACCAAATGTTCTTTCACATTCCAGGCTAAAGACTAACCCTGATTCTGATGCATTCTAGAAGATGATATCACTGTACCTAGCCTCAGCTCACTTCAGTTTGCAAAATTTTGAGTACCACATTCCTCGCCTGCCATAATTTTCCTACAAATCTACATAAAACCATCTGACTTTTTAACCTTAAATTTCATTTCAGAATTGCACTTCTCGCATATAAGTTTTCTCTTTATGAGCCCTGTTTCCTTTAAAAAATCCAAAAACAGCTGCTGAATCTCATGTAGATGAGAAATAAACAAGCTGCCCTACATCTTCTAAAGTAATCCTCCCATTTGAACATTGAAACTTTAAATTCCCCTGTAACACTTGCAGAAACTTAAAACAGAGACATGGTAATGTACTTTTATGCAAAATCCAAAATAAGAATAAAAAGAAATCAATACAACCAGTTTATATCCAATAGAGAAAAGAGCTCCTAATTCTGCTTTATACTGCTTCAGTGAAGAAAATGGTATCTTCAAGTTTAAAGCATGTGGTACTCTGACAGAGTTGCTGAAATGGAGTATTCTAGAATTTGCTGAATTACCAAAAACGTAATCATCTGAAAAGTGTGCCAAATATAAAAATTGCCTATGGGTCCACTACAGGAACTGTACTAAATAAAGATAGTATTGATTCTGAATTCAATGTTTATTGAAATATCAACCATAGAAAAATCGTACAAATATTTCCATCTTTTTCAGCTATGAGTAATAACCACTGCTGTCATCTGATAAAACCAGTTTCTGCTGTTAAATTTAAGCTGAAAAATTTGCACACAGATCTTTGCAAACCTGTATGTTATAGAATTTTTTACTATTGCTATTACCATAAATTTTCATGTATATTATGTACTAAGTCATAATATACATATGACTTGGTCCTCATTACTGAAAATAGTTGAAAAACTTGCTGTCATAAAATAGTATGTAAGACACTTATATTAGTACCCTCTTATCTGTGTAAAATACATCTTAAGATGACAGATAACACTGTATGTAGAATGCAATATTCTGCTAATTTTTGTTTTAGTAATTGTAAGTAAGCAAATGTGTTGACTAAAACTTTCTATTCACTGTGTATGCTTTTATACAAGGGTTGTACCAAAAATAATGCGAAAATTGGCATTATTTTTTTATTCAGTGACTTAAATTATTCAAATTCTACGTTTTGTAGAGCAACTCTTTCTCAGTATAAAGGCACTACTCAATATAAGTCTGTGTCACAAGCCATGCATTTGCTCCAATTTTAAACCCATCTTTTGAATCCTCTTTGAAAAAATTCAAATGTGTACTGTTTTATCCTCTTTTTCACAGCCACTTTCACCTCAGCAGTGTCATCAAATCGTTGTTCTCAAAAACTGTCTTTCATTGGACGAAAAGAATAGAAACCAAAAATGCCATATCTGAGTTATCAACCAGCCTGATTTGTTGTGAGATGTGTGTGATCCTGCATTGCATGGATCCCTTTTAGATTTTTATTCTCCCTCTTAGTAATTTTTGTAAATTTCTGAAGTGCCTTGCTGTACCACTTACTGATTCCAGAAATTTGAGGAGAATGATAGCCTTTTCATCCCAAAGAGCAGTCACTGTGATTTTTTGTGCTGATCACTGGCTCTTGAATTTATGCCATGAAAAAAAGGTATGATGATATTCCATGAATTGTCTTTTCCTTTCTGGATTATAAAGCATGGCCATGTTTCATACCTGTACACAAATTGTGCAGTGTCCTTGCCAAGATATGAATTTTGGACCTTTCGATTGCTAGCCAAACATGCTTTCCAACTACATCACAAAGGCACATGGTAAGGAGGGAGAAAAATCTTTGCAAATTTATGTGTGAAAATGTGTCCTTGTGAAGGGGGGAAATTTAGTTACTTAATCATCTTTAACGCTAATATTTGGTATTAATTTTTACATGATTTATTATTATTGTTATTATTTATTTACATTTCAGAGATTCTTTTAAATGTACTATATTGTGATATAAATAATACTAGATCTTGTTGTTCTGTAAATAATAATAAATGTAATTAGTTATTTAATTGCAAAGTGCATAATATATTGCTCAAAAGTTTAAAATTAGCAGTAGTATTAATGTAGTTTCCTGAATTGCATTTATATATTTTAGATATCTGGTCCCCAGATCAGAAAAAGTATACATGACAAAATAGCATAGCATCTTTAGAAACAAAATGATTGCATGTAATTTTCACTTGCAATAGTGCTACAAAATGATTTATCTTTGTATTGTCTGAAATGGTTCTATGTTAGATCTACTGTACAAATAGTGATGCAAAAGATTCTGACTATTTTATTATTTTATAATAAAATTCATGCTACAATATTTTCTGTGAAATTGTCCCATTAGTGATAACCCTAATATACAATTAACAGGAATATATCTTATTACATCTGTTAATAGCCATATCATATTAAAAATAGTAGTCCAATCTTCTAAATTACATTTACTTGCATGTAGCTTATGAACAAATTTAAGTGTCACTCATCAACAGAAATAAAAGTAGCAGTCTTTAGTCAAATCATTTAATGGCTTTCTGAGAAGCTTTTGCTGATGAAAAAGTATGAGTTTCATTTACTTTCTTGAAAGCATTTGTTTATAATTATGCCAAAATGCTTCTTTTTTTTCTGCAGGAGAGGCTGTCAGTTCGTTTGTGAGTGCTTCACATGATGAAACTGCCATGCTTTGGCAGTGGAACCATCATACAAATGCTGTAGAGTGTATCCATGTGTGCAAAGGACATGCTCGAAGTGTTGACTGTGTGTCAGTTAGTCCAGCTACCAACAGGGTAATAATTATTTTATTATTATTAAGCTATTGTGTTGGCCTGAACATAGTTAAGCTTTTGTTTAAAATGCTTTTCTGAAGGCAGTATATCAAATGCTAAATTTTTTATATATGGAACCATGTAATATTTAACACTATGCAGGTGGATGTCATTTTCAACACTTTTCAACATTTAATGGACAAATCCAGTTATTGCATATGTTAATTAGCTACACTAAGAATATTTGTGCTTTTACATCTGCAGTGCTTTTACGGACAGCAGTGCTTTTACATCTGCTTCACCTGAAACCTTTTGGTTTATGCCAAGTCCAATTTATCTTCAGTATGTGAATCATTTTCATCTGCTTTTAAATCATTGCTAGGAAAGGAATGAGTAAAATGGCATTTTTTCATTAGGAAGATGTCATTTTTCTATGAGTATTTATTGTCACTGTCTGAAAGTGCACAATCCCTCTAAGATAATCTGATAACTCATCAGCAATTTATTTGACTTTCATCACTGTGGGAATCGCATAAGCCGCTTTCTAAATGAGCAAAATCACAAAATAAAATGCAATTTTTTGTGAAACTGTAGAGTCATTAGATTTATTTAAAAAAAATCTGAAATGTCTTCGCTGGGATTCAAACTCCAGATCTCCCGATTGCTTGTCAGATGTGCTTTCCAATTATACTGTGAAATGTATTACCTTAATCCATAACTCAGGAGACATTTTAACCCCACTAAAGCGTGTTACAAGCCTTTTATTATATATTGCATAATATAGACCTAATATTTATATTGTTACAGAAAATATCCTCTATTTCACTATGTATCTATGTTCAGTTTGATGTTTAAATCTGTTATCTTTACAGCCATTGGGAAGTATAGTGAAAGTAATAATGCAACATGGTAAAATAAGATTCATTACAACAAACCCTTGCCAAATATGGGGAAAACATGGTTAATGGGTAGCACGTATGACAAAATCACATTCCGCAAAGTTAACTTTCTATGGGGAAATGCGTTAGATTAATTCAGATTTAAGAAAATATCTATAATTTAAACAAACCTAAATATTGTTGTAATTAAAAGAGAAAAACAAAAGGAATGTTAATTGAAACAATTATTACTGCGTAATAAGTATACAGTAAAATATTTTTTTAAAAAAAGCTGGTAATTTTTAATAATAACTTATACAACTCTTAAAAATGACTAACGTAACTCTTGCTAAGTGACTAACACGACTTTTAAAAAATTCCGGGGTAAGGAGTTTTTTAATGCCTGTCAAGTATCCTGTACTTTCTTCATTTGGGTCATTCTGCACTGCAAATTCAGGTAATTTCTGTGCCATTTTCAATTCATTTAATTTCTTGCAAGTTAAAGGCACTTTATCTTTTTCTTCATTCACCATTCATTGATTAATTCTTTGGCTTCCACCTCTTCCATATCTGAAAATCTGATAATCCTTTAAATTTGTGATAATTTCTAACCATTCTGCTGCTGATGCCAACAAGCATTCGTTGTTGGTAAATGAACATTGAACCATGTGTAAATGAAATTTGAAAGTTGTGAGAATGAATTAAATGGAAAAAATTAAAATAACATGTATCTATGAAACTGCATTCCACAAATGCACTTTTGATAAGAGTTTTAAGCTGATAATTTTTCAAGTCTAACTGCCTAATAGTTGATTAAGTGTAATGTGAAAGAAGTGATGATATTGAGTGTTAGATGATTTTCTTATCTGATTGCAAGTACCAGATAAAATTGCATAAAAGCCAAAAGAGTATTTATATAAGGGGGGGAGGTACTTTGGGCTAATTATTAAAAAAATAATCTGTGAGCCTTCAGTTAAATTTTATAAATTCAGAGTTTAAATAAGGAAAGTTAAGTACAGAAAATTAAACTTTAAACCATGGTATGTTAATTGTAAACTTCTTTCTTGTTATATCATATCATGCATGATTCCTAAAGTGTTAAATTGAGAAGTGCAATTTGTTAAATATGTTCTGTTATCATAATGAAACATGCTCAGTGAATTATTTATATGTAATTAACAAAATCACACTAATTATGTATAAAAAAGCATTTACTTTATGTGAAAATTATAAAAGTAATTGTCTTATAGATTTTAAAATATTTATAAAATTTTAATATATGTATGTGTATACAGAGAGAGATACATTACTCATATATTAAGCTGAGTGTGAAAATAGACCATTTATTCTTAATATGAACTTTTAATTTCTTTGGTTAAAATGTCAATTTGCAAACTACTATTTCATTTCATCTGTATGCTCATTCTAAGAAATTTAATATATAAAATTTTCTCTTAAAAAAAGAATTTTATCCTGTATGGACATATTAAATTTTTGTAAAAAATACATTTTGAAAATTTAAAATATCCATAACATGTTTATTTGATTAAAATTTTTGCATTTGACTTTTTAAGTTGAATATTATGTGAAAACATGACCATAATTACTATTTTTTAATTTTGCATGCTGAAACACATTATTTAATTATTTTTTTGTCACATTCAAGTGTAGCTGATACATTAAACGTAATTAATATCTCAGCCTCGAAAACTGCATGCAGTAGAGGTACGAGATTCAAGATGTTGAATTATTACTCAAAAAACAATATCTTATGGTCATTTAAAAATATAGTTTCTTCCTCCAAGTGCAGTTAATTTTGATTAAGGAAAAATTTTATTTATGAAATTATCATATCTAGAGTAGTAAAACATAATTGCTTTACTAATATAGATTGCTTGTCATAATTAAAGAATGATAAGGTAGCTATTACTTATTAAAGGTAGATTAAAAACAATTTGTACAAAAACAATTTGTACATGAATTACCATGTTTTCCAGTTAATTTATCTCAAAATACTGAATTTATTGAAATTTTAAAATGATGGGAGAATTATCTCCCCTGTTTTATAACAAATTCCTCTTTAATACAATGTCATCTCTTAAGAATTCTAAACCTTACATCTTAATTTCATACAATTTATCAAACTATTGATCACATCTTGAGGAATTACAAATTTACTACTCTTTTGAAAGTGCAGTTTTTTTAAATTGTTTTGTGCAGTTGAAAATAAGTTAGAAAGGCTCTGAGGAGGCATTTGACTTGTGCAGTCAAGCTTGTGTTTGACAAGTAAGCTGGCTAATCCATTTGAATATCATCTGTTTCCAAGTCTTTTGACACCAAAGATGTTCGATGTGGATAAGCATTGTCATCTGTTAACAAAAAATCTAAGCCAGTAGCACCCCTAAACAACCTTGCATGAGGTTTCAAGACTTTGTCCATATATCTGTGATTAATTACAAAACCTCCATCAAAGATACACAGCTTAGTTTACCCATTTTTCAGGATTCCTCCTCAAACCATGGAATTGCATCTGTGAAAACAACATGTTTCATGAATGAGGGAAAACATGTTGTGTGTTCCTCCCTTCCTCCAGATCAAACCATATTTTATAATAGCAGTTCAAGCTATATCTGAACTCATGAGTAAACAGTACATGTCCTCGAGGGCACTTTGAGCATGATTCCTAAACAACACCTTTGGAGGAAGGAATGGAACACAAACAGTATGCTTTTCTCATGTAAAGGGCAACCATAGAAGGGCTGATTAGAGTTCTGGTGGCAATATGAATGTCTAAAACTAACTTTCTTGTAGTTGCTTTATGATTTCTTTCAATGGAATGTGATATAAAATTATCTTTAAGTTCAGCTGTTCCTCCTAGCCACTTCTGCTAACTGTTTCACTGGCTGAAAAGCTGTTCATGCTCTTGATACAACACTTTGAGGGATATTTAGCTCTTGGGCAACTGTGTTTACCCCTCTCCGGTCTAAGAATTAATTGCCACTTTTGTCCTTCCTTTAAATAATGCTGAAATGATAACTAATGAAAGCCGATCACTCTCAGAAAGTATATTAACTTTAAACATCACTATATGCCTGAATTCCAATGTGTATCCATTAGGTAATAGCCTGTCAGTTGCCTAAATTGCATATTTTGACACTAATCTATTCACAGAAGTCTATTAATATAACTAATTACGTCATTAGACATTAGTTGAAAATGTTAATGTGAACATATGATTTTTATATGAAAATATGATTGATTGTTTTGTGTCTAAACATGTTACCATATTTTATTAATTTCAAATATTTGTTCTCTTAGTTTGCCACTGGCTCCTATGATCAGATGTTGAAAATATGGTCTGCAGGTGTGGTAAATTATATATATATATATTTTTTTTCTAATTATGTTATGCCAAACCATTCATATGTATAATACAGATCCTATGATAATGTAAGAGTTGTTTACTTACCTCTTGTATGTGATTTAATTGCAAGACTTGTTCTCAGTATCTATTAAAAAACCTGATTAAGTATGTCACTTTGCAATTTGCTGTAAGCTATCTTTCTGCAGCAAGTCAGAAAATAAGAATCTGGATAGGATATAAGTTATAGAAATTTCACTATTTTTAACCCCTTAACTGCCGCGAAAAACGTACAAGATTCACTCTCCAGTGCCACCATTTTTTACACAGGCACGCACAGTTATGCGATCTATTAGGGAGAAAATAAGTGCAAGTTTTGCTGTCTAAAACCTATTTACTTTCCCAAAATAAAGAATAAAAGAAAAAATTAAAATAGAAAATTTAATGTTTAGAATAAAAGTATAATAAAAATGATATAAGTATAATAAAAATGACGTTAGTATAATAAAAAAGATCCCCAAAAATGGAGTTTCGATCAATTTATTTTTTAACCAGTAAAGTCTAATGTTGGGTTCCACTGTTATACCTTGTAAAATCAGTATACCTAAATGGAAAGCGTGGAGGCGGCATAGGCAGATTTTTCATATCAAGTCGTACCCAACGTCGAGCATGTTTCGAAAATTAGTCACAATCCTCTTCATCTAACGTAATATCATATTCTGAGGTGTCCGATCCTGAAGATGACGAAAAGTAATTATCTATTTCACTGTTGTACATATTCATGAAAAAGCACCTACTACAAACAGTAAACGAAAATGGAAGACATGCAATAAAAAATACGTTTTACTCAAACAGAAACATGACCAACAACTGGGCAGTCATTACGTGCACCGTTTCAGAAACATCCCCCTCTCCATGTCTTCCCCCTTCTCTGAAATAGTATCCTCCTTCGCATACTCATCAAGGTCATTGTGGTGTTGCATTGCAAAGCTTTGCGAATAATTTTACTGGTAGCAGCGCGAAGCAAATGGTAGCATTTTCAAAAGGTGTATATATGCGCCCGGGGCAGCTAACGCATCAGCTCAGCAAGGCGTATATATATGCCTGCGGCAGTTAAGGGGTTGATATCAAGTAAGTGTTTGGCATTCATTGTTAAAGGAATCTTCTTGCCTATCACTGGTCAAATAAATAAGACCTCTGAATGCTGTTAGATCAGTGGTTCTCCACCTATTTTGCCACCACTGATCCATGCACTATTTTTACCATTGTTTAAAAGAATGCTTGCCCCCTCCCCCTCATTTCCAAAACTTGAAAAATATGTGTGTACATATATTTAGAATTAGATTAGTTTTAACATGTTTTATAAATTAAACAAGAAGAATTGTAGCAAATGTTGATAATACCAAAACTAATTAAAGTATTTTTTTATATTAAACTTAAAATTTAAGAGCTAAATGAAAGGCTGACTGCTTTTCCCTTGAATCTGTGAAATCTCCCCCTAGGTAAGAATCCTGTGCTAAATCATCCCAATTTCAATTTCCTGTGAACTGATTGGATGGCCACGTGGAGTTTTTATACCCTATTAATACAGAACAGCTTATATTAGAACATCTGGTTATTATTGTGTGTGTGATGAAGCCAAAATAAGGATGGCCAGACAATAAAAAATATGTGCAGTTGTCAATTCTGGGTCCAGACAGTAATCACAGTTTCTGTATGTTTTCCTACACTCTTTGTCAATTCTCAGTCTTCTGTAATGACCCGTTCTAAGCCTGACAGTGATTTTAGTTCTCAGTCAATCTCTGTTGATGTTATAAAGCTGTTTCCTACCCTCTTTGTCAATTCTCATTCTTCTGTGATGGCCTGTTCTATAAGCCTGAACAATGGTTTTAGTTATCAGTCAGTCTCTGTTGATGCTATGGAGCTGTTGCTTTATTGGAACTGAATGTTCCTTCAATCTGTATTTGGTCACAGCATTTGCATCTGAGAGGGTGACATTAATATTATTATTATTATTGTGAGATTTCAAGCCTCTTTTCCAGTTTATCTGCATTCTCATTACTTGTGGTGTTGATTGCACAGGCAACCATTGAAAAGTGCAAATCTTATCTAACTTATGAGCCTCGTTTAGATGAAAGTATATCCCATTGGTGATCAGGGAGTTTTCAACCAGGATTGGCTGTAAAGTTGCCTTTAAATCACAAAAGAAAACGAGTTCCTTTGCATGCTCGGAAATGGGAAAGGATCGATACATGTCAAGTGCCTTCACTACTGCCAGAAGCTCACAAGTGTAATTAGAGACTATGGCTGCAGGGATAATTTTGTGTTGGTATCAATCAGAAATACTCCAGAACTTCCATTAATGATTGTCTCCATCTGTATAAATGTGTACAAAGTTCTTTTTTGGATACTATTCAATAGTCTTGATCTCTTTCGCTTTAATGATGTCAGTCAACTCTTATTTATTGCATGGCTATAATAGCTTGAGTAGTATTTTAGAGTTCATAGGAAACCTGGAAAGTAATATTGGCTTTTGGAAGGTGGGAAATATTTTGTGATCAAGGCTGAGAACTGGTCTGATATCTTTGTCAAATTGTATAGGAGATGACCTTGTCAGTCTAGTCCTGCGTTTATAGTTTTCAGAGGTTTTTCTAGTGATGTGTTCTTGTGCATGGCTTCTTGCCTTGTTTGTAAATTTTATTATATTATACTGTTCTTCTTTTTCTGAGATTTACAAGGCCATATTCTAGAACTACTTTTAAAATATTGGTGAAATACACAGCACTTGTAATGATTTTTGCAGCCCTTACCTGGAAACTTTCTAATTTCTCCAAGCCAGTTCTGGAAGCATGGGCTGAAATGGAAGAAGCATACTCCATGATTAGTCTAATTAGTGAGGTGCATGTTGTTCTAAGTGTCCTGGGTAAAGCTTGTCAATTTATTTTGCAAAGACTCTTAATAATTCTTAATCTTTTAAAAGTTGTGTCGCCATAGGTCTTGACAAGTTCAATGAATCTTAATTCTGCATCCAAGATTATTCCTAAGTATTATGGGTATGATGTTTTTATTATGAATTTGCCTTCAATGTATAATTTTGGATTCATCAGACTTCTATGCTTTTATATGTTGAAAAGATGCAGTCAGTAGACTTTTCAGTATTAGTCTTGAATTTTAAGCATTGCGTCCACCTTGCGATCTCATTTAGGGATTTCTGGAGCACTATTTCAGATTCATGAATATCCCTGCTGAAGTGCCAGATTGCAATGCCATCTGTGTCACAGGCCACTTTAGTATCTTTGTCAAGGTGAGAGTGAATGTAATTAACATATAACAGGAAGAGAAGAAGACTCAAAACAGAACCTTAGAACATCTTCCAAAGATTTTCTTCCTCTTGGATGATCATTTGTTATACTGTACCCTAATTTTTCTATCCATTAAGAAATCATTTATCCAAATAAGTCCAAAAGCTTTATGAGTTTCTATCTCCACACTCTATCAAATGCAGAACACATATCAAGAAAAACAGCAGTGGTCTTTTTTGGTAGTCGTTCTTGGAAACCGTCGATGATAGATTGCTAAGAATAACTGGTCTTCAGTAGAATCATGTTTTCGGTAGGCTACCTGATAAAAATTTATCTTCTTTTTTTCTTGTGACTCTGAAATTGGTAATTTGTTCCATCACCTTGCAAAGGATGCTGGTGAGGGCAAATGTTCATTACTATAAATAGAGATGGTTTTGGGAATTTTCTTTAAAACGTCACAAAAATCACAAATGTGACTCTAATAAGTAACTTTTACCTTTCCATCACAGTCAAACTGTGTTAAGGTGGTTGCATTAATAGGTTAAGTACTTGATATTTTCTGCAAATAGGGCTACTGCATGCGTAACAGCCGACACGTCAAGCTCTGACCATGTCCAGGAGAGTGATGTGAAGTGTGAAACGCGTTATGGAAATCTAGCAGGTTGCCTAGGGCATGGGAAATTTCTATCATGTTACCTTTACTCAAACCAAATAAATCAGCTATAGAATATTTAAAGCACAAATTTTAATAACTAAATAAAAATTACATGATACAAAAAATAAATACATAAAACGTTTTTCTCAAAATCGTTCTGTAATTTTTTAGCATATTCTTCTCCCTATGTACATGCTGATCAGTTTTCATTTAAATAAATATCAGAAAACTGCACAAACCCATCATTGTTAACTGGCTATCTATCAAATGTATCTCATCATTGTTCCCTTTAGTGATTTTGTGGCAAGTTAATGTAATCCTGCAGAAATTTTACCACAGTTTCTTCCATTGTTGGCAAACAGAAAAATACCATTACTTGTATATAAACTCATTGGAACTTGGAATATAACAAAAGAAACACGTATGAAAATGGCGGCATTGCTAGACCGAAAGATTGCTATGAATATGGTTGCTTGAAGAATGTTTGTGCACATGGTTGCCACAGTTTGGTACATTCTGATAATTTGCTTCTAAGATGTTGTGATAATACATAAGTACCAAAGATCTTTATCCAGATTCATTTTGTAGAACAGGTAACATTGAAGTAACCTAAAGTTAACAGACAACTCAAAATGTAAAGGGAATATATAATATGTAAAATATTATCTTATCACTCGATGATAAGATGTTATCTTGTTGTATAGTGCATTGTTAAAAAGTTATGGTAATGTACAGTACTGTGATAAATAAACATAGGTATTTTGGTGGTTTTAATATCACAGCAGTAATCTAATTTAGTCATTAAAGGGTCAATACTTTTGTGATGATTGTGTATATATTGTATTAAAATTTATATATATATATTTTTTTTATTTGCAAATAGATGAGGAGAGTGAAAATGCTGGTGGAGATGACGATAAAAAAAGGTTTAAATCTGATAACATGAAAACAAAAGTTAAGGTAATGTAAATTTTGGATCATGTTTTAAAATTAACAAGTCTTATAGCCCACAATGTTATTATGCTGATGTCCTACTCTCTAATACCAGCTGGAGCTCTTGTATCTGTCCAGTCACATGCTGCCACAAATATGTTAGCCTGTACAAAAAGCAATGGACTCTTCTCTAATGTCTGCTATGTATATCCATTCAACTTCCTAATTGCATCTGCATGGATATCAATTATGCTTGTTCAAATATGCTTGTGGTATGAACAATAAGCAACACTTAGACATAAGAGTACAGACCTCAGGTACATGGATTATGACATATAGTACTTTTGGCCAAAGACAGATGTAAAAAAATTCTTGCCTTTGCTTAGGATATCTGAAAAATAGATAACAAAAGAGTTGGTAAGTGCAACATGGAAATTTTTTCACACATTCATTAGTCATTGACGTGCTTTGGAATATTCTGCATATTTATACCATGAATGCTTGCACTGTGCTGATCTGCTTATCCAATGCTATAACAAACTACTTCTGAAAAACCTGTTAATGATTTTTTTTTTTTTTTGAAGTGGCAATTGCTAATGTACTCAGCACTGATAACTGTTGAAGCATCAAAATGTTTGAGTTGAATGAGCAGGCCATGGAAAAAATAAATGTGCAAAAAGCTATGATGAAAAAGCCATAAAGAAGAGTTGTCATTGAAAATTGTTGCAGACCGGCATTCCAATGACTTCAGTCACATCTGGCTTGGTATTAGAATTTAACCCCTAACTGTGCAGTATTTAACTTATATATTATGCTTATGCAGTATTTAACCCCTTATTGGGCTTTTTTTTTTTTTTAAAATTTCTGACTCCCCCTCCAAAAAAGCATTTTTTTATTCCTGAAAATTAATGCATGTTCTATCCTAAATTCGAAAATGCAAAATATGTTTGACAGTAAGCAGTTTTTGTTGGACCGACGGGTGGTCAAATATGTGATATCCCATCCACTGGCCACCAGGTTTCCCTGCAATACATCCAAGTTTTAAATTTTAAAAAAATGCAGTTTGATACTGTATTTATTAACTCTATTGTTTTGATGTGTTTAATATAAATACCTACATAAAAATAATTATTAAAATTATGTAAAAAATCATTTAGAAAATTATTTCCAACCTTATTGTTAAAGCAGCTTTGCAATCTGCCTTGGACATCAGAGCATAAAAACCACATTTA
Organism: Stegodyphus mimosarum; assembly: GCA_000611955.2. NCBI lineage: Eukaryota > Metazoa > Arthropoda > Arachnida > Araneae > Eresidae > Stegodyphus > Stegodyphus mimosarum. The sequence continues at coordinate 24,314 of KK112075.1, read as the reverse complement.
TCACAAAACCAAAATCATTTATTTCATTTTTGGGGGGGCTTACCTTTATCAAAACGAATGAGCTATGAATATCAAAAATATCTTGAATGGTTTTTTAGTTCAAATTCTAACAAATGTCACGTGCATATTCAATAACAGATATTCGAGGCAGAAAATCTCACTGTGAAAATTTTGACAAAACTAAGATTAGTTATGCTATCTCTGTTAGCAATATTCAGATATACAAAAATAATTGCAGAATTTAAGGCGACATGTGAGTAACGACAAATTCAATTTCAACAATGGGATTTTTTACTTCATCACATGGCATGCGGCGCCAACCTTACGGGCACAAAAACGCCAGACATTTGAGATGCAACCCAACTTAGAAGGGGTTAACAACACTGGACTGCCGCTAATCATAGATATATTGTTACCTAAACTTCCATTAGTTCGGCTTAGGTATTTTGTAGAGAAAGCAAATCTACTAATAGCTGAACTAGCAAATTTTACCGTAAAAAAATTGTTTAAGTAAGAGGAAAATGAATTATATTGTGTAATTTAAAAAAGAAATGTTTTTAATTCTCATTTAATATTTACTCTTAAATATAATCATTAGCTGAAATTTTGTTATAGGTATTTTAAGTAGTAATTATTGTGTGAATTTAAAATTTTGACAACTGTTGATTTATAAGTCTATTGAAATATTTTGCATTTTTAGACTCCTCTAATGACCTTAAGTGGCCATACAGATGGAATAAGTGGTGTACAATGGATTGATACAAATGAAGTTAGTACTTGTGGCTTAGACTGCACTCTTCGGATATGGGATGTGGAACTTGGGGGTCTTAAAAGTCAGTTAGTATGTTCAATATTTTCATATTCTTTCTTGTAATTAAAATTTTTATATATTTCTGTTACTGAAGATTAAGTAGATATTTTAAATGTTGCATTTAACTGATTTCAAATGCATTTGTTTTAAGACAATTCAGAAGTTTTTCATTTTGAACATTAATTGGAGCATTGAATGAATTGCTTGTATAGTTTATTAAAAATTTAAAAGCAGTATTAATTTTCTATTTAAGAACTGTGTGAAAATTTTAATGTGCAAGTAAAAAATAATGTAGCTTATCTTTTACTTGCACATTATCAGAAGGAATTCTTAAAATATGTTGTATCTTTGATTTTTAGAATGGTTCTAAAGCATTTCTTGGAATAGCATATTCTCCAATATCGAGGCTCATCATATCAGGTTCTTCCGATAGACACATACGACTGTGGGATCCCAGAGCCAAAGGTATAACCTACTTTTTGTGTTCTTGTGTTTATTGAAATTTTGTATTAATTGAAGTAGATTTTAAAAATTACTTTCTATATATGTTAGATTTTTAATATGGCAATGGAGCATCTTCCAGTACTTTATTGTGAATTAAAAAAAGTCTCCAAATAGACTAAGATTTTTAATGTGACCTACACAAAAAGATACACAGTTCACAAATATTTTATGCATGCGTTAAAAATTTTGAAATCTATAAATATTATGATTTAATTGATGCATTTTGTATAATAAAACATTCTAAAAGCCTACATTCTGAAAACTTAAGTATATACAGTACTGTATATATACTTTTAAAGACACAAATTAAGATTTAAAAGATATATTTCTAAATATGCACAGTGATAAAATTAAGTGTATTTTTGTATTATTCTTTACATATTTATAGAGAACAACCAAAGATCCATTGTGTCACTTTGCTAATGAAATGAAAATAATAATTACCAGATAAATCATTTCTCAAAACATTTTGACATGTCTCTGAGGCTGATGCTAATGGAAATGTACTGTTTTTTCTAACTGGCATTACAAGTATCTGTTATTTGCTCATACACTATATTGTTTACAATTTTCATGTCATCGTATACTATATGTTTTGTCTATTTTATCAGTATCACGTCTGCCAGCTCCTTCTTTCACTGCAATAAAGTTTTAATGGCCAAGAACATATATTGGACAATTATTAGGAATAATTATTTCCTTACCCTTTGGTTACATTCAATAATGGGATTTAAATAATTGAAAAATTGCTTTGGTGCCTAAAAAGCAATAATTAGCCATACCAACTAAATACTAATAAATTGCCTAAGTAGTATAAGCAATTCTCTGGAATTGATGTGAATTAGCTGAACCCTAGTACTGCTGGATATATATGTAAGCTTAAATGACCAGAAATTGATTAATTAAAAAAACAAAAGGATTAAAATGCAATATGTAAATAGTTGGTTATTAGGATGTGCAATGTTAAAATTTTTCTGTTATAGTATTATTTTTGAAAAAAAAAATTAAAACTAGATTTTTCACTATGTGCTTATATGATTCTTTAAAATATTATGAAATGGTTAATTTTTTTTTAGATGGCACCCTTGTCAAATCTGTATATTCGTCACATAAACTTTGGGTAACATCAGTAGCTTGGTCACCTGTTTCTGAGCACCAGTTTGTCTCAGGCTCAATGGATTGTTTAACAAAACTGTGGGATATTAGAAGGTTTGTGTATTTTATTTAATACTGTGTTTATTCTATACAGCTAAAAAGTCTAAAAGTTTTTGCATTGTCCTGTTAAATATATTCTTTTGTGATATTGTAACTAGACTTATATTTTTTAAATTTACTTATTTATAAAACGTTTCATAAGTAATTTAGCATATATTATTTTATATATTGTTTTGATGTCGTGTAATTTGAGAATCACTCAGCAATGTTCACAAATAAGCAAAGCACATAAAATATAGCTATTTC
>KK112075.1:5394-21466 GCA_000611955.2 Stegodyphus mimosarum | reverse complement strand
GAGATTGTAAATCAAAATTAAATAATGAAACGGAGCAACTTTCCAACTGAAAATGCTCAAATCAAAATTAAAACAAAAACAATTCAATAATATTATTATAAAACATATAAAATTGTTGAAAATTCCATGATCACAAGGAGCAGCTAAAAATTTTTCAACAGAGCCGTGTTTCTGAATTATATCTAGATAATGTGAATTATCTAGATATCGAACATTCCAAAATAAAAGTTAAAAGAGAATGCAAACTAAGAGTATTTAATTAAAATAATCAAATTGCCAATCAATGCTGTCATGTATATATATATATATAAAGAGAGAGAGAGAGCCTGATATTTAATTTTTTTAATTAATTATAATTCCTATGTACTTCACAGAATTCTTGTGGCAGTAATTAAAGATTAGATTAGAAAAGTTTTTGCTTTGCTATTTTGGGAAAGAAGAGAGGAGCATGCTCAAATGTAAAAGAGGAGTCAAAGGGCTATTGTTAATTTATTATTGGAAAGTTTAATATTTTACATATACATATATATATATAGCAGTAAAGATATAAAGTAAGAAATTTAGATACAATTTTACAAAGACCAAAATTTCAAATTCATAAGTAATAAATTTCATAAAATCCAGTAAATGCAAAAAAGAATTTAATCAATGTTAAAACTAAAAATTTTAAACAAGTAGTAACCTAATTAGAAAAAATCAATGAAATTTAAAGAAAAGACCATAATAGAAGAGGAATTCAATCAACTTCAGTGCTACTTCATCAGGAGGAGGTACATTAGAATTAACTGAAATCTCTCCTTGCTTTTCTGTATCCAGAATCAGCCGATGAATCATTCTGTAGTATTTTAATTATAATAGTCCACCAGAAAATTCTGGCCTGTCCCCAAAGCAAAGTAAAAAAACAAAAGTAAATTCTAAGCATAATTTTACTTTAAACAAAGAGTATGCAATCCAAAGAATTGAAACTGAAAGCAAAATAATAAAATCTTTAGTGTAAATTTCAAATCAAAATTTTACCTTTAAACAAAGAGAATTGAAAGTGTAGGGGAAATTACTAAAGATTTTTAAAAATTGTATTGTAATTCTGAAATATATATACATATATATATTGGGAGTACAAATAAGTCTCCACCATTTTTTAAAATGGAAAATTGGACAGCTAATCTTTTGAGGCTATCCACAAATCAACCCAAGTTTCGGTATCTTCAAATGACGTGAAACGCTGCTGAGACAGGCCATGCATCATCAATCGAAACAAGTAATAATGAGAAGTAGCAAACAAGTAATAATAGTATTCATCACACAGAATACAGTAGTATTCATCACACACTGCTTCTCATTTGAATGTCTGCAACCAGGTTTTGACTGGCACCACAACATGTGAATGATCGTTAATATGCAAGAGAATAATTTTGTTGTGTCTGGAGTAGTAGTGAATGCATTTATCTTTTGGAAGCTCATCTCAGTCTCATCAGTTATGTTTGGTAAAGATCCTCAGTAATGGTTTCGTTTGGTTTGAGCAAATCATACTACATAACACCAAGGTGCACCCACCTTGTGCATAACTTGATTTTTTACCCATGAATATTGGGCTTAGCTGTCAATGATGAAGCATGGTCAAATGATCCCCATGATTTCTTCTTTGGGTTATCATAGTGGATCCATTTTTTCATCGCCAGTGGCTATACAATATAAAAAACCCTTTTGGCTATATCTGACAAACAGCATTTCACATATAAAAAATTGGCGTTCAACATTTCTTGCCTTCAATTCATGTGGAACCCAGTTTCCTTGCTTTTGAATCATTCTCAATAATTTTAAGCAATGTGAAATTGCTGAGTTACTGCTAATGTTGGCACAAATCTTCATGCAATAATGGTTCCAATTTCGTGTCTTCTTACACTTTCATCTTTCAAGTGCAATTTGATTTTTATATTTCACACTTCTAAATTAGTTGCATTGCATATTAATTTGATTTATTTAAGTTACAATAATACTGATATACTGTCCCTATGAGGAAATAATTAAATTCTAATATTGTAAATATATATATATATATATTGGGTGGCCAGACTTCGTGTCTGTAAGAGCTGTATGTTGGAATTTTGAAAAGTTTTGAGACGCACAATTAGGTTTTTCAAAAGCCACAAGTCCATATTTACATCATTTTAAAAGTAGTGAAACAGATTTCAAAGCAAAAGAAACATCTGATAACTTTATAAAAAGTAATAAAATTAATTACCTTCTCTTGGACATTGCCTAGTTTTAGTTTACTATATATCATACATATATTTTATTTTCTTAAAAGCTGCACCACTTGCCTGTGACAGCCACTCATGAGCCTCTCTGATATATAGCTCCCCCTTTTTTTGTTTTATTTAATTATTTGGAGAGGGGCAAAGGATATTCCAGTTTATGTTATTTGCAGCAAATTATTTACATTAATTTTTTGCTGGTGAGTTTCACAACTTTATTCTAGAAATTTCAAATATTTTCTCTGGATACGACATTTTTATCAGATGGTATTTGTGTACTGTTCTTTGCATCATTGTGTCGGGATCAGAACGTTCTGACCTCAGATTTTAAAATACTGTCAGTTATTTCATTATCAGTCTTTTGCATCTAGATTTCTCATTTGGCTAATATGTCATCATTTTGAAACAAATATTTGTGTTTCATCATTTCTTTTGCATTAAAAAAAGAAGAGAGAGAGAGAGCTTTATCCTGTTTTGTACTAACTATGGTATTAAAAGTTATGTAGAAAAACTGGATTCCAAGTTATGCCATTTTAAACATAAAAAAATTAAACAATGATTAATTCGTATAGTGGTTAGATTTGTCTATTCTAATAAAAATATGTGAATTTATAATGTAGAATGTTTGAACAACCCAACAGTGGAACTTTGAATTAAAAACCGTATTTAATTATTTTAACATACATTTCTTTTCTCATTTTGAAGGAAATATTATATTAATAGATACTAAATAAAATTAACCAAAACTGGAGTAATCATACCTTTTTACATACAAAGTTACAAACAAAAAAATTGTCGGCAAAAACATTGTTACCTGTATCCTGTTGTTAAACTGTTATGAAAAAAAAAGGTTCTCCAGTGATACCGCAGTCGAAAATGGACAGAAAGCTCTCAGTGACTCCTTGGTTCAAGTTGATGTTGTAATGTCGAAGATGGACGGAACGCACATGTTATTATTGGTCTATCTCTGTGGGAAAGTTCTCGGTGATTCCTTCGTTCGAAGTTGATGTGGGAAAGATGGACGGAACACACACTTTGTCATTGATTTATTTACATGGGAAAGTGTTCAATGACTCATATGCATTATCCTTCTGCCCAGCCTAAAAGTCTTCCACAAGGTACTTTACCAAGGGGTCATTACCTTCTCCCTTGCGACTTCACTATTTTGCTGTGCACTCTACACCTCTATCTCTCTTCCTTCCATCCACCCCCTTTGCAACAAGACTAGGGGACTTTATTGCTCACTGGGTTTTGCCATTAAATCCAAATAATACAATGGGCTCCTTTTAAGGCCACTTTCCCTCTGTAAGGGACCAATTCATTTACCTCAAATGGCAATCATTCCCTGTTTCTCAAAAGTTCTGTATTATAAGATGGGGAACACATTCTCCCATTTCCAATAAAGGAAACATTTAAAATCATGTTTCTCATTCTGTTTCCTTCTAGAATGTTCTTTTCTTAACTTCAAACAAGTATTATATTTATTATTTGTTTTTACAGATTTTTAGAAGTTAACAGAACCCAGTTTTTCTAATAAAAAAATTCAATAAATAATATCTTGAGTTACACTCTTAATTAAAGAAAAAATGACATAACAATCCCTTATTAGATTTACTTTAAATCTAGAAAAGTCATCACCAGCACTTTACTTACTTCAGTAAAAATAAAACATGGCCATATATTGTGCTATCCATATTTATAAAACTGAATGTTAAAAAAGGAAATTTAAATTCAAAAGTTCTGCAATTTTTATTGCAAATTCTATATTTATATCAGAGAGACTATTTATATCACTCTGCGTGGATTTTGTATATTGACTTGATTTAGGTTGATAAATTTTTTATTTTCTACTGTATTATGAACTTATAAAGAAACTGTTATTTATACTGAAAAATCATGTATAATTTGTTTAATTAGTGCTTAAGCTACAGTAATTATTTCCTAATAAATTAGTTGACAGATTGCTTAAGTGTGAATATTTTGTAAACCAGCTTTAGTATTTGTATGCATTTATTTTGTATTAAAGCATTTTGTTATCTTATAATCATATACCTTGCTTATTTGAATAAGTACTGTTTGATTATCAAAACAAAATAGTAAAAACATTTTTTAACTTTTAGCCCTAAAGCTCCTTTGTTCGATATATCAGGACACGAAGACAAAATATTTGCTGTTGACTGGTCTGTGAAAGATTACATCGTCAGTGGAGGTGCTGATAATTACATCAAATTATATAAATTTAAGGTATAAAAAAGACTATATTTTCTTGCATAGATCTCTATTCATTGTCTTTTAAATATCTTTATATCAGTTATAATGCTGAATTTAATTCTGTGTTCTTTTTTGAGATATTCACATACTCCAGATATTAATAGGCAAATACTGACAAATATTTACTGATACATGATCAAGTTAGTCATTGTTTAAATATGATTAAATCCAAATGGGCTTTGTCCTTGAGGGACTATTGTTTCCGTTTTGCGATTTTGCGGCGAATCACTCTGAATGTCCGTTTCACTTTTCAAATTGTTGCCACCAAATATTATCTCCCTGTATTATGCAGGGTGTTTATAAAGTCCCGGACCCATTTTGATGTTTAATAACTCATAAAATACTGAAGATATAAACAAACTTATGGCATTTATTGATGGAATAATTTATATATTTTCCTTTTCAGGTTTGAATACCTTTACTTTTGTAAATATCGTCTGCACGTGTGGTTAATTTCAGATAATTTCATTTTCCAGTCTAAATATCTGTACTTTTCTAAATAACGTCTGCTTATTAATTGCATTTTTCTCTCTTTTGTTTTTGGCAACTATTGCCTATTATTATAGGCCTAGGGGGACGGCCTTTGCAACAGATATTCTATTGATGCTGAATTTCTAAAGCGCATAATGTTCTCCAATGAAGCATCCTTTCATCTTTCTAGCATTGTTAATCGCCATAATGTGCGCATATGGGGATCTGAAAACCCCCATGAATACCGTGAGGCATAAAGGGATTCCCCAAAGGTTAATGTGTGGTGCGGACTAATGCACGGCTGAGTCATTGGGCCTTTCTTTTTTACAGAAAAGACGGTCTCATCAGTCGTATACTTAGACATGTTGGAAAACTTCGGATTTCCAGAACTAGAAGAGCTTCAGCCACATATCGTTTTGCAACAAGATGATGCACCACCTCATTGGGGTACCATCGTTCGTAGTTCTTTGAATGACCATTTTACAGGAAGATGGATTGGGCGAGGAGGTCCAATTCCTTGGCCACCCAGATCACCTGACGTAACGCCGCTGGACTTATTCCTTTGGGGATTTGTAAAGGACAACGTTTACAGGAGGAGAGTGTCGAACACTGATGACCTAAAAGCCAGAATTACATCCGCAATAGCCTCTGTGGATGCCAACATGCTTGATGAAACTTTTTGAGTTTTTCTAACCATTTATGTTATTAATTTTAATCTATCTTTATTATTTTATGAATTATTAAACATCAAAATGGGTCCAGGACTTTATAAACACCCTGTATTTGAAGAAATTAAATAATGAAGAATCTGCATAAATGTATGTATGTTTCTCGTATTGTGATAAAACAACGGTACCTAGAGCTATCAAATTTCGAATGATGTAATGCTTCTGCGAATATGGGCATCTGGAAACTCAAATTTGGAATTTGTTTTATATTCAGTTTCATACTTTCTAAAACTTTAACAAACTCAAAAATTTCAAAGCAAGCAATGGCAGTGATATTCAGAAAAAACATTTTTATCTCCAGCATGTGAGACTGTGTGTCAGAAATTCTAAAGATCTGCTCAATTTAAAATTATTTGCGATATTGCTGTTCAACTGAATTTTATGGTGTAAGTGCAAAGAACATGGTATTTAATAAATAAAGGTAGCACACAAAATGGTAAAATAAAGACCCTTAGGATGTAATTTAAAATCTTAATATATATATATATTTTTTTTATAAAGTTGTACTGCAGAGTAAAATTGTGTGCGGTTTTTAAATTTAATGTTTAGTGTTCTCTTTAGACATTTTTCTGGTACATTTTAAAGTCAGACAAAGGTTGGCCACATAGCGGCTAGTTTAAAATAAATATTTATTTTATATATTTAAAAAAACTTTCATATTTATAAATGTAGGAAGGTCTGAATTTGTGACAGTACAATTATAACTGGTTTTATTAAAACCTTTAACAAAAACTTATCAAATTTGAACAGATTTATTAAACAAAAAGTGGTATAATTTAAAACTTAAGATTTTAAGAACTTTAGTTTCATTTAAATCTATACATGAAATGTATGCTTTTATTTCATGTAAATATTTATATTTGACGTAATTCTTGTTCATATTTTGTATTTCAGGATGAAGCTGAGCAAAATGCAATGGAAAATTAAATCTTGGTTTATAATATTATTTGTAAATAAACTTTTAATTTTTGTGCTTCTGCGTGCTTGCTTGTTTATTTATCATTATTATTTATTTCCAAATGTAATAGTCATTTGGAGTAAAATATAGCAATTCAATTTGGTTTGGGGGAAAAAAATATGCTTGTGGTTAAATATAACTTCAAGTCCTAGCATAACAATGACATCTTATATTAGAAAAGGTGAATGTGTGTGCTGTAGATGCAGTCAGCTAAACAGTGTTCTTGTTTATAGAGTTTTAAATGAGTCATTATGCTATTCATATTTGGAATGCAAATTGATGAAAGTACCAAACGATTTGCTCTGGATATCTTCACCTGTAAAAATTGCTACGGCCTGGAGCTGTAAAAAAACTTCCAAATATATGAAATGTTGACACACACAAATACTAATTCAGTATCTGAAATTATGAAAATGTTTAATTTTTATTCTTTGGTTTCAAGCTGTGAATAGCAACAATTTGTAAAGCAATTTAAAATGGAATTCTAAATCTTAAAAGTTTTTTATCTTTGAAAACGTGCATGATGCTATTTTTATATATTTAAAATTCTGAATTTTAAGATTCCAATAATTACAATCCATAAAATTACAAAAATGATACTTAGCCTTATTGTCATGATCCAATATTATGATTTTCATTCTGTAAATTGTTTTGATGTTAGTTTTAAGATGTTATGAGATGAATGCATTTAAAGGCATGAATCGTCCACTTTAGTTATTATTCCTAGGGTTAGCAGTGACATCAGCATCTTGGTTAATATGATTCAGAAACGCAAAGAGAAAAAAGAAGGGGGAAGAGGGGAAAAAATGTGTATGATGTCCATGTGTGACTGCAGCTGGCAGTATTCCAAGAATATTAATTATGCTTGGTAATATTAATTATGTAATTTATTCAGTTAAAAGAAACACTTGAAAAAAAAAGAACTTCAATAATACATCTTATTTTAATTTTTTTTAAGTACTGAAACAAATTATTGTTACCTAAATGCCAACTGAAATTACAAAAAAAAGATTATTTTAAAAATGCATATGTATGTAAAAAATTGAAAATAAATTTATATTTCGATTTTAAACCATTAATGCACTCAGCTGATCAATGTTTATAAATGATGTTTTAAAAAATAAGAGCGGTCAAAAACTGTCCAAGAGAAGTCTTTGAGTAGTCAAAACTTTTAGTTTTCTGCGTACCAACAAATTAATAATAACATTAAAAAAAAAGTTTAGTTTTCTTGATGTACTTGAGGCAATTTAATATCGTTATTAACACATAAAAAAAATTATTCAAGACATATCATTGGGGATTGAAAGCAAGAGTTGAACATTGTACTGGACATAGGTATATTGGTTAGTCATGGCCATAAAAGGTATTACTAGTTATTAAAAAAATGCTGCATAAAATTAGTAGTTCATTTAAAAATCAAATTAAAATTCTCAAATAATTTTTCTGTGGCATTCATACTAGAACTATCTAGGTGCTGTACAAGTATGTAATTTATTAAATACAGTAGGTGATCACATTTGTCCACAGCTGTTTTGAAAACATTAAACAATGAGGAAAAATTATCCTTCAAAATAGACAATGGAATTTAAATAATGTAACTAGAAACATCAGCACTTTCACAGCATTTTAATTGGGAAAATCCAAAAGTTTGTTTATGAACTCCTTATAACGCCTTTAATTCAAGAATTAATTTTTGAACCATTCATGAAGTTGCTGGGAATTATTTAACTTCTAATCTGTCATTGGAAGAGAAATTTACCAATGTAAAATTAAAAATTAGGGGAAAAAAGCAACCTTAGATTTGCATAGATGTTTTCTGAATTAACAGCCAATTCCCCCCCCCTCTTAAGAAAGGGATCTGTAATTCATCTCCCAAATCAATAGAATTATTAAAAATCTATATCAAACTAAAGTGTTTTTTTTTTTTTCATCTCCTAATAAAATGTTTGACTAAAATCAAAGCCAAGAAATTTGGTGGCATTTCTCTGTAACCTTAACAAATTTTTATGTTACATTTTACACATATTTCATGAATTAGTTCAGCATAAAAACTTTATAATAAAGTTATAGTATTTTGATCATATTAACCAAACTGTCAACCACAATAAGCATATTTCCCATGTATTTATGTGCAAAAGAACGGGACATCTCGCAATCCGATAGCAATATTCGAATAATAACGTTAACCTGATCACATTAAGTGCTTCTGTTATAGCTAAAAATAAAAGCACAATGACATTTAGCAATAAAATGAATGCTTGCTTTTTTTTTTAATAGAAATTTTATATTGCGTTTTGTGCCAATTTCCAAATTTGGTTACAAGTTTTTTTTATCAGTCACTGTTTTTTGAGTAATTCACTTTTTTTTTTATATAAAAATACCTTATATGTATCTATATAATTACAAAATATTTTGGTCTTTGTGAAAAACTGATTATAAATTTCTTACTTTATATATATATATGTATCAGTAAAGACCAGCTTAATGCTTGAAAATACTAGGCATATTTATATTTTGTTTTTAAAAAAATGTTTCGTAATATATATATATTTATATATATATATATATGCACACTGAAGAGCAATTGAATTAGGGATACGTGCCTAGTAGCATGTAGCACCACCTTTCGCCGTGATGATGGCTACGATTTGTCTTGGCATGGACTTCACAAGACACTGGAAGTGATGGTAAGCCATACATATCCATTACCCCTGAACAACCTCATTCAATTCACAAAGATTAGATGGAAGGTGGTCGGAATCTCAAAAATCTCTCCGAGTTGCATCCCAAATGTGCTCGTTCGGATTCAGGTCAGATGACCTTGATGGATAGCAAAGCACATGTAGAACTGTGGAATGTTCATTTAACCATTCCGACACAATTCAGGAGAGCATGGTGCATTGTCTTATTGAAAGATAATCTCTATAGTGGGCTGTCGAAAACAAACATACGAGAACAGATGGTCGTCAAGTATATCCCGGTAATGTTCACCTGTGAGAGACGATGTCACATGTTTCAGTCTGTATGAAGAATCCCCAGACAAGAATATCACCTCCACCGGCTTGAAGAGTCTCCTTCTGGTAGGAAGGATCCATTGCTTCATGTGGCTTATTCTATACATATACTTTACCATTGGCATTTACCAAAGTGAGTCTCATAATTCCTGGCAACATTTTTCTACATCACGACGGTCTATTGGTGATATTCCTGTGTCCATGCAAATCGTTGTTCCATGTTTTGTACAGTCAGCAGAGGGACTGTCAAAGGATAATGACTTATACATGATTGAGAGGAGATTCACATTGAGAGTTGTGTATGGTGTGGCAGCTTGCACATTACTGTGCACAAGTGTTAAATTGACGGGTGATCTGTTGCACGGTGGCCTGTCTATCCACTGTTAAAATGTGGGCCAGCCGACAAAGACCTTGGTCATCCGCACACTGTTGTCCGGGGTACATTGGTGCATGATTTTACTGGAATCAGTGTACTCGTGGTACACCCTTGACACAGAGGTGAAAATCGAGTGTGCGAGATGTTTGCACTATCGAAATGGAGTAACCCATTCATTGGGCCCTAACAATTTGCCCATGATCAAATGCACTTAAGATCTGTGCTCTTGCCCATTTTGCTGTATTACTGATATTGTGAGTACCACTTCTCATCTTGTCAAATTGCTGCTTACGTCATTTGCAAGTCACTTCCGGGCTTGCGCACAGTTCAAAATTTGCATAACTCCAGCCATCCCTAATAAAACTGCTCTTCAGTGTATATGCTATTATAATAAGTTTGTAATATATTAAATATTAATATATACTATAATATTAAATTCCTACCCCATTTACTTCAATGTTTTAATACATCCCCATTTAGAGGCCAGCAATAATCGTTAAGCATTGCTGGGGAGGCATGAAGCTTCAAGTGATAAGTTTTTACAAAAGGCTAAAAATAACTCAATAAAAATTAATGGTATGATTCGCCTTAATGCTGAAATGAATATCACCAGTTCAACTGAAAAGTTGCAGGCTTGCAATGATTAAAAATCTAATTGCGGTCATAAATGTATGATAGAGTTAACTGAATTGCTCAGAGCAAAGGTTAAAAATCAATAACTCAATAGCACTTCAGTTTGGAAATTCTCCATTAACTAACAACTTTTTCACAATTGGTTCTTAATGCTATAGCTGGGGATGGACACTGCTAGAACATTACAAAAATCAGTTCTAAATTCAAAAAGGTGCTTTCCAACTAGCTAGGCATCTTCAAGGCTTGAAAGTGGCTTAAGTTTATAATGCTGCTCGTCTTGAAACCGCAAATTCAATATCTGTTTGCACACAATTACCAAGACTAAAAAAATAAATTATTGCATAAAATTACAATAAATGTTTATGAATTAAAACCATGTGCTTAAAATAAGTAAATAAAAACAAACATAATAATGAAAATTCTGTTAAAACTCACATATGCCTTGTAAGAAAAGTTGACATATTTTTTCTGTGATTATTAAAAGTTATTCATTAATATAAAGAACAAAGTTCAATCATTTTGCTATCTTTCAGCGAGCTTCATAATCCCTATTTCAGAGAAGAGCCTATCTTAATCAACAAAAACTGAACAAGCTGCTGATTCAGTCTCATCTGAATTGAAAGTTATATTACAGAGACGTTTTCAAAAGAGCGAAACGAGTAGAAATCTCACAGCACAAGATCAAGTGAGTATGGTGGATATGAAAATGCATTCTTTTCAAACTCCAAAGAATTTTTGACGGAGGTTCAAAGACGTGTAGTCTCACAATGAACTCAAATTCTTTGGTGAGTTCTGTCTGACTGCCCAGTTGCTGACAATACACATTTAAAGTGATTGTTGGTTCTTTGGTATCATCTCAAAATAAAAAGCTTTATGTATCAGCTTCTTCAGGTGGTCTTCAATGTTGTTCAATGTTTCTGCAACCTATCGTGCTGTGAATTATGGTTTTGACTTGCAGTGCTTTTATTTTCTCATCATTAACCTCAGCTAATCTCCTTCATGGGGGATTATTCAAAATCATCACCAAGGACTTTTGTGAACCATCATCAGCATTGTCACCATAAACATTACGGAATTTTTCAGTGACATACATTCTCCCTTTACAAGGAAACAGTAAAATATGATACAATGCACCATTTTGTCTTCTAACTTCAATTTGTAAAATCTACAAAACAGCCAAATCGTGCATTGTTTTTAAGAATGAAATTAAAATTGTTAGTTATTAGATAGCATATATGTGAATGACTGTAGCACTTCAAAAAAGAAAAAGCATGACAAATTGCAAAAATGTGTCGCCTTTTCCGGCAACCCAGTATAACAAAATGCAAACATAATTAAAATTTCCATATTGTTTAACAAATATTGCTTATTGGAATAATCTTTTAGACGTGTAGATAGTTTATAATTTTAAGCAATATAAATAAGTTTATCAGGACTTCTGTAGATTCTAGTTGATTTCGGAAACATAACTATAGTCCTGAGTAGGAACAGGGAGCTTACTAAAAGCTATGTTCGTGCGTCTGTAAAAGATACAACAAAGATAAGGGTTCAAATTACTCGTTATTTATTTATCGATTTTACAAACGTTCCCGAACTTCGGGATACACAGACTAACCACTTGTGGTCTGAACGTAAAAGAATATAAGACTACTAACTAACTAAAATTTAAATAAGAGCTAACTTTTAATATCTTACACAGATGACTAGCACTAAGACTGGCCTTTTAAATGACTACGTCTGTAGTATGCAAACTGCGGAAAACTACAATACGTCTTTTAACTTTCAAGAGGATTAACCTCTGGCCTTAAAGGCGGACAGTAACTGATGGCAAGCTCGCGTGAAGACTCGAGGCAAGAGGGCTCTCTCTCCTTCCTTCTAATCTTGGCAAAAAGTCACAACTTAAATACTTAAGCGTTAGCAAGTACAATTTGCATAAACATATTCACGCGTTAATTCTGGCCGGAAGTGGAAAATAAGAGATGATAGTGAAGTTTTAAAATAAAATAAACATTAGTTAAAATTAAGATCCTTACAAGTTTTAATAATGAAGTGGATTTCTTTTCATGTATTGTCATTTCAAATATAGTAATATTCCGATTTACGCAAATGTAGATTTTCTGCATTTTTCTCCACCACGCAAATCGTTTAATATCGTATTTGCAGTGACATGCAGATGTGTCTCATTCAAAGTCCATACATAATTTGAACTTTTCTCTTTTGACAGAAATGTCGCGAATGGGAAAAGAATCAAGTTGAGGTCATTTTCTTTGAAGGCAGCTAGCTACCGTAACGGCAGACCAATCAATTTTGAGTTTGAAGCAAATGTTGCTAACACCTTTCATATTTAGAATTTTAGGCAACGAAAATGGGATTTCTCTCTGAATTGGCTTTCCTGACCCTATTTCCTTCCGCCGTCGTTCAGCTGGTTCTAGAATTACTGTGAATCAACTTAACTTAGTAGATTTATTATAAAATGTAATAAACAGCCATTTGTCTAAACGAGGTAGTATGATTCTTCTGCACTTAGTTCACATTAATACTGGAATTTAAGTTTAACCCTTTGACTACCAACGGGACATAAATGTCCCACTAAAAGTTTAAAAAGGAGAATCTCCTAAATGTTAGGGATAATCTTTTTCCAGTAGTTGGAAAATCAAGACGCCGCTGTGCTCGGTGTACACGAATGAACATAGAGAAAAGAACAAATGTGAGTTGCCCAATGTGTAATGTTGGTTAATGCAAAGAATGCGTTGCTCTGTATCATACGATGTAAATCTATTTCATATAAAAGTTTTCCAGAATAATAGGTGTGCTTGTAGTAAGTCGATCGCTACGTGTGGGATATATGTATCCCACGATTAACTACGACTGGAACGTATGTATCCCTGCCTTTGGCTCGAAAACCATTTGTCAAAAAAATCCCAAAAACTAAATTTACTTTATTTATGACATATTTTTTTCACTTGGATAGAAAACGTGGTAATATATATTTTAATTTGTATGCAAAGGATTAATATTGTTAACCTCTTAATGCACTCAACAGAGTTAATTTGGATACACTGAATCTAATTATTTTCACGCACCCGAGCAAATGCGTTCAATATTTTTTTTTTTTCCAGAAATAAATCCAACAGAATATATACGCTATAGTTTTAAGTTAAAATAAAAAATAATTGTAAGAGATAAGATTGTAATAATTCGAATCTGTACGGGGAAACCCCAACGGATTTCGAATCCTATCGACTCAGATTGATGTAATAAAAACAAATTTGGAAGTCATGACCTGCAGGAATTTTGATGTCGTAAAATGCTGAGATGCCGATCCACATTGAATAAGAAATTTGGCAGTCAAGGCAGATTAAATCTTTATTTTATTTTCAGTAAACATATTGCGGTCACAAACAACTTGGCACATTATTTGTGCCTATTTCAAGAGGTTTACATATTTTATAACTTTGCAGCAAGAAGAAAACAGCAGCCAACAATTCCATTTACATCACCAGAGTTATGTAAGAGTCATGTGACATGGATTAATCTAGAAATAACGCAGTGCAGAGAGAGAGATTATTATATTTAGAATTAAGAAGGGAAATTTACGTTGCTATTTTAATCTTTTACATATTCTTTATTTTTCTTACATATATATATACATGTTATTGAATGATTATATTATATTGATTACTGTAAATAATTGAATACTGTAGTAACTAAATTTATGAAGTTCTAAGCATACTACAAATATCATTCATAAAAGTTTTAAATTAATTTTATCTGATATATGCAAATTTGTGTAATCTTCGTCTGTATTCAGGAATGCATGAAAGTTTAAATATTTTTGAAATTTAATGTAGATTGGGGTAAAATAGCTCTGTGCATATGGCATACGGTACTGTGCATATGCTGGTAACGATTTGGTTAATTAAGATAAAATAACACGCCGAACAAATATTAATTTAGAAGTCAAAGAACAAAAATCAGCATTATATTTTCAAATTTTCACAGGACTAGTTTCGATGGCTTTTACCGAACCACCATCCTCAGCTGCAAAAGTGCAAATGAACTAGATAAGATACAGTGATTAAATAAGATAAGAATGGCTGGTCAGAAGCTTTGCAATTCGGCATGTTAGTTCTAAGAGATAATGAGGCCAAATGGGCTTTACGCACTTTGTTAAAATTATTTGAAAGAATGAACAATGCACCTTTTATTCCGCTCCTGGACAGTGAAGAAAGAGAAAGGAAAATAGATTATGCTATTAGTTAAGAATTTCGCCATGTGAGTTATTCTTGGTGCAAACTGAAAAAACTGCGTCAAGATAAATTTTTAAATTTCTCTGTAACTTTCTCACTAAATTTTATAAAATTTAATATTTGGGCATAATTTCGGTCGCAGAATCTAAATATGGAAAAACATAGGTATGTCGTTTCAGAAAAAGTCCGATTTTGTGTCAATATCTAGGTTAAAACAATGCTATATATAAGTCTAATACATATCCTAAGTCGCGCTTTCGAGAGATGAAAAACGCAAGTTAAACGACCACAAGGAAAGCATTCTAATAATCTTCTTTTGTAACCATTAGAGTGATTTTAAGGCGGCATCTTTTCATCTTCAGACCAAAAACAATTAAGTGTTCTTGGCGGACATCACAGTGCTACAACACTCCTGACTCTGCAATGGAGTTATCTACAGAATTTCAAATACTATATGTTCTTCTAGGATGAGGATTCTTCACCACCGGGATTTGGCGACTGGGCCCCCTAATCCCCAGTCGCCCTTTAAAAGGGGGAGTATATAAGACATTTTCTCCCTCATTTCTGTATGCCTTCGTGGTGTAACGGTAGCACATTCGGCGCATATTCGAGAGGTGCAGGTTCGACTCCCGGCGAGGGTATTGCTAATTTTTCATGTCTCCTGCTTAAAAAGAAAACCTAGGGATTCTATACGGTTTTCAAAAATACGGCAACGTATTCATAAAAAGATTACGATTTTAAGTAAATGAAGACGTAATTTTATAAAAAAAAAATTATTTAAGTAACAATTCAAATCTTTTACATTTTCCAATAACTTGTCTTAGTCAAAAGAAGTATAGGAGATTAGTTGAAGAGTTACTACTGCTTAAAAAGAAAACCTAGGGATTCTATACGGTTTTCAAAAATACGGCAACGTATTCATAAAAAGATTACGATTTTAAGTAAATGAAGACGTAATTTTATAAAAAAAAAATTATTTAAGTAACAATTCAAATCTTTTACATTTTCCAATAACTTGTCTTAGTCAAAAGAAGTATAGGAGATTAGTTGAAGAGTTACTACAGATAAATATTAAATAAGAACGCCTAATCGCTCCTGAAAATCAAAGAGTGGCAC
>KK112074.1:32533-59261 GCA_000611955.2 Stegodyphus mimosarum | reverse complement strand
CT
The DNA here is from genome assembly GCA_000611955.2 of Stegodyphus mimosarum. NCBI lineage: Eukaryota > Metazoa > Arthropoda > Arachnida > Araneae > Eresidae > Stegodyphus > Stegodyphus mimosarum. The sequence goes on along the minus strand of KK112074.1, from coordinate 59,259 downwards.
AGCGCCTATTCCTCACATGATATTTACTTCCGTTGGCATGATGAAATGTCGCCCTTACCCTTAAAGAAGCCAAGTTGGCGCAATCAAGGCTGTTCTCCGAACATTATCCTATTTTTTTATATAAATGTTCTTTTTTTAGAGTACTTGAGATGGCAACAGTTCATCCGACACGTTTAATACAGCGGCTTCTGGTTTTCAAACGCTCTGCGGTGATAACTCTGCATGTTTCGTGCTATTCCTGTTTTTTTTTTTAATTATCGGTATATTAATATAATTTAATCATATTATTAGATTTATCTGCATGAACTGAAGTACCAAAGGTATTTTATTTTCCTGTTATTTTCATAAAAGTATTATTAGTAAAGATAAAAAGCATTTCTTCCATTAACAAAAAATATTTTCTAAAATAAGTGGGCTGAAAAGGCAGTCCAACGCTAGTACACATTATAAAATAATTTTGAAATTTATGAGTATCGGTCGCACAGTAATTCGATTTCATTAATACGGAGTATGCTATTGATAATGCATTGAGATAAACAGTGGCAAAATTGGAGCAGAGGGTTTTGCTCTTTATCATTAATATCTGTTTTATTATTGCTTGCTATATAAAAATTAAAAGCTGTCTTCAGTTTTTTTTTATATCTCATAATAACATTTAATGATAAAATTAAATTTGTACATGGGAGAAATTATATTCTTCAATGACTGAAGTAGCTGTGTAGTAACAGAATTAAGGGATGGTATAATAATAAAAAACTGGTTAGATCTGGTATATAAATAAGTGCTGATATCTTATTCTGACTTCATTACTCTCTATTATCAGGCTACATTTCTGAATCTGATCCTGATACCAGATTTTTACCCTGCACTCCTTTGGTTTTTGCAATGTACAAGAAATGGTGATCGCAATCTCAAAATTAAAGCCAAATATTTATCTAAAATTAAGAAATGTTTTCTTATCTTCTAAATCATAACAGAATTGATTTTTAAAGATTTGAATGGAAAGTTATGAAGTAATATCCGAAATAAAATTCATTTTCTGCATAATCATTATTTAAATGTGTATACATATATTAACGGTTTAATTCTATGAAGAATATCTCAACTGAAGTTTTAAAACATGCCTCTCACTTTACTTTTCTGTTATTGGGAGTGGATTCAGAAATGCATGTGTATATATGTGTTTAAACGCACATACGTACGTACATACATTTCTGAATTCGGTCTCGATAACAGAAAATGCCCATTGCTAGCACGCGTTTGAAGACATATGTATTACAAGCATAAAATACCCATCCCATTTTATCCATTGTAATTATTGAGCAAAAGTAGATTCCTGATGTAGTGAGAAAATGCTAAGGATATAAATATTAACCATACAGAATTTTCTTTCTCACAAAATTCCTTGCTTCTTTTTTTTATTATTTATGAACACAATTGAGATACCGAGACTACTATTATTAATAGCTAGTAGATTTTAAATGCTTCTAGTGACACACAGAATTTTTTTTAAAAAAAAGGATGGAATTTGTGTATTCTGATTTCAAAGTTTGGTACTACAGGAAGAAAAAGTACTTTCTGATGATTTGCATCTACACAAAATGCTACTGGTCAGTGTTATTGACTGTGAATTGATGAGAAATGTTTGTTTGACAGTCTCAGTATCTCATAGGCACAATTCTGTTCATAAATAATAAAAAAAAGAAGCAAGTAATTTAATGAAAAAGAACAAAATTCTGTATGGTTAATATTTATATTTTATGGTTGTTGGATGCTGTAAAGTGAAATGGCAGCTAAATATAAAATGTGTAAATTCAGGTTAGCTCAAACTTACATAAGGTATGTTGGTTGTTATCTTGTATATAGTAGAAAATTTCCTAAAATGTAGCAGTTTTATCAAATGTTGAAATTGGGAGTGCAGGTGATAAGTTCTGGTCATTCCCTTAGATTTCATTTTCTATACAAACTGGCCGAATGGGCTGTCTGCATGAAACTTTTAAAGTTTTCTTTGTTGTGGCATACTACAGCGATAAAATTGAGAATGATACCATAAAGCTTGAGATTTAAATTTATTCCTGAATATTCAGTTTATTCATACATTTTCTTTAAAGTGAACCCCACTGATTACAGGGCACTTACGCAAAAATTTTTTTTATGTTTATTATTAAAGTGACCTTCACATATAATGTAGAACTTTCATAGAAAACTGAAAATATAATGGTAACTTACAAAAAAAATGAAAAAATATAATGTGTGGAGGGAACCTTTGTGGAGATCATAATTTGGCTATTGCTGCTATTATGAAATCAAATATTTTCTCTTATGTTATATATTGCAACTGTATAAATTCTCATAAGTATGAATCCAAGTTTTAACAAGCATTACATTTTGATTTTTAGTTGCTATTTGACTGCATGCCAGAGTCTTGATTTTTTTTTTTTTTTTTTTTTTTTTTTTTTTTTTTTTTTTTTTTTTTTTTTTTTGTACTCATATATGCACCAGATGTTAGATCGGCAAAGTTGTTTTAATAGTTCACTGTAAAATGTTTAAAATCGGTGCTTTCTAATTTTTCACTCCTATAAGCGCACCTGGGTAAAAATATATTTAAGGGTGTCCCTTGGTGAAAATTGGCGATTGGCCAGCAAGGCACAATTTCAGGATGGCTGCTCGCTACACAAAAGCAAAATAAGTCAAAGAATTATACAAACTCAGTGTCCATGCACACATCGATCTTTTTCACTTGAAAAAAATCACAAAATTGCACAAACTCGGCAGTGCGCACTCCCTTGACTTTATCCATGTACATGTTTAAGTGCAAATAGATCAACATGGATAACATGTAGATCAACATGTTATCCATGTTGATCTATTTGCACTTAAAAAAAAATCGGGAAAATGATGATGATGTATAATGTTAAAACAAAGTTGCTCATGACCAAAACTGAACAAAACAAAGTTGCTCATGACCAAAACTGAACAAAATTTGTAGCCTATTGAAGCTCAATAAATTGATTTTAAATCACATGACGAAATAACATAAAAAAGGAAATATATCGTATTGCATATACACACTACAAAAAGGAAATATTGACTTACCATATTTGGAAATTTCTGCATCTTCAGTCTGTAGCACACAAAATTCCTTAACAGCATCCATAAACTCTCTAAAATTACCTGAACTAGAATATGCATACTGATGTCACCACTTAAATTCACAAAAATAAGAGTAAAAAATATCCTTCGTAGTACTGGACTGTTGGTTGCATTTCTTGCATTAACTTTTCTTGCAACAAACCCATTCAAAGCCATCTGAATGATCTTTACATTCGACCATGTGCATTTCCTTTATACAAACAGGACACTTAGTAGTCATTATAAGTGTCTGTAAGTAAACGTTCGTTTACACCACCAGCCAATTAATGTTTTTTTCCCCTTTTGTCCCAAATCATACAGAAACTTCACATTAATCTCATTACATACACCCATTTTATGGTGTACAGTGCAAAATAAGCAATGTACCTCCTGCCTGACATCCAATACAGAAATAAGCCCTTACAAATATTTTCCCGTCAGTCAAATTCACTGTAGCCACGCAACCAGTCGTGCAAGAATATGGTTTCCATAACATTCAACTTCTCAGGTTACCATAAATGAAACAACCATTTGGCGATAAATGTAACAACAACTTGCGATAATCCAAGAGGTGGCCTAAAATAGAGATTAACCGCAAACCTGTAATCTGAATATATTTTACTTTTATCACCTCCATTAGAGTTTTGGCACTTCTGTTTGGTATTTGTACAAGGAAACAGTTGTTTTTTTTTTTTTTTTTTTTTCTTCAAATTCTGCTCCAAATCTGTTCTTTCAGTAAAATTCTGTTTATATTGGCCTTCTGCTTGATGAACAGATTTTTGTCAATGTTGATGGTTTTTTTCAGTTACACCAGTTTTCTCTCTCTTGCGTTTGATCGAAACAGAGCAAAAAACTCCTGTGATACAGTTATTCCAGTTAATTGTTTTATTTTCACCCATAGCTAACTATCTATTTATTTTCTGACTGAAGTTAATTCTTCAGCTGAGTAGTGTATGAAATAGAAAACAATAAAAAAGGAATAATATAACAATGAAAGTGATCATGGGCATGAAGACTTTTCTCCCACTTGAAAACTTTTTGCATTGCATCTCCAAATACTTTGCTTCTAAGTAAATAATTTTATTTGATTGCCAATTTTCACTTTGGTTCAGTCTGCAGAATTCCTTACTTTCAGAAGAAAAACACTGCATACTTTCCAGGTAATAAGTTAACTACAGTTAGTTATTTTAGAGGATAATAGAAAATGGATATAAATTTTGAAAAAAAAAAAAAAAAAAAAAAAAAAAAAAAGGATGATATTGCAAAAAAAATCTGTTTATTTTACAGTTTTATGTAGCATTAAAACTAGTCGACATTTTAGAGAAAATAATTAACAAAAGAATGTGAAGTGTCTAAAGTGAACATGAAATAAAATATGTTGCATGTTATAAAGATCTTAAAAAAATTATTACTTCCTTTCTAAGTTAAAAATCGTAATGATTATAGGGAAGAAAAGGAATACTGAATTAAATCACATGGACAACATCGTAATCAAAACAGTCTGAAAATCAAATGCTTTCCACATTAAAGATTTAGCAATTAAATTTGCCAGTTTTGGAGACTAATTTTCTGATTTCAAGACTGACCATAGTGGCGGCTGCTCTAACAATCAAGTACATATTTTTTTTTAAATTCTCCAAATAAGTTTTAAGATTTTCATGAATCCACTTCAGTATCTATAGCAAATTTTCTTTTATTGCATCAGTAGATTCAAAACAGTGAGAAGAAAGTTGCAGTTTTAATTGTGGAAATAAGAAAAAATCACAATGGTTTCATATCTGGTGAATACTGAGCTTGTGGAGCTTTATTTGTTGAACGTTTGGCTAAAAATTCACAAATAATGAGCACTGTGAGCAGATGCAATTTTTTTAGTCCAAAAAGGCTTTGTCGCTGAAGGACTATTTTTTCCGTTTTGCGATTTTACGTTGAATCACTTTTCAAACTGTTGCCACCAAATATTGCAGCTCTAAATAATGAAGAATCTGCATAAATGTATGTATATTTTTCCAAATGTGATAAAACAACAGTACCTAGATCCATCTAATTTTGAATAACGTACGTTTCCACCTGAATATGAGCATCTGGAAGCTCAAATTTGGAATTTGTTTTATTATCTATTTCATATTTTGTAAAACTTTAACGAATTTTTGATGAATAAATTTAAACGATTTAAAAGCAAGCAATGGCAACACTCTGCGGAGAAAAAAACCTTTTTATCTCCAGTGCATGGAACTGTGTATTGTAATTCTAAAGATAGACTCGTTTTAAAATTATTTTGCAATATTGCCATTGAACTGCATTTTATGGTTTAAGTGCAAAGAACATGATATTTAATAAATAAAGGCAACACACAAAAGTTAAAAAACTCTCCTTTGGAAGTAATTTAAAGTCTGAAACCTTTCAGATTTTATTTTATTTATTTATTTTTTGGTGTGTAATTCATGAATTATCTCACCGTAGTTCAAATCATTTTCTATGAATTACTTCGTGCAACATCACAAAATATTCAAACAATACTTTTTGTGGTACTTTTTAATTATCTGCACCCCCTTTGAAAAATTGCAAAATGTATTCATAAGGTTTTGCAGTAAATTGCCAAAATAGTTCTGTGGCAACTCCGGTAAGCACTTACTACATGTCTGTATATGTAAATATGTGCTTTGAAATTCAGCTGTCAGTTTTCAGATTAGTGTACATGTTCGTTACCTAACTAAATGAAAGTAGTCTTTTTTTTTATTTATTAATTTTTTTATTTTTAAACATCTATTGGAATCATTCACACAGTTTTGCAGGTCCCCGTCAAATTCCATGGCGAACAGGAAAGTATGTAAATGCCTATTCAACTTGAACAAGCATCTTTGTGAACCAAAACGGACGTAACAGTTTTGTTTCCAGTTGAGCCTTAGAGGGGAAGGTTCAGTAATTTTATTCCCAGTTGAGGCCAATCAGGAAATATACCCTTATTTCATTTGTAATACAGTTTGTGTTTTTACATCTTCTATAAATAAGAGAATGTAAAATTGGTGCTTTCAGGAGCATAAAATTTTTTTTGTTAGGATTTATCTTGATGGGTTGAAGTTATATTTAAAAATATTATTACATGAATATTTTGGATCTAATTGTATTTTGTATGATTTTAGTTAAAGCTTTTAAACGAATTTTACTTGTTTCCAAGATATGTCGCAAGGCAACTTGTTATCATCTCTAAAAAATCCTAGGCTGAAATAAAAATATAATCAATTTATAATCCTCTCTAAAAATATAATAAAATATTTTGACATAATTTTAAAGCTATAAAAGGACTTAATTTAATTTCATCTTTTTCAAAATTAAAATGTCGTGTTTTGAGAACATTTCTATGTTAGATATATGGTATCCTTTGCTATAGCACCCCCAACCAAATTTGCCAATTTTAGATTTGTGCCATGATTCGGCTATAATTTCGCCAAGCTCGTGAAGTGCTAATGTAAAAATAAGCAACACAATATATACTTAAAGGCAATGATATTCACACGTCATTTCCTGAGAATATTTTTAAGAATCCTTATTATTTTATTGCATGTATTGTTCCAGTCAGCTGCAGCACATCTACTTGTATTAAGCTGTTTGTTACACCATTTCATGGACATCAGCTCTCTGCCCAAGAATACTTAAATCTAATAGCAGTGATGAACAATATTTTGGGACGGCTGAACCAATTTCCAAAGGAGAGGCCCTTCTTCTTTTTGCAATTTTTGACATTGCATCTCCAAATAGCTTCATCATTAACATAAAATTTCAAGTTATAACCATTTTCGTGTATGTGTTTGTCAGGTAAAAGACCTCTTTCTTGATACACTGAACTGGGTAACAGAGTGGTATATATGTAGATGTACTTTTGGTGTACCCGATTGCAACCTAAAAGGGAGATGCACAGCTACATGTTACAGCAGTCCTATATACAAAATTTCAACATTCTGAGGCTACTCATTTTTTAGTTATGCAAGATACATACCTATGTATGTATATACAGGCATTGTGAAAAAAATTTGTTTTAAATCCATTTTTCAATCAGTTTTCAGAAAACGAGTCCTTTATTCTGCCCGTACATGCAGATTTCATGCATAAACATTGTTCAGGTTGTTTCAAGAGTGGTCAAAATGGATATTTTCATTAAAAAATGATACCTGAATTTTTTTGCTATTACAATACTTCCTTTACTTTGTACAAGGAAGTAAAATACTTCTAAAAAATCACCAGCTTGTGCCTGATAAATAAGTTTAACCTTTTTATCTGTAAAAAAATTTCCAAAATGTGTGAAAGTGGTTGTGTTAATATGTAAGTATAGATAAACTTTGTGTTATTTTAATATTCTGTTTTAAAAATTATTTAAATATATTACATTGTATTCCTTTTCAGATGAAACTGTGTTTTATTTTTACTTTCCTTTATCTTCTGTTGGGATCTGAAGCTCAAGATGAAAGCCAAGCTCGTCTCTTAGTACATAAAAGGTTCCTCAATAAATATTTAGTGGAAGGACGAGATCTGGTGTCAAATTATAATATTTACAATGTTGGTGAAAGGTGCTATTTTATTTACTTTTTTAAACTTTATGTAATGAATTTTTAAAATGAATGGCTTTATAAGATGTAATTTAAACTCTGTTTTAAATTAACATATATTGACATAACTTTTTTTTTCATTTCTAATATTTTTTCATTTTAAATACACAGTAGAATTCCTTTAATGCACACCCATTGGGACCAAGGGTTTTTCAGATTGCAGGTCATGTTTTGAATATTTTTCTTTCCTTTTCCAATTTGTGTACTACATTTGGAATTTTGCACATAAGCAACTAAAACTCACATATTAAAAGTTCTTTAAAAGTAAAAAAAGAACTGTTAAATTTTTAAATATTATGAATAGGCATACTCTGAAGACGGAAAATTTTGATGTGCTCTACATGCATATGGGCAGTTAGGTTAGACTTTCCTTGCAGTTTTAGGAAAAACCACATGGCAGATGTTTAGGAATTCCCATAGACAGCCTGCTTCCCTGGGAACTGGAGACAAATCAATGCATCTAGTGGAATGTCACGAGCTCAGCATGTGTGTATCCCATTGTGCTACGACTACCAGGCAATAGAGATTTTTTGCTTTGTAAGAAAGCTGCCTTCTCATGGAAACCAGTTCTTGGGATCTGGGGGAAAAAATAAAAATCGGATAGTGTGATAATGTTTTTTTTTTTAATTTACTGTAAATAGTTTTTGTATGTATTTTTGTCCAGAAGTAAAAGTTTCTTATGCCTTTAATTTCAGTCCTGATTTGATAGTTGTCTGTAATATTAAAATACATTACTGTTACAAATTATTACTTTTATAATTATGAAACATGATTTCTATTGCTGCTTGTTTAACACGTTAGGTTTTTTTTTTTAAGTGTATATATTATTTTATTTCCTGCTATATTATGAAATTCTGTTTTTCTGGAAAGTTTGAATACTTTTGACCTAACTGCTGAAACTTCGTTGAAAGTAATTTTTTGCGTTCTTGTTATCAGGCTGAGTATTTGAGGAATTTTCAGCTGGGCGTAATGAATTAAATAATTTCATCATCATTTGAAGCTATAAAATACATGCATGGTGCCATGCCTAGAAGAGAGCTAAAAAATATCTTAAAAAACTGTGGGGAAAAAAAAGAAAAACTTGTTGGGAAGGAAAATCTATCCAGTGCTATATCAATAAATTTCAAAATAGCTGTTGTATTGTTCTTCATTGCATATAAAAAAATGCATAGTGAAATCATTGCTGCATTTTATCACTGTTCGAGTTTGCCTCATGCATGGACAGTGGTAATAGTTGCTGTAAATTTCAGTGTGTAAAAGCACTGAGTTCATCATTAAATGAGTTTTTAGTCTTCTCAGAAATTTATAAATAACATTAAACCAATATCTATGGAACTTTGTGATCAGAAAGTATTAAAGTTTCTATGTAGTTGCACAAAGATAAATCTTTTTGTGTGCAGAAATAATTTTTCACTATAAAACTTTGTTGAATTACAAGCTGCATAATTGTAGTTTAATTTAATAAAGCTTAGAGTTATGCATTATTATAGGATTTGGACTTAAATGTTGGTACACCAAATAGACAGTTTATGACTTATAATGGGAAGAGACTTTTTTTTTTATTCCATATAAAAATTCAATTTCTTACAGAACTAAAATCTTTTAGAACATTACCTTTATAAATTTCTTGAGTTATTTAATTGTTAAGTTAATCTTTTCTAAAGTAATATAGGCAGGGAAACAAAAATTCGAAGTATCTTCTTCCAAGTGCTTTTTCTGAAAAAGTTTAATATAATTGACAGTTTTAAATTATTTGTATTACTGGAGACACTTTTATAAAGTAGTATATGTAGGTTTTTATCTTTCAATACTAGTTCATGATTACTTATATATGAACAAATAATGCTAGTTCATATATAATAAAAGAATTAATTTTACTGGAAACCTTTTTAAAAGTAATGTATATAATTTATACAGGTTTCGATATCAGGATTTTGCATAAAAGTGTAAACATGATAGCAAAATTTATAGGAGAACTTGAATGATTATCTTTGCTCTTAATAATTTATACATTTTATATTATAGATTTATCCATATGTTTTGTAATTTTGAAATCACAAACAATTAAAATTTATGGGTTTCAAATTTCTGTAAATGGTATCTTAATGTAGACTCTTTTGCATTAAATTTTTCCTATATTTTATAAAATTTTCCAATTTGTTTATTCATATTATAAAATGTTAAGAAATTATCCTTCTGTCACAGATCTGATTTTAATTTTACTTTCACCTGGAATGACTTTTTTTCTGATTAGTATTGTTTTAAAAGAAATTATAAGAATGCTAAAGAAGTCATGCATTCATATGCAAAATTGTCTATTTTTGTGAAAATTATTGAACCAAAGGTAAAAATTAATGCCGCCAAAGAATTATGCAAATATTCAGAGTGGAATATGTAAGCATATATGTATATGTTTGTGGAGGTGTGACACTGTGAAGGAGATATAATTAATGAGGGGTTTTCAGTAATTTGTATGCTGATTCTTCTTCACATTTGCCATGTTTCACCCAAGGTTTAGGTAAATTTTATTAAGTAAATGAGTAGCCACAAGCATTTGGATGATGGAATGAGAAGGAGACTTATTGATAGATTGGAGGCAGGCCAATCACAGGCGCAGGTAGCTACAGAGCTCAGTGTAATACCCAGTTGTTTATATGGATCCAGTTTCAGGATAGTGGATCCATATCGAGAAGACTTGGAACAAGGTTGACCAAGATCCACAAGGAGGAATGATGATCGTTATTGGGCACTTTCAGCATGGTGACACAGATTCACAGCCCTCACTTTAGTTGTATGGTGTCACTGGAACCCGAATTTCACAGTTCTGCAGTAGCCCGAAAGTTTAATGAGAGAGGGCTGTTTGCATCCCACTCACTGCAGCACACAAGAGAGTGCATTTAGCATGGTGCAGACTACATGTACCTTAGACTATACTTCAGTAGAGCACCGTACGTTTTGCAGATAAGTCGAGATTTAGCTTGGACACTAATTCTTGGTGTACTTGTATCTAGAAAGAAAGAGCCTGGAACACGATACCATCCCTCCCTCATCAGGGAAAAGGATCTTTAAAGGGGTGGAGATGTAATGGTTTGGGCAGACATTATGTTCGACGGTGGACAACCTTGCATATGTTTGACAGACTTCCTAAGTGCTGTGAGGTATAGAAAGGAAATCTCTAGAGTCCTATATTTAACCTTTCAGAGACACAGTTGGTCCCAAGTTCCTGTTAATGGGCAACAACACTCGTCCACATAGGGCTCAGCTGGTCACCGATTTTTTGGAAAGTGAGGATATTCAACGCACGGATTGGCCAGCCAGATCTCCTGACCTTAACCCTATAAAGCAGGTTTGTAATGTTCTTGGAAGGGCAGTTTCGTTTTGCCATCCCCCTCCAAGAAGTATCCTGGAATTGAAAACAGCTTTGTTGCAGGAATGGGGTCAGTTGCTGCAGGGATTCGTCAACTGCTCCTCTCCATTATGCCGTCATGTGGCGCAACCTGTCTGACTATGGAAGAGGACCATACCCCATATTCGACTCATTTTCAAACTGATATCTTAATTTGGATTTTGGATGTCTCTGCACTGAGAGCTTTACTGATAATTATGCATCATAAAATGACTTTTGAATAGTGTACCTCTTTCTCTGTTATAAATGTATGTTCATACCAAATTTCTTTAAAATATGTCTTAAAAGTTAAGTTAAAATTGAGTTTTAAAAAATTCGGCATAATGTGCGAATTCTGTTAATATTACTTTTCTCATGTTTTATGAAATGTGATATTATTGTAGTTTGCATCACAGAGAAAATATTCCAACTTCTGTTTATAAGATGTAATATTTATACTTTACTGTTTCTATTTGCTGTTTGTTGTTAGCATCTGATGATTTTTTAGAATTCTTCCTTGTTAAAGCAACTACTACACTGGTGACAGTTAAAATTTGGTTATAAGAGATTGGGTGATTAAGTTTGTTAATTTATGTAACTTAGTAGCTGCTTTAAAAAAGAAGTATACTTTTAACTAGTTTTGAAACTTTTATAAAACATTTTAAGCTTGGGAATAAATTTCCAGAATTTTAAAATATGAAAGTTGTATTTGCTTCAATTCTGTGCTAAGATATTTTGACTTGTTTTTCATTTTGTTATATTATATTTTAAAATATTCATTTTTTTCTGTGCCATTCAAGGTAATTACATTTGTAGAAAATTTAGAGAAAATGTAATCTCTGATGCTATTTCAAATTTATCTAATATAGTTTTCTGTACCTGTAGCGCTGCACACAACATTCATCTGAAAGATAACAGCTTTCCTGAAGAACACTTTGATGTGGTAATTGGATTCCTCAACATGAAATTGGATAGACTTGGACCGTATCCTTTCACTTTGATGTAATTTAAAATCTGTAGTTTACAAACAGAAATTTTAATAGTTTACTTCTGATTTACACCAAAGAACCATTAATGAAATGAGTGCATATGTAAGGCAAGCAGTATCTAGTGTGAAGGTCACAGTATCTAGTGTGAAGGTCACAGTGTAGTATACGTGCAATTCTAGAGCTGCTTTGCAATTTCTAATATGTTATTTTATGAAAAGCCATTACGCTGTAATCGAGTCACTTACCAAAGCCAACATAAAAAAGTTGTGTGGTCTGAGAAATTTACATTTCTGGTACGTGAAGGGAACATTTGAGCATGAATATACCATTTGCTATTGGGTTCTGCCATCAATAAAAGCTTCAGTAAGATATGCATCTACAATAAAATCTTTCTGGGACAAGACATTGAAAGGTACATCTCTTTACCATTCCGATTTCTGCGAATCATTATGAATTTATAAGTGATATTATGTAGTTTTAGGAAACATTCATGAATAAAAGTAACTATTTTCCATATTTACTCCTGCTTAAAAGTCTCTTTAGTTAAATGGGTGTTGTGTATGCATATGCATTTCCATGTTTAAAGGTTTATAACATTATAAATTGGAAATTTATATATATCTTTCTTTAACTGAATATTAGAGGTGCAAATATATCTCATACAGTTGTATTGCGACCAAAGCAAACAGGGATATATAATTTCACTGCTGCTGAAGTAACTTATTATCCTTCCGAAGACAGCAAAGAAGTTCAGGTTTGTATGTAATTGTAGATATAATTTATCTTAATATTGTTTCACGATGCAGATAAAATCAAACTAATATTTTTATGTATGCAGTTGATAATAAATCTTAAATATTTGTTATAGAGAATTTATGCTATTAAAAGTTAATGAAATGTAAATATTTACTAAGGCATATGAATAACTTGCCTCTTACTTATGACAAACATCCCAAATATTTGGGCTTCGTTCTCGATCCAGAGATCACTAGTAACAGACATGAGGATGCGCTAGTTTTTAAGGGTAGAAAACGACTAAACATTCTAAAGTATATCTCGGGACGTGATTGGGGAGCTGATGCTTGCACTTTGAGAACTACTTATTCAGCCATCGTACGACCTATTTTGGAATACGGTTTCCCCGTCTACTCTTGTGCCTCTTCCACTAACCTCCAGAAATTGGAAAGAGTCCAACTTAGTGCTTCTCGCATTATAGCTGGCTTACGCAACAGTTGCCCGAATAAAATTGCGTTGTATGAAACAGACCTTCAACCCCTTAGTCTAAGAAGAAATGCAGGCCTTGTAAAATATTATAATAAACTTTTCAGTTACGGCTCCCAAAATAGAACTTCAGAATTCCTGCAGCACTGGAGTAATAACCAAAGACTTAAGAAAAATAGTCCACTTAGTCAAATTGAGTATGCTGATATAATTGACCGTAATGTTGAGCAGCATTCCTTGAAACAATGTTTAGATCCTTCTGAGGGACTCCCTGGAGTCGGTTTTCATACGGAACTTTTGTCTCGTGTTTCCAAGAAAAATGATATTCCGGCCCTGTTACGACAATCTGCTTTGGAAACTATACACGCAATTCCCGCTGAAGCTACCCTTATATATACTGATGGGAGTAAAAGCGAGGACTCTCGTTCCGGTAGTGGTGTTGTCATTAAATGCACAAATGGAAATATTGTTAAAATAAAGAAAAGAAATTCTGACTTCAGCTCGGTTTTTAAGAGTGAGCTTATAGCCATCGATGAAGGACTAAACGCTATTTTATCCTTTACAGATCTTAAGGCAGTATGGTTTTTGACTGACAGTCGTAGCGCCATCCAATATCTTTCAAACTGGCGAAGAGTTGGTGATAGGGCCGGAAGTGCAATTCTTAGCAAACTTAAGAAGGTCTCATCACTCTGTGAGGTACACCTTCAGTGGATTCCTTCCCATGTTGACATTTGGGGGAATGAAATGGCGGACATTCTGGCGAAGGAGGGTTCTGAAGAACCATTACCAGTTACCAATTCACTGACATATCTTGAACTGTACTCCATTAGAAGACATGCAGCCAGGCAAATTTGGCTCGTTCCGCCGAATCATCCCTGGTATCAAGCTGATTGTCCTGGAAGATCCCTTGCTATTGACTGCGATAGATGTGTTCAGACAACACTTTCCCGATTCTTCAGTGGACACCTGAAAGGACTCACTTTCTAGAGAGGTTACAAGATGCACCCAATTTGTTCTAAATGTCAAAATGCACCGGCTTCACCGACACATATACTTGAGTGCCTGGAATTGTCTCTTGAGTACCTTTACAAGTCTCCTGTGCTTGTTTTCGATTTTCTAAAGGTGAATGGACTCATGGACCTCGTCTAGTAAATTCCTAGACATGGAGATAAGCAACAACAACAACATATAATAGGGGTGGTCATAATGCAGCTCATGAGCTGCATGTGGCTCTTGAGCCAATTGACGCAGCTGTTATGCAAATAAAATATATGTGGAAAATATTGTAAGCTAAAACTACTCAAAAGAAAGTAATTAATTTATTTCATTTCTTTTTACAAAGCTGATGAATATCCAAGCATCATTATTTTATCACATTTCTTGTTAAATGTAAAAAGGCTATTAAAAATAAAAATATATACATAAAAAAAGTGTTGTACTGCTCCTATCAAATAATTTGTAAAATAGTTAGTTTAGATTACTTTAGTTTATCTTAATTTGTAACCAACAGGAAGTTAGATTTGTATGTTGATGCATTATGAATGTTTCCATCTTAACAGTTAGCTGCAGAAAATGTGGTTGATGACATTTTAGGGCAATTTGTGCAAGCTCATTAAAATGCTGATTATTTTTAACAGACTAATGCTCATATTTCAAAAAATTTTAAATCTTGAATACAAAGACTCACAACAGTGCAAAGTCAACTGATATTAGTTTGAGTTCATGCTCTTTGATTTTAGGATATTTTTATTCTATTTTATGTTTCCAAAACTTATTAGTTTTGTTTTATCTGTTTCAATCCCTCATCTTCGTGAAGCTTCAGCAGCTCCAACTCTACAGCCTCAGTATTCCCAAAAATTGGTGGAGAGATGGGGCAGCCATTCTTAAAAATGCCAATAAGAAAATGATTTTTAGAAATTGTAAATGATGGCTTCAATATGCTTAAATCACTAAATCTATCAGCAACATCTGCCAGTCTGTGCAACTTGCATGTATAATTTGTATTTATAATTTCATCCCTGGGTAAAGTTTCCAACATTTTAGTGGGAAGTGAAAAAAGGCTTAAGAGTCAGGTCTTCACTTACTACCAGGCTTTTCTTGAAGAGGTTAGTTTTGTTATGGAAGCTGAAGACATTCTGTATTAAATCAGAAATTAGTTTATCATATCCTTCTTGTGATAAAAATGTTTGTAAGTATTTCACCATGTACTAATTTGCTTGTAAGTACCCACTAGTTAATGAATATAACGTTTCACCACATTTGTGAAAAACGTTATATTCATTAACTAGTGGGCATCATCTAGTTCTGGGAAGGATTTCCCTTTTTCACTGATAAATTGTTTGATTGGTTCTAGCTAATTAAAGAATTTTATTAGCACATTACTTCCCGAAAGCCACTTTACTAAACAAAACCCTGATACATCATCTAGAAGCTCATTGTTTTCTGTTTCCTGTATGAAAACTTTGAACTGTATGGTGCTTGAGCATATGTAGTGTAAAATTTTTTAAACTAGCAGCATAATGTGATCATATTTAAAACATTTAACTACTAGATGTTCCGTATGAATGATGAAATGGACAGGGATAAAATTGGGATACAATATGTTGGTATTTATAAAACTGCCAAAAGCCTTTTAATATGACCTGTTATAACTGGAGCATTGTCAGTTGTGATGTTTAGAGTTAATCAATACAGAGAATTTTCCAAATGCTGCATGAAGAGCATTTTTTATATCTACACCAGAGTTTTATCCTTTAGTGCAATAAGGTCCAATAGTTCAGCTTTTACTTCTAAATTATTTGTCACATACTAAATTAATACAGCTAGATCTGGATTATGTTCAATATGCACCATTTCATCTAAGGCTGGCAGTTTGTCAAATCCTTTTGAATGTTATTTATAACATCATCAGAAAGAACAGAATATCACCTTTTCATACTATGTCTAGATGTAGGTATTTGTTTAATTAATTTGAGCGATTTCGTATTTTCAGGATTTAAAGCAGAAATTATGTGTACAGTATTTCTTTTTATGAACTCTCCTTTAGTGTAAGGGTGTTTTGCGTGAGCAATATTGAAGGCCATAATAAATCTGGCCTCCATTGCTATATCAGCTTCTTAAATAAACATTGACATAACTTTGATTCAATTATTTAATTTTGCTTTTAAAGACAATACTTTAGTTCATCTTAATTTGTAACCAACAGGAAACTGTTGGCTGAAAGAACAGTGATTTGATTCATAATGTCGCTTAAGATTACTGGCCTTGAACTGTGACAAAGCTTCTTGACATAAAAGACATACTGGTTTCTTGTTTTTCAACAAACATCAAAAACAAATTCTTCTTCCTTCTCCACTTTAAATCCCCTGGTCTCTTCTTATTTACATTTTCCATATGATTGTTTTACCATTAATTTTTTTTCTTTTTCATGCAAGTTAACTCTCAGAATTAAAAAACAAAACAAAAAAAGCTATTACACCACATGCCTAGTAATCTACGCCATATGTTGTGGACAAATCAAAATGAAACTGCAGTAATTCTCAGCACAGCTCTAAAAATTTAATAAAAAACATGGGGGGGGAAGTGATTTGGTCATGTAAATCGTAAATCAAAATAATAGTACTTAACATGAAAACTTAAACATTCCAGTCTGATTTATAATGCCAAAAACCTCATACTAAGAGTTATGTAAAATTGACAGACACTTCCATCAGTTATTGAAAACAATGGTAAACAATCCATTTCTGAAATGCATATATTACATGACCTTAAATCACAGAAAAGTTTTATCAAGCATAGGGTTTCTGAAAGATTGTGTATGAATTTAAAAATTTTACCTATATTTGCAATGAATTTTTGAAAGTTTATTCATTCAATCAGGAGAAAACCCAAACGGAAAAAAAGTACACACTTTCATTTTGACTCGCCCATTAAATACAAGAATGAAATAAATAGAATCTTTAGAAATAGAAATAATTAGTGGCATTGCAGCACCAGTACCAAATAAAAAGATTGAAGTTCTGTGTAGAAATAAAAGGTTATGATATTGTGATATTGTGAATATGCTTATACACAGTCCAGTCACATTAATGTGACCACCACGTACTTTCCATGTCAGAGTTAAATAACCAATCACAGAAGGCAGGTGGCAGCACAGTGCAGTTGAGCGTATATAAAGGGTGTGTGAGGGCTTCGGAAAACATTTCAATCGTTGGCGTAATGCAGAAACGAAACGATTTATCCGACTTCCAAAAGGGCATGATCATTGGCTTTCGGGCCAAGGGTGGAAGCATTTCCGAAACGGCTGAGTTTGTGAACTGTTCGCGTGCCGCCGTGGTAAAAGTGTACCGTGCATGGCAAAATGGGACTGTCCAAAATCAGCGACGTGGCAAATGTGGTGCACCACGGGCCATAGATGACAGAGGCGAACGACGGTTGCGGAGATGCGTTCGGGCAGATAGACGGGCTACCGTTGAGCAACTGACCACCAAAATGAACCAAGGGGCTACCAAAAGTGTCTCCCAAAGTACTATTCAGCGAACATTGCTGCGTCTGGGCCTCCGAAGCAGACGCCTGGTTCGTGCACCTATGCTGACTGCTGTTCATCGACGGCGAAGGCTAGAATTTGCACGCCAGTACAGCAGCTGGACGTCCACTGAGTGGCGACAGGTTGCGTTTTCGGATGAATCGCGTTTTATGCTCCATCGGACAGATGGACGTTGGCGTATAAGGCGTGAAACCTCTGAAAGGAACCACCCTGCAACCATTGCCGGAACGGTCCAAGCTGGAGGCGGGAGCATTATGGTCTGGGGAATGTTTTCCTGGCATTCTCTAGGTTCACTGATCATTGTGGAAGGCACAATGGATCAATACAAGTACGCATCTGTCCTTGCGGACCATGTTCACCCCTACATGCGCATTGTTTTTCCTCAGGATGATGGCATCTTCCAGCAGGACAATGCGAGGTGCCATACAGCTGCCAGTGTACGTGCGTGGTTCGAAGAGCACCAGGATGAGTTTACCGTCCTCCCCTGGCCAGCAAACTCACCTGACTTAAACCCAATCGAGCATCTGTGGGACCATCTCGATCGAGTTGTTCGCGCCATGGATCCTCAACCGCGTAATCTAGCGCAGCTGGCCACGGCATTAGAGTCGGCATGGCTCAACATCCCAGAGAACACCTTCAGGGACCTATGTGACTCTCTTCCTGCACGTCTCGCAGCAGTCCGCTCTGCGAAAGGTGGTTATTCTGGCTTTTGACAGATGGTCACATTAATGTGACTGGACTGTGTATTTATGTATTCATTTATTTTGTGTTATATATTGGTAGTAAAAATATTTTAAAGATACAAAGGAAATCATAATATGGATGTAATTTTGACTGTTGAGTGTATGAAATGATGTACATTATGCATTGGATTCAGCAAAAAAGCTGATTTATTTGATGAATAATTTTAACGTTCATCAGATCATTTGTGTAAACTGTAATAGTAGCACTTGATACCATATATCAGGATCCTCATCCATTGTTGACTGCAGATGTAATCTCTCAAATGCATTCCATGCTGTGTAGTAGATGATTTCAGTCAGTGGTCTCGAACTCAACTTGCATGCAGGCTGAAAGCATCTGAAGGGCCGAATTTTTTTTTTAACAAAATAAAATGTTTTTAATTAAATATTTCATTTTATTCACCAAATTAATTTAATTTTATTAACCGATTTACCATTTTGTGCAATCTCTATAGTTGCTAAATTCTGCTGCCCAGTGTCTGTCCTAAGTGATAAAAATTTTGCCATCCAAAGATATTGTTTCTCATTTTTTCGCTAATGTCTAAAAATTCTGCCACAGTTGCTCTTGTGCTGGCCCTGACCTTGTAATATTTCATATTTATTCCCAATACTTGTACTATTAAAGAAATAAAATTGGCATCTTTTATATATTCTAAATACATGCAGTTCTTTAGAATAGCAAAAATCTTTAGTTGAATTGGAAATTCTAAAATGTTGAGAAATATTGTTGAGAAAAAATTGTTTCATAAAGAGAAAGAAAATAATTCTTCAAGTCTGTATTGTTAAAACATTAAAAAAAAATTAAGGGATGAAGCAGAGATTAATGGGAACATTGATTTGTGTATTGAAATAAAAAAGTTCTAATTCTAAAGATTAAATTATCTAATATGATGCAGGTATTAAGAAAAAACAAACTGCAATTTTTTTCTATCCAATATAATGATATATGTAAAAACTACTTTTGAAAAACATTGACTATCAAAACATTTTCCCCAAGTCTCAGTCTGTGAATCTAGGATGAATTTAGAGCTATTATAATTTATTATTGTGAATGTGTAATGTTTAGTTATAAAGTATCGATAACTTTGTAATTCTTTAATTTTTATAATATGGCTAGGTTTCTTTTTCAACTGAACCAGGAGAAGCAGTAGTTATTCAAGCAAAGGACTTTGACAGAAAGTTTTCACCGCACATGGTAAGACCTCTTACGCAATGAATACAAATTTTACTGTGGTAATATTTTTTTGACATTAAGTAATGATTTTTATTAATATTTTACAGACTGACTGGGCTGCCTTTGCTGTGATGACACTACCATCTCTTGGAATTCCCTTTTTATTATGGTACAGAAGTAAATCTAAATATGAAAATATTGTAAAACAGAAAAAACATTAGCACATTTTGTAGAATAAATGTTTTTTATATATAACTTTTGAAGTAAGAATTTGTTTCATGATATCAGAATTTAAAATTTCTGTGAATGTTGCTGTCAGACTATAATTTTCTTATTTGCGATTGTTAATTATAGGTAAATGCAAAGGTTATTGAAAAACTTACTAAGTATAAAGACATGTTAGAATTAGTTTTTGAATAAGGACTTTGAACTGTATGGTTGCTTGAGCATATGTAGTTTAAAATTTTCTAAACTAGCAGCATAATGTGATCATATTTAAAACATTTAACTACTAGATGTTCCGGAACTACTAGGAACAAAGCAGACCTCAGTACAAACCTCACAGTGTAGTAAACTGAAGTGCAAGAATAATCACTATGCAAAGAAATTAACTTATTTACAATATGATCTGTTGCACTGTTTCCCATACTAAATTCTATTGTCTTTCAATGCATTTATTAATATTGATGTACGCAGAAGTTACCACGAGCTGAAAGTTACAGTCAGCTTGTAGGACTGATTCACAACTAATTTTTATATTATTTCTCCCAACAGTGTGGTTTCTTAAGAGATTGTGGTTAGCTGAATAAACTAGCTTTTTATTCAGGTTTCTGTAGATTCAGTACTTGTCTATGGCTGCTACATCCGGGATGAATACTAAATCTTTGCTTCGTTATTCATTTTTGAATCCTGCAGATTTATTATAATTAATTTGTAAGTGATTTGCTGCTGCTTATTATCATCATAAAAGAGTGTGGGGAAACTTAACTATATATTGTTCTTCGGGAATAAAATAAAAAAAAAAAAAACTTAACTATTTTTCTTTTGAGGAGAAATATACTTAGTTCTATGTCTTTTTGCCTCTCATCTCAGTAATAATTAAATGCTAGTCATATTCCTTCTCCCTCGTTCCTTCGCTGTCATTCGCTACAGTGTTGTAAATATCAGTACTTAATGTATTGCTCAGAATTGTAGATCTATCTAACAGTATGTACAGAATGCTTAAAATATCGCTGCATTTTATCATAAATGATTTAATTTTACGTTAAAAATGGAAGTATTCTAAAGCTAAATGGCAGTACTGAGTGTTGAAGGCAAAAGATATCAGTTCAGGTGAATATTATACTATTGAGTGTAATGAAGTATATTTTGGAATTAAGCAGAAAAGAACGTTACTAATGTGTTTTGGCTAGGAAAAGAAAAATTCTAAAAGAAATTATGGTAAACATTTTTCTGCTGACAGATTCAGCGTAAATATTATGGAAAGTAATGTTGTTAGAAAGCAATGTTAAGCACAATCATGATTCTTGTCAATGAATCATGTAAACAGTATACATATGTATGCAAACAGAATAATATAGTATAAAGTATTACTTGTCAGTTTGTAAAAATAACAAGGTTAAAAACAAAACTCTGAAAAGTAAAATATCTAAATGTGAGCTTTCATACAGCTGAAAGAAAATTTAGGTATTTAAGAATGATAACAATCCACCCTTTCCCACAAATGGGAAAAATGTCTTTAGCTTATTAATCGCCAATTTTTCTAAATCAAATTTTATCTCAAAAATAGGTTCTTTTTATGACATAAAGATATAACTGAGATATTTTTACACCTCCCCCCCCAAAAAACCATACAATATTTATGTATTTTCTTGCAAATCGCCACTGGGAACCATAGTTAAAAACTGTTTTGTATACTGTTGGTGTTTTTCACTAGCTCTATTTGAAAGTGATACTCCAAATTTACCATTCTCGTTAGCCGATGCTTTAAACTTACACGGCGGTAAAATGACTAAGCCAGCTTATTCTACTGAATGTGTAGTCTTAGATTACATTATTAGCATTTGAATTTAATTATCTATTATTGCTAATTTACATAACCACGGTGGTTCATTTGTAGCACAAGTTGTGCCTTCATTTTCAGTTTTTGACTAAAATAAAAAAGTTTTTTTTAAAACCTGTTCCTATATTTGCTAGTTATCGAGATGTAGCGATAACTCGCTGTTAGTCTAGTAGGGTCTGCAGGGCTTTAATTTTTAGCGTCAGTTATCAATGGCAACCCTACAAACTCTTTCATATGTTTTTAATTTTATAATTTCTACATGCCATCTTACTAGATTTAAATTGATTATCTAAAATCAAAATTTCTGGAATCGCCGATGACTCGGGATCTCAGACTTGTATAAATACAATCATTTTCTCCATCTTGTACTCATTACATAGTGTTCATACGGTCCTTAAAAGTAAGTTCTTAAGTTTTTTAGAAACTATTTTTGGTTCTTAATTACGGTCAAACCTGACAAAAGGTTCTTAATTTTACTCCTGTGACATTTCTGTTTATTCTTTTATGACTACCATTTTGAATTAACATTGTGGAGGAGTATTTTTTAGCAATGCATTGACAAATATGTATTTGATGGGTTAACGTTTGAATTCTTTCCTATTACTTAATATAAATAGTGAGTACTGGAATTTTAGGCACGAGGCACAAGAATATTTGGTTTTTCCGACAGTTATATTTCCATAAATTTTATATTCTTATTGAATTCTTTGAAAACTTTAGGTGTATCTTTTAGACTGCTTTTTATTTTTTAAACACTTAAACTGTTTACCAAATGATGGGAGGAATAAAAAACTCCCAGAACATATTTGTCAACAGAATCCAGCATTTTTTCTGTCCCATCTTGCGATCTGATGTTAATATTGGGTGTAAATATTCTAAATCATATAATTTTGACAATTTTTAAAACCAGCAAATGACGTATTAAAGAGCATAGTTTTTAAAAAATTATCTGTAATGATATGAAGAAAAACTACCTTTGAAACATCCTTGTTGGAGAGTTATTATAAAAATTTATATTTCATATATTTTTTATAAAGCTGAGATATGATCAAAACAATCATACTTTTACACTTAGTTTGTTGTTAAATACTTAGTTTGGAAATATGCCCTACGATGCAGCCATATCGTGCATAAGATTTTCACTGTTATGCAGAACAGTCAAATATTGTCAAGTTTCATTAAGCCAAAATTGAAGGGATACACACCTCAGAAACAATATTAAAAATATGACTTTGAATTATTGGGTTGGCAACTAAGTAATTGCGGATTTTTTTTAGAAAATCAAAGACAATTTTTTTCATGGAACTAAATAACTTTATTCTGTAATGTATTGCCCATTTTGATCAATGACCTTTTGCCATCTTTCACGCAGCATCATAATCCCACGTTCATAAAACTTCTGGTTTTTATTAGCAAAAAACTGAATCAGGTACGATTTGACATCATCATCATTATTGAAATTTTTACCATTCAAGGAGTTTTGTAAAGATCGACACAAAAAGTAATCAGATGGTGCAAGGTCAGGGCTATATGGTGGATGTGGCAAAACATCCCAACCAAGCTCCAATAATTTTTGCCGAGTGACCAAAGATGTGTGTGGCCTTGCATTGTCACGATGGAATACAACACCTTTTCGATTTGTCAATTCGGTCCGCTTTTCTTCAACTGCATGTTTAATTTCGTTAGTTGTTCAATGTAGACATCAGAATTGATCGTTCGGTTGGGTAGTAAGAGTTCAAAGTAGACAATTCCTTTGTAATCCCACCAAACTGATAACAAAACCTTCTTTTGTTGAATATCAGCTTTTGATGTTGCTTGAGTTGGTTCACCTGGCCTGCTCCACGATCTTTTTCGCTTGATATTGTTGTAAACAACCCATTTTTCATCGCCAGTTATCAGTCGTTTTAAAAATGGATCATTTTCATTATGTTTCTTTAGCAAATCGCAGCTGTTAATGCGTTGCGTTAAATGCATGTCTTTCAGTTCGTGAGGAACCCATTTTTCGAGTTTTTGAACATAGCCAAGTTGTTTTAAGTGATTTTCAAAGCATGTATGTGATACATTAAGCTTCTCTGCAATCTCACGTGTTGTACTTTGATGATCCGAATCGATTATTGCTTTGATTAGGTCGTCATCAACTTTAACTCAATGGCCAGAGCGTTTTTCAACTTTCAGTGAAAAATCACCAGAACGAAATTTTGCAAACCAATTTTGACACTGCCGTTCTTTTAAGGCTTCGTCACCATAAACAGCACATAACTTTTTATGAGCTTGCGATGCGTTTTTCCCTTTGCGGAAATAAAATAGCAAAATATGACGAAAATGTTCCTTTTGATTTTCCGTTTTTCAACGAACGCTAAACGAAAACTACGCAACCGATCAAAAAACTTTTTTTACTGATTCACAGCTGAATTGCCATCTATCAAATAACAAAATGTGTTTTACATTTGTACTACGTCTGCAAACCTAAAAATTCAACTGAAGCCATCTATGAGTGAAATCCGCAATTACTTAGTTGCCAACCCAATAGTATCACTTTCGAATAATATGTTTTAATATTCTCTTTGACTTATCTTCGAATTTCTTATCTCAACACCATTCCGTCAAAACATTCAACTAAATGAATTTCCACATTATCAAAGTTTTGCTATATATTCATGTTATGGTAATTAGGCCATATATATATATATATATACTGCCTAGAATATTTTTTGTGATATCTGTAAGAACGTATATATACGTGCATCTCGAAATATGTCTATGGAATTAAAGCAATATATTAAAAATGCATAAATCCAGGAGTACTACTAGGGGCATTTTGCCATTAAAATCAAGAAAATATTTCCTTTTCGCCTCTTTCTTATGGCAGGTTTCGAAAATTTAACATTTGTTAGCGAAAACTGAGTTGCAAAGTTTACTTTGATGCAATTTCCTGTATTAATGTAAATACTACAAGTAATTAAAGAGAAGTCTTGTAGCGTTTGTTTCTGACATGGCTGTAAGAGTAGAATGTCACATTCCTTTTATCTCTTCTGTGCCAGGAAAAACTTTCCTTTAAAAGTTTTGACTTTCCTTTTATTTTAGTTTTTGGAAGAGAAAATAATTGCAAGGAGAGAAATTTGGAAACCGCACGGAATACACATATTTGTTTTTACTAGAGAGTGGTTTGGGGAAATGGTTATTGACTCTGGAAGATTCATTATATCATGCAAGACAATGATTTCCAATTGAATAACGTAAGATTAAAAATCATCTACGGTATTATCAGCTGTTTAAGTGAGCAACTTAACCAAGCATATAAAATTGCAGCATTGTTCTAATACCTCAACTTATAAAATAAATCTTAACACTGACTTAATCTAAACACCTATTTAATCTATCCACGATGAATTATGGAGAGATAATCGTCTTTGGCTTAGATTCCAGAAACATAAGTGATTACAAATGTAACTGAACTTTCATTAGCTTTACGGCTTGTTATTTTAAAACTAACATATTAAAAGAATTCTGTGTCTGAGAACATAATAGTTTAAATATTTGCTTGACAAATAGTAAATTAGAATCTTAATAAACAGGCATCTAAATAGAAAATCGTTATTTGCAGCCTAGAAAGGAAAGTAATTCTGTGTTTTGAAGACATCGAAAATAAAAGCTTTTAAACCTTGCCATTTAAGAGTAAGATTGTTTCTGCGTTTCGGGAAAATGTGGTTTCGTCAGATGGAATTATTTTATTTTGTCAACTATGTGAAACAAAATTTACAGCAGAAGAAAAGATTTACCGTTACATACGATATGAGGGGAGACAAGCCTAAACGATCACCTGAACGAGCAAAGAAAAAGAGCCAAGCATTTCAACTTTTGCTTTTGCAAATTATTTAACAGTATAATCAAAAGTATTTTGTAAAAAATTTGGTTATATTTTCGTGTCCGCAAACATTCTTTTAGAAAAATTGAATAACCCTAGATTTCATCAGTTTTTAGAAAAATATACTGACCACGAAAAAATTGTATAGATCTTAAATTTCTTGGAAACAGTATAAAAAATCACAGAAAATGTAAAAGAAAAATATTTACTTCAATTGATGAAACGAATGCTGACGGCCATCATGTATGCAATGTAATAACAGGTACTCTGGACCCAGATTTTAGCTAGCAAGATATTTTTATTTAAGGTCGACGAACTCGAAAAGTTTGTCAGTTGTTTGAAAATCAATGAACATTTTATTTCCAAATCGCATACACCACAATGACGTGTTGCTCTTTTCAAGCTATGCTGCGCCATACAAGGTTAAAGCAGGAAAATCAGCAATTGGGATTTTATAGAAGCTAGTGCATGTGATTTGTCTGAAATCCATGCAAATTTCCCCAGTATTGACAAGCTTGTGCCTAATATAAATAAGATAAACATCGGATACAGTGTTTTGAAGCTCCTCGTTGGCTTTGCCACTGAAGCCTGTTATAACATGCTGCTGAACATGGCTGAATGTACTATAGTGGAAGTTTCAAACTGTGAAATCAATTATAATGGGCTTTGATGCGGTTGATGCTTCTTCAATTGAAACTGTACTCCACAGACAAAATACCTTGCATATATTAGACCCAACTTCAGGATCCTAATTTGAACTACTAAATCTTAACAAGTGCAAAATATGGAAATTGTCATTGCAATAAATTGTATTGACAAATTAGGCTACTTCTTAGAAAAGGCCAAAAGCGAAGTTTCAAATACTTCATCTGCTAAATATAACACTGTTTTGACTAAAATACGTGGCTTCTGGACTATACGAAAAATATCTCTCATCTTGATTGAAATAAACTCTTTTTGGAACTAAGAAAGAATTAACGTTGAGGGTTTTTTTTTTTTTTTTTTTTT
>KK112074.1:5148-32518 GCA_000611955.2 Stegodyphus mimosarum | reverse complement strand
GGTTTTTTTTTTTTTTTTTTTTTTTTGAGTATGCCCTAATAACTGCAGCAGATGTCGAGAGAAGCTTCTCTTGATATAAAAACTTATACTAATAGTAACAAATAAATTAATAATAATAACAGAAGATCTTTCTCTTTCTAAAACATCAAGAAGCATTTAATAATTCATGCAATTGTAAGAATTTTGTGTAAGGTTCAAAATTCGGAGAAAAAAATAAAATTTAAGTTTCAAATATATGTTTTAATCTCTTTGTCACTGTTTGTCAATTATGTGCTTTTTATATTATTATTTTTTATTTGGGGGGGGGCGGATTTGTTTCTATTTTTTAAGGGTATTTTGAGTAAACTTTCAGGTCATCAAAATCCGGGCCCTGGTGATTATATTTGAATAATTACTTTTTGGTTTTGTATAAAATAAAGCTTGTTGCATACGTCTAAATGTGTTCTGCTCGTCTAACACGAACAGAAGTTTCTACAACATTTCTAATTTTTTGGCTATGCCTATATTAAAAATGTTGATCTAAAACTGCAAGGTTGTTTCAGCGAATTTGATTGTTGATGTAAAGTTTGTAACATTTTGTTTGCCATTCGGAAGAATTTTTGTCCAATAATGAATCTAGAATAAAATTTTACTGATCAATGATGAGAAAATCATATTCCAAAGCTTCAGATTAAACAAAAAATGCGTGAGAAATTTTAAAATTTCAATAACTGTTTTTAATATGTACAATTGTAATGTTGTCTAAAGTAGCAATTACGTTTGATATTTATCAAAGAAGAAATTTCGAGCATGCTTCAGCAGAATTTCATACAAATTCAGCAGTGATTGAAATCTTTCTCCAGAACTTTTAACACTTGAACATATCAGCTAGAAGCTTTTCCATGGGTGTTGAGCCTATGATTTTGCTGAAAAATATGGCCTCGACTTTTTCGGATGGTATCTGTCGAAGGGTAGGCAAAAGCAGGAGCAGGCGTCCAAACCTGCGGAAAGAAATAGTTCATCGTTTATTTCTGAATTCACGTGTTTCAGTATGTCAAAGGAGTTATGTCAGTTTGCGAAATTTTGCTCTGGTTAGCAAAGTTTTGGAAATTCGATGCAAAAATTCTTTTGATATTCTATGATTCCACTGTCTAATTTAGACTTCTTTGTGTCTTAAATTTCTTAGCATGATCTTAATAAATGATAGAGATAAGAGTATGAAAATTATCATACCTGAATGTAAAGTCAAAATGCTGTGATTTTATATGATGTGCTAGCATTAGTTGGGCATGATCTTGAAGCATTTCTACTTGATGAGGATCTTTCAAAGATTTTGCATCTGTTAAAAAATAAAAAAAATAATACAGCACGTATTTTTAAAATTATACGAAACGATTATTTCACTTACTAAAAGCTTACACAAGGTGTTTGAGTATAGAGTGTACGAAATTCTGGAAGCTGTGCTGTTTGAAAGGTGTGCCAATGAGCAGAGATCACGAAAAATGAATGAGGTACGCGTAGGTGAGAAAAATGTGACTTACAAATAACAACACATGCATTTATCAAATGCATAGAAAATGCTCAAACAGATGCGCCTACAGATTATAACACATGCCCGATAGCATCGGTCATAGAAATCATGAACATTCTGGAAAATCCAGCCGTATCCCGAACTGTCGCGACAGCTTTGTAGATGCGTGCGACATGATCCTCGGCTCTATCCATGAGGTGTCCTACATCAGAGACCCTGAGAAAAATTAGTCAGGGACGGATAAGTCAAGCAAATGAATGGAAACTCCAGCTGTGGACGAAAATACTAATATAAACTGTTGATGGTTATGTTTCCAGGCCTGATCCATCTTCGTCCAAATGTGAAGTTTAAGTACTATGCGGTTGCAGTTAATGAGAAATGGATTCCTAGGCCGAAGCCTTATTCCAGAGTAAATAAGTACCTACTCCATAACAATAGGTAATATAGTATCGAAAGTTCTTTTTTATGATAATATTTAATGATAGCAAATTCTTGACGATTAAATTGTAGCATTGATGGAATTAAAGGGGATGTAGAAGTAAGAGTAATTAATTTGTGGTATTAGACAACTATTGGGAGGAAGGACTTTTTTAATTACCATACAATTTTACAGTCGTATTTGTACAATTTGTATTTTATGCTTATAGGTATTACAGGTAAAACTTCAGGTGGGACATGAGTAAGGGAGAACAGGTCTTCTAGGTCAGTGCTCCGCAACCGGTGTGCCATGAGTAGGATATAGGTGTGCCGCAATCAAATACATGTATTTCACATTTTGCAATTTTTTATCATTACACAATGACAATTTTTTTTCCTTAATAATGTCTATTTTAAATGTTTTTATATATTTCACTGTTGTGTGTGTGATTGTAAGTGTGTCAGCATTTGAATTTTTTTGGCACTTCCTTGATAACTCGGAACTCAAAAATATATAACTTTTTTTAAACATAAATTTAAACGAAATATATTGGTTTCACACCATTTTAATTAAAAATAATAGCTCTAAAACTGTTTTTTTAAAAATTTGAAATAAACCAATCAAATTGAAGAATTTTTGTTTTTTAATTTTTTTAAAAAAATTTCGATTATTATGATGATTATTATGATTGCATATAAATAAATATGTTATGGTTTTATAATTGTATATTTTTCAAATTAAAAACAAAAATTTATTGTAAATTTTGTGTATAAATCAATACATATATACATTAGCTTTTGGTGTGCCACGAAATTCCAGAAAGAGTTTTTGCGCGTCGCAGGTGAGAAAAGGTTGCGGAGCACTGTTCTAGGTGAGTAACTTATTTTCTAAGGCGAGAAAGGAGTTCCGGTGAATTAACGTGTGAAATGAAGCTTGACGCTTCCTGAACTTGTATAATAGGCGGTACCTCCACGTAAGTACCTCCACTAAAATAACACCAAGATAGGTGAATTGCTTGGAAAGGGGATAATAGTAGTGTACATACTGATGCTAACCAACTTCTCATTCTACCAATTTATTGGCAGTTGGTTGACATTAAATTTCCATTGTACGAATTCCGCCATGTAGAGTTTCATTGCATAAGAATAAAAATAGAGAATTTTTTTTTGGCAAAATACCATATTCCTGGAAATAACGGACTGTTTCATTTCATGACTAATCCAATAAGCAGTTGATGCAAAATGCAGTAAAAACGAAAAGAATAAACCAGAGAAAAGGTAATCCCCCTCCCGGGAGGGGCACAAGAAAAAAAGAAATTACAATGCAGATATGTGCTTATTTTGAATTGCAAAGCTGAAGTTGACTTTGAAATAAAAAGAGAAATCTTCCCTCGATTTCATCGCATCTTTCTAGAAAAATCCAAAACAGCTGAAAGCAGTCATGGGTAATATTGTTGATCATTTATCGGCGGGTATCGACGAATATGCAAGTCTAAAATAACACCTAATCACGAATAACCAATAAATAAATAACCAATTTATCACGAATGCTAAATAATGAAATTTTATTTACGTAATAATTACTAAGTAATAAATGCACAAGAAAACTTCATTTTCAATAACAATGTAGATGCTAAAAATGTAACAGAAGGAATAATATTCCGATCTAAATCTTCTTTCATAATAAAAGAAAGCTTTTCTTAAATGTTCGGATTTTACTTAAATTTTGTTAAGTGCACAAAAATGTTACAAAGTTTATCATAGGGTTTTCTGAATGCCATAAAAGCCGTGAAAGGTGAACTCACTGATCATACTATAGTAATGATCCTATGAAGAATGATCCTAATTTTCTCTCCAGTGTAACGGTAACAAACTCGGCGCGTATTGGAGAGGTCTAGGTTCGAGATCCGGCGAAAGCATCAAGAAACCTAATGAATCTACAATCGCACTTCTGCAAAGTGAACTGTAGGAAGCCACACTCACATTTTGATGCTAAATAAAATGTCACGAAGAAAAACATCACATTTTTAGAAAGAGCATTTAAAAAAATATTTGAAGAGATCAAATGTGCGTTTGGATACTTTATGTTCGCCAGTACCAAACCTTTTAAGATCTGAAGCAAACTATTTGCGTTATAAATGTACACAATATGCATTTGCCTGCCAGTGGCAAAGTGGATAAGACCGCTGAATACAGTTTGTATGATCTAGTTTCTTTTCTGCTAAATAGATTTCTTCAAAATATTATAGAATAATATGTTATTTAAAAGAGAAGAAAAAAAATCTTACAAACTAGATTTGAAGATGTGATCGAGCTTCTTTTCTATTAAACAGATTTCTTAAAAAGTGATGTAGAATAATATGGTAATTAACAGAGAAAAGGAAAATAAAATCTTACAAACCAGGCTTGAAGAGGATGATGGCTTTGAGACAAGCAAATTCAGCCAGATCAGTCACAAGCACTTTGAAGCGAGTAAAAGTCTTCTCTAGAATGTGCAAATATTTTTTCAGCTCGGGATAACTTTTTGCAAGAAATCCTATTCCTGAAGTGTCAAAAAGTGGATTTGATTCCAAAGGCATGCCCCACTGGATAGCACTCAAGAGGAAAAGTTCGGACCATGTCTCTTCAAGTAGTGTTATCTGTAAATAATTTCAGAAGTTTAATACATTCATTTATAAATAATAATGCATTAATTCTATAATAAGTACTATGTGTGTTTAGTTAAGTTTTACCATACCGAAAGGCTGAAAGTCATGGGAATAACAACCAAGTTAAAACCGATATATTTTACACACAACTATGTTCAGGATATCAATGGCAAATGGCTTGCTTGCATATCCCAACGTTAAAATCAGAGTATTGCTGATTTAACTTAGTTATTTGTATTCGAACGTGCCATGATAGGAGCTTGTGCAGGGACTTTATTTCTTTCGGTCTGCGGTGCCAATAATTGCCGTAAATATTATACACATAAACCGGAAAATAGGACGGATACCACATGTACAGAGTTTCCATCCGGTGTCAAGAAGATAATAATTAGCCGCCAGGTTACATCGCATATTATTGCCAATTTCAGTGAGATCCAAACGTATGACTTTCTGAAGGACTGATTTTTGCCATGTGTCTCCTATTAGATTTGAACAAAGGAAACACTCTCTTTTCTGATTGCTTACATTTAGTCGCGAAGTTCATCTACTGGTATGGGCTCAGAAACTTCGAATTTGGATCGTAAAGTGAGGCAGTTAAGTACTATGGACTGGTAACTAAATTTCTATTTACTTTGCTCTGACCGATGAATTTGAGTAGCAAATAGACTTGGCACGGACACCTCTTTTCAAAGCATCTCTGATGTTTTGAGCGTCTGCCACATGAGCATGTGTTATAATTCGTGCTCATCTGATCTACGATGAGTTTAAATAAAAGCTGACAAGTATAACCTACGGCGCAATTTTGTAGATCTTTAGCGCCTGTTTATGATTTGCACTGAAGGGAATTTCATCATCGAAATATGATGCCAACTAGTCTTTGATTGCAAGGAAGTAGATTGAGGAAACTATGAACTTAGATCATCGAATAATGGCCCGTGCAGAATTTGTCGATAGCTTATAGAATCCATCTCTCCTTGCCCACATAAACTTATCTAGCTCCTACTGATGAACCTGGAGATTTCTCGTACTTGCCTGAAAGCACAGAAGAAGGATGAAAATAACTCTATTAATTTCAACTGTGAACAGAAAGCCACGTACTTCGTGCTTTACAATAACACCGACAACTTGCGGTGGAAACTAAGAATTGTAACACAATAAATCCAAATCTAAACGAAGAGTAGTGCTGGTCTAGCACTTTAAGTTACGGCTAATCTAGGTTGAATCGACAAACCTAACAAGCGTGATAATTTTTCGAAATAGCCCAGAGTCGTATCAGCGTTAACAGCAAGGTCAGAAACGAAACGTGCGCTGGCTAGCTAAAACGCGCTCTGAATAAACTCCAAGATTCACCCGTTTAAATACTCACTTTGTCAGGACTGAGTGTTCTGTGCGTATTTTTGGCAAACATTTTGAAGTAACTCCTTAAAGTCCTGATCTGGAACAGGGAGCTGAAATCAGCTTTGTTCTGGTGTAGATACTGTGCTGAAGAATAACTGCACTTGAAAGGGATTTAAAATCCTCTTTTATTAAATCAATATTATTTACACTTCCCAACTCGGGATGGGATACAGAAAGTAAAAGACCACACTTGGGCCTAACTTAACAATCAGATAAATTTAAACTAAGCTAAATATAAATTTAATTAAATCCTTGCTCACAGAGCTAAATCGCGGAGTTGGCCTCTAACTAAATGGTGCGTAGCAAAAAATACTAATACTAGCGCACTTCAATTTATTTCAATAAGCAATCACGTAGTAAGCACTATGGCTTATAATTTTAGCTGCTAGCTGGTTAGACGAACGTCGAACAGAATGACCGTGATCCGAGACTAAAAGCTCTCTCACACTGAGAGGTTTCTACCTCTGGTTTAAATAGTACTTGGCTCTACTTCAAATTAGCATACGCTGAAAACGCGCGCTTCTTCTGACGGGAAGTTGAAACAGAGAAGAGATGGAAAGATTTAAATAAAAATAAAACTTGGTTAGTTTAACTAAAACCTTACAACTTCACTTAACTTTACATCTTGGCGAGGAAAAGTTGAGGAGTTCAGAAAAGATAAGAAAAATCTGAATAATAGGTTAAATAACTAAGGGAAACCCTACAAGCTATCTTTATGGAATACTATCAGCAACTTATTCAATCCATATCCTGTATAGGCTTTCAGGAGAGAGCTCGAGGTAGAACAACCCGTTATTAGAACATATATCTGTGATGCTTGATCGTCCAAATACGAAAGCATGGATTCATAAGCAGACGCTATTTAGGAAATGTAAGTTGAGCTGTCATAGTAATAAATGCTGTCAAATATCGTTTGGGAAATTTGAGGGAATTTATTTAAAAAACTTAGTTCTAAAATTTTGCAGACGTACTGCGAATGCATCCATTCCATTGACGACAATACCATCTATTGCAAAGAATACCAAAATTGCTTCATGGAGACTAATGATTCCTTTCCTGTAGAAGATGATGATTCTTTTCAGTGATTCCCACAGTAAAGCTATCCGCCCGTAATGAAGTGATACATTTATGAAAAGAAAAAAAATTCTGAAATGGACTTTACTGAAGACTACTAATATCATATTATGGTTAAAAAGGTGTAATATTAACCACAATGAAAACTTTTGCAATTCATATCATAACAGCAGACAGGATCCGTCTATCGTGACATTATTTTTCCGTCTTTACCCGGATAAATGTTTCTTATAAAAAAATCTGCAGCGCTTCTGCGTTCGGCATATGTCATGGAGAAAGACGATGCACATTATGTTTTTTCACCTTTTTAAGATTCACATCAACATTAATCACATTTTCTTTACAGTTGACACTGAGCATTTTAATGATTTTGCAACTGTCCTTTGATTTGGCGGATTTTCTTTTAACGTTAAAGATCTTACTTTTGCAACATTCGAAACATTCCGTTTTTTGATTGGATATGTATTTGGAACAACTTTTCCCTTTGAAGCTAAATTTTGATCATTTTCTCCTTTGTTATTGAAAACATTACCTACCGCAGATTTAGATATCGAAAAACTACGGCTTTCACGCCATTTTTTTTAACGAGACGCGAATAATTTTCTTCGGAAAGAACACAAACACAGCCTTCCATCCATTTCTTCTTTAAAAGCGACATTTTGCATAAAAACTAAACTGTCAAGTAGCAGACGATAATTTGTACTTTCGAAAATATAGTTGTAGTTAAAAAAAGATTATAAGTAGACTCTTTTTTTTCTTTTCTTTTTTTTCCCAGCAAATCAAAACCTTCTAAAAAGTGTGCGAGTAGCCTCTGTATTGGTTCTACCTTATTTACATAAACGCAATTCTGAAAATTCATTCTGGCAGGGAATTGCAGGTGAGAAACAAGAAAATAAACCAAAACTGTTTAAAATTAAAAATAACCATTAGGAAATTAAAATGACCCCTACATGACAAAGAAGAAAACTGACACACGTAGAGGTAAAGAAGTGTTAAAACTAAAGAATTAAATCTTAAACGTAAGATAATAAAATCTTACTGAGAAATTCTTTCCTTACTTTACCTGATCCATGAAGCATAAGCAAGCATAAGATGGAAGATTCCTTGCCCATCTTACATTGAGAAGAAGAATTCGGGCTGCAGTTTCGCATAAGGGTTCCTTCGATGGATCAAACAGAAATTCAGACCGTTCTTCGAGAAGTAGAACACCAGCTGTATTTTGCAGATGTCCAACATCTACGTATAGCGCTTCATTTTTATTCGCAGAATCTGAAAATATAAAAAAAAATGTCATTTTGTTTGTGTTCTTATTTCAACTATGGTAAAATTTCGTATTAGGTCAAATTACGTGGAATATTATAACCATTGAAGTTAAAATTACGATTCTCAGAAACACTGGTTTTCGAAAAGGTTTTTATTGTGAGCGTGATTTATATTTCGAAATAGAAATCAAGGAAAGTTTCAATGAAAAAAAAAAAAAAAAAAAAAAAGAGAAAAAAGAGGTTTTTCACGAAAAAGAGTAACTTGATAAGAAATTTTTGAGAAATTTTTGATACTTGAAAAATTTGTAACATTTGTAAAAAATTAACCGTGGTTGAGGAATGAAATTTAAACTAAAGTAAAGAGAATGAAGATCTTTCCTTCCTTTTTGGGAAATTATCAGATTTCTTATGGAATCCGAGCTTACCAAGAGCACGTAAGCAACAGGGTGTGCATTTTTCCTAATAAAAGAATATGCAGACATATCGAAAACTACGATAATAACTAGATGCATTACAGAACCATGCAAAATGTTCAGTTTATCGATAAAAATGGGTATTCCTTATATTTTAAAATTTTTTGTACCTATTTTCATTGTAATAAAACATATTAATTTAATTATTAAATATCATTAAATTTGAAATGAAACGTAATTGCAACAAATTACTTATTTGTTTACATATTTAAAGTGTTCGAAATACGCTTGTCTCGTATTAGCGTTGGAAAAATTAGATTACCCTGCCCATAATAGGACTGAGTATTGATTGATTACAATGGAAAAATAAAAATATCATGTTTTGAGGAATTGTTCTGTGAAAACACTTGAGAACAATAGTAATCACAGTTATTTTCGTACATGTTGCAGAAGAAAATGAAGGAAATTGTTATCTAGTCCGGAGAGAATTAAAGCTTTTTATGTTTATTATCTTGATGGTCTTTCACCTATATATAAATTATTTTGACTTTTTGTGGACATTTTTACTTTTAGCGTGAATGAATATCTAGATCTCTACATTTGAAACCGTATGACTTTTGATTTGGTTCTGTCTATAATCAGAGTTATACAAAGTCTTTAGAAATTTTAAAAGATGCAGTTGGATGATGTCTTTCAAACATTCCTAAAGTAGTTTTGTTTCTGATAGCTCGTCTTCAGACAATACACAATAATGATTTCTGCCATATTCAACTTTTATTATATTACTTCTATATATTTGATATTTTGTTTTCTTTAATGGAGAAACAGCCGTCTTATGGTTATAATTACAATCAGAAAAATTTTGCAAAAGCAAATTCCCCTAAAAAAAGTGGTTTCATATATTTAAAGGCTAATTGCCTTACCATCTATTAAACTTCATTGGAATACATATGTTTTTAATGTTTACTGACATTTTAGGCATCCTGAATTTTTGCTTTCGTCGGATGACTCTTTCCGTGCTTTTAAAAATTAAAACTAATGCCAATAGCTTTGAAACTGTCATTCTAATTTGCGTTGGCAACTTCGAAATGAATATGAATAGGTATAACGAACCATCAAAGGATTCCGATGAATTATCTTCATTAAAGTGTCTAAATGGTCTTATGCAGTTCAGATAGTTTTCTGAATGGCTAGTTAGTAGTGAGACATCATTGTATGTTTATATCTATCTACCTTGGCACCTTGACACTGGAGTGGTTAAGACAGAAGTTCTACTGCTTAAGCAGTACTTTCCTGTTCCCTGAGCTAAGTCCATAATTGGGCATGATGATGGAATTTCATGACGAGATACCAGCAGCGAGCAGTTAATTTTTTATATCTATCTAAAGGACAGTGCATTTATGTTTGTATTCAGGTATCACTTTATTGCTGGCATACAACTACTAAGAGTGTCGACCAGTATATTAATAATTGTACCACAGTAACATTTGCTTACAAAAATAAGATGCACTATTTATAAAATTAATCATCGCGCAAAGGCGCAAATACAGAATGAAAAATCATGAGTTTAAATATACTAAGTAATATTAAAAAATAAAAAACACAAAGCCGTTTCACAGGGATGATGATGAGGGCAAAATGCCGCAGTAGAAGCGAATTAGACAAAAAAGTTGCATTTGCTAATTTAAAGTTAATAGACCAGAAATCAAAATTAATATTTGAGAAATAGTCTGCTGCGGAAATTCCTATTTCAAGTTTATCCATAATAGATTTAGCAGCTTTAAATTTCGCAAAGAATTCTCTGACTGAAGTGAATTTTTACCCATTCAAAAAAGGATAATTTATTTTCTTTGGTATCTTGCTGGATTTTCTTTTTAATCCAAGCTGAAGCGTTTTCTGAGCAATTTTGTTCTGTGATGTTTGGTAGAGAAGAGAATTCCTCGTTTGATAATGTGAATTTATTTCGGTTTCCTGATTTTAAGGATTCTTTTTTGTTCCTTGCAGCTTCAATAGCTTTTTGAATATTTCTTGGGCGTTTGGCACAACCTTTGTATGACGAAACGTATACTTCGACATATAAGGCACAAGTAGCAGATTTATTGTCTTCTTTCTTTGGCGTACATTTGTACGTTTCGTGAAAATGTGCATATTTTAAGCATCTAGATTTATAATGGAGAGTTCCCGTGAGTGTCCCTACTGGCACTATAAGGGTTTCTGTCTCGATTTATAACTTTAAATTGCGACTTGTAAGCCCCTGATGGTTCCGACGCTGTAAATTCTTTTCCCTTCTACGGATCTTTTTAAGACAACTTAGAAAACTTGGTGGAGTTGCAAGTGGTCTTTTGACAGAATTATGTCAGGATGTAAATCCCTCACTATCAGTGAAAGTGCGCTTTTTGCGCGTTTGATTAGTCTGAGAAGTGGAGGGGCCATTTTCCACAGTGATAGTATTAGCTTTTAAG
This sequence comes from Stegodyphus mimosarum, assembly GCA_000611955.2. Lineage (NCBI taxonomy): Eukaryota > Metazoa > Arthropoda > Arachnida > Araneae > Eresidae > Stegodyphus > Stegodyphus mimosarum. Next base: position 21,334 of record KK112074.1, on the reverse strand, counting down.
CTTTAATTTATTTTAATTTGAGTTCAATCATCTTGTGGTTTTTGTAGCTCCGCTAGGAATAATTTCAAATTGTTAAGTTCGGTGTCGTAATCCTGGGCCTTTTAGTCACGAAGTAGATTATTTTTCTCAGGGTCTTCATCATGAATTTGCGAGTTGTTTAAAAACTTCGCCATTTTAAGAGAGTTTATTCTGCATGTGACAGATTCAGTTGTTGGAGTCTGAGTTCCATTAATATCGATTTCCTTTCCTTCCATCGTACGTGAACCATTGAACCAAGGAAATAATTAAATGGTACAAAGATCAATATACTTATCTAAGGTCAAGTAGAAACTGGTATCCATTTCGAAAAGCAAGGAAAAATCAGGGTAATGCAAAGCAAAATAAAAACAGTAATTGAGCAACGACAAAATGAATTGGTTGCGATTTATGTTTGTGAAGGAAACTGTCTCTTATATACGTTAGGCAAAGGGAAAAGTCAGTAAAAAGCCTCGTGCATCCAGTCTATTCAATCGCCAATAATAGAATCTCAGAGGACTCAGCCACTAATGGACCGCAATATTTTTCTGCATCTTTTAAATGTTTTCTTGATAGAAAAAAAATACGCCGATTCTTAATTAAAACTGTTTTTAAATATTGTCTAGACTAGTAGTTCTCAACCTTTTTTGCCCCATGCACCTCTTTCACCATTGCTAAAACATCATTCACCCCTTCCTTCCAAAATTTAATATATATGTATATATATATTGATTATTTTATGATATGTTTTATAAATTAGACAACAAAAAGTTTAGAAAATGTTGAACCCAGAGCTTCAATAAAAGTAGCATTTTATTTTCATGAACTAAAACTGAATATTTAACAGCTAAGGCTGACTGCCCCAAAACTACGGAACTCCTCCTAAGAGTGAATTTTCTCTTGTTTAAGAACCTCTGGTCTAGAAGAAGAGAATTTAAGCTTTATACCCCTTTTTTAATTTCCAAAATTTGGAAAGTCTTAAGACTATTTTAATAATGCAATGTTCTACTCGTGGAAGATCAAAAATACTTATTTTCATCAGCCATACTGTCGTCTTTGTTGAGATTCGCAAATTTATTTAATTTTTAGTCCAATGGGCTTTGTCCCTAAAGGACTATTGTTTTCGTTTTGCGATTTTGCGTCGGAAACATTCAAAGTCTGTATCACTTTTCAAACTGTTGCCACAAAATATTGCAGCCCTGTATTATATTTAAAGAATTGTTATTTATTATTGGCAAATAATGAAGAATGTGCATAAATGTATGTATGTTTCTCGCATTGTGATAAAACGACGGTACCTAAAGCCATCGAATTTTGAATGCCGTAATCCTGCTGCGAATATAGGCATCTGGAAGCCCAATTTTTAAATTTGGAATTTGTTTTATTAACGATTTCATATTTTGTAAAACTTTAACGAATTTTTGATTAACAAACTCGAGGATTTCAAAGCGGGCAATGGCAACGTTGTACAGAAAAAAACATTTTTATCTGCAGCGCGTGAGACTGTGTGTAGGAAATTCTAAATATATGCTCAGTTTAAAATTACTTTGCAATATTGTTCTTTAACTGAATTTTATGGTTTAAATGCGAAGAACATGAAATTCAATAAATAAAAGTAACATACAAAATGTTTAAAAAACGCCCCTTTGGACGTAATTTAAAATCTGAAACCTTTCAGATTTTCTTTTCTTTTTTTTAGTTTTTATTAGGTTTTATTTAATTTTTTAGAGTTTTAAGTTAGAGCATGCTGAGAGCATTATAATTATTTTCTGTAGGTATGTTATGAACATTTAGGTTTTTTAGTCCAAAGGAGCTTTGTCCCTGAAGGACTGTTGTTCTCGATTTGCGATTTTGCGTCGGAAACATTAAAAGTCTGAATCACTTTTCAAACTCTTGCCACAAAATATTGCAGCCCTGTATTATATTTAAAGAAATTAAATAATGAAGAATCTGCATAAATGTATGCATATTTCTTCAAATGTGATAAAACAACGGTATCTAGAGCCATCCAATTTTGAATAACGTACGTTTCCATCCGAATATGAGCATCTGGAAGCCCAAATTTGGAATTCGTTTTATTATCTGTTTCATACTTTGTAAAACTTTAACGAATTTTGATGAACAAACTCAAGCGTTTAAAGGCGAGCAATGGCAACACTCTACGAGGAAAAAAAAAAAAAAACCTTTTTGTCTAAATTGCGCGGAACTGTGAATCATAGATTCTAAAGATATACTCATTTTAAAATTATTTTTCGCTATTGCTGTTGAACTGAATTTTATGGTAAGTGCGAAGAACATGATGTTTAATAAATAAAGGTAACACACAAAACATTAAGAAACGCCCCTTTGGACGTAATTTAAAATCTGAAACCGTACATTTTTTTTTTTTTGAAGAAAAATAAAAATTACATGTAAAAGGGTTACATACCTGTTTGCTCAGACTCATCTTTTTCCGGTAGAGTTTGGCATTTAGAAATGTCTATTTTGGGAAAATTGGTAGCTTCTGTCTTAGGTACAGCTGGGAAGAAGGGTGAAAACACTCCTACGGTCACATCTTTTGATCCAGAACCGCTGTTTAAAACACCACCTCTAGGGTTGACTCTGGAAGAAGCAGTAAATGAGCACTCAAGTCGAACAGTTGCTGTGTTTCTTGGTTGACGCTCATTTTGTACTGCTGCAAAGCAATTTTATTTCATCAAATGATAAATAATATATATGTTACTATAGTTCTATGAGTACAATCACAAAATGTATGGTGAGAATTTGCATTAGTAAACATCATTCAGAATTTTTTTTTTTTTTTTTTTTTTTTTTTTTTGTTTTGTTTCATTTAAGAAAACAAATCATTGCAGCGCATTCAGGAAACATACGAGGACGTATTAGAGGACACAACGTTTATATTTCGCAGCCAACGAGGCAGATAATTCACATGGAATATGTGCTTCTGAACGGTCCCAGTGATTGCTTTTGCGTATTTAATTGAAGTACAGCTAAGAGGCAAAATAAAATTATTGTAGGGAGGTCAACAACAGGGCTCAGAAATAATTGCTGGAAAGCAAGAGGAGGGTTCTGCTTGAATAAAAAGCTTAGTATTAGCATCAAGCAGAAAGCTCTACAGTAGGCCGTACATTATTAATGAGTACAATAATAGTACAAATGAACACCACACGCTTACAGTACATGTACATGCAGCTGAATACAAGGGCGGATGAGACTCGTCTGACCGTTGCGGCCAATTTGAAAAAAGGTTTCGGCAGATTCAGTATACATCATGAAGAACGCAAACTTCATCAAGATGCCGGGACGCTCATGACAAAATCTAAGGAAATAGTCGCCGAGTTGCATACAGGCGCCGTCATCGTTATAAAATAGTGCGGGTATCACGACAAGAAAATTCCTCTTTTTATATTGTAAGGTTTATCCTAATTTTATTAACAGTTATTTTAAGTTTAGGCATCTTCTCTGTCTTTCTAGTTTCAGCTTACAATTTCCTAGCAGAATGTAATTTCAGAAACGCAGTTAATGCAAATGAGTAAAGAGTAATATTCAAGTCGATGTTCATCGACTTCGAGAGAGAGCCTGAGTTCCTGACTAGCGCGCGTTTGCCTTTTGGCTACGTCTCTCTAAGCTATTGCTATCCTCGGCCATACTTTAGACTCTTGCTTGGCTTCTCCGATTTAATTAAAGTTAAGGGGCCAACTACTTAGAATCTTGATAGCTTCGGCTATATCTTCAGTCAGCTTTAGTTAAGCTTAGTTTAGTTAATTTCATAATTATTTAAATTTAAGCCCAAGTGGAGGCTTTGCTGTACGTTCCGAGTTAGGAGTTGATTGTATCATATTTATTGTGAGAAATAAAGGGTAGTTTACCTTTCATAAGTCTTACGTCTCTGTTCGCACACTTAAGCGATTATTCGCTTAATAGTGTTTGTGGGGTTCAAGGCTTGAACACTGAATTAAATAAGTAAAACCCCACAGTATTATGGAGTTAAGATTTAGGTCTATCAATTAAGAATATGCGGCGAAAGTGTTGCATTAAGATGATGAGTCTGATACGTTTAGCATTAGTTTTTCTTTCGAATTTATTTTACTTTAGTTTAGCTTTTTTAGTAGTCTTTTTTTCCTCCAATGACTTTACTGCTTTTGACTGTTTGAATCGTGCAATCATGATTTCCTTCGTTTTTTAACCAGGCATGTCAGATTGCAAAACTCACTTATGGACCCAATGTCTCAGGAAATTTTCAGAATTCCCGATAGCTCCATCCGCGCCTGACTGAATAGCATACAGCAATATTAAGTATACGAGCCATATACAACAATAATATAAACATGAATTCAGGCTTGGCAACAAGTACAAAAAAAATGCATGTAGTGTAAAAGAGAAAAGACGATGCATTAACATGACATGAAAGAACATGGTACTGCAAAATACTTATAGAGTCTCACCTTCTTTGGTAACATAAACTAGATAACTCGAGAAAACGTAAGAGAATTATACTCGTGGTCTTGGAAATTACAACAGAGACTTGGAAAGGATGTAAAAGACCCTATTATTAAAATCGGTAGATTAATTGAAGGCACTGTCTGTGCTTACAGAACCAGCCAGCATTTATGGCGTAACTCAGACGTAAAGAATTTAACTTAACTGAGTAAATCGTAAGTTAGCTCAAAGGCTACACAGATTAATGCTCGCAAGCTGCCTTAGACATAATATCGGTGTGGTAAGAATAATGGCGAGAATAACGAAACGTCGCAGGTAGCCGCTATTAAGAGATTCAACTAGTAATGTGGCCTTTAGCAAGCGGAACACGCTCTGATTCTACAATCTAAAATCTTCCTTTAAATACTATGTTTTTCTACTTTATTTGAATACGCGCGAACTAGAAATCAGCATTCCGGCAGGAAAATGGACAGCGAGAAAGATAGTAAAGGTAATTAGCATAAAATAGCTGGTTAGTAAAACTAAATGAATCCTTATATAATAATATAAATAATGTTGAATGAATGGTAATGCATAGCATAAATGAAATGGGTGACAGAAGATTGTGCTAAGACTGATAAAGGAAATAACACGGACAAGTTGCCGTTGCAGGCGAGATACTGATTATTCCTGCAGTTTGTAAAAGATCGAAACGGATAATTTTGCGTAGTTCTGGATAAGTCTTATCGCACATTTGTTGCTGAAAATGTTATTGGAACTGCAGTTTTGCAATCAAATGTTTCAGGATACCCACAGTTAAGTACAGTTTGGAGATGACCATTTCATAACAATGCTCCATCACAAAGGTGCCAGCAACTTTCTGCAAATCGATCACTTCTTGAAAAAGCCTAAACCTTCACGAGTGTTCTTCGCATTAAGGTTTGAAATCTGGAGTAGAGGGACCGCCATCTTGATGATCAGTTTCTAACTTGCAAACAGTAACCGTAATAAAAGTGAGGGCATCTTCATATTGGGGCATTGCTATTGAAATAGAATTTCAGTTAGCTGAGTAGGAAAGGTAACACAAATACCGTTTGCATAGCACTTAGCGGATACAGAGGTACCCCCACCTCTATGACGATTGATGTTTGAAATTAGAGGTTTATCTGGAGCAAGGGTACCGACACCTTCAATAAAGTTTCTCAAATCCATCTCTTGTGTCTGTTTCATTATACATTGTTTTCTTAAATAATGTAATACAGGTTCATATTTGAAGGAAGTTTATCACTAAGCAACCAGCGCATTCAACTCCTATAAAATATCGCATAATCTCAAAATTATTATTATTAGATATTGATTTATATAGTCTCAAAGAACTTAAGCTGCTTCAGCAATTATATATATAGTTAAATATTCTTTACGCATTTATTTTCTAGTGAAATCTAGAGGCCTTATACTATTTTCGAAAACAACAAGAGAATTTAAATTTGTAAATAACTTTGGAAGATGTGTTTTTCTTCATTATATGTGATTCAAATGATAGTTTCTGGACACAGTTCAAAGGAGTGTTTTTAGAAGTCAGAGCTGTTTAGTTTGTTATACGGTAATAAAAAATATAGAAATGTTTGCACTAATTTTTTATTGCTTATGTACTTTAGGAAAAAAATTGTTTGTTGTCTTTTGTCAGTTTTTAATAATTAAAGGAGAAATTTATAAAAGGAGAACAAATTTAAATTTCATTTATTTAAGCACTTTAATCACTTTGTCCTTAAATGAAAAGTTAGGTGTGAGAAGAAATAAGCAGAAATATTTTGGACCTTCTTGATAGATTGCATGACGAGCTAGTAGAAGCGCTTTTATCATTGCCAGGACTAAAGAAAATGACATACAGTTAATTTTTCTGAGAGATACGACCGCATCAAGGCGCCTATTTCATCCTTCGTTAGAAAAAAACACAGAAGCATAGTAGATGGTCAACTCTGGATGCCTTAAAATCGTTATTGCCTGGAAATTTAATCAGTATCCTGTACTTTAAAAATGGACTCACCGCCTAAAAGTGCCATGCAAATATCTGACAAAACTAAACTGTCCCTTTATTCCTATAACCAGGTGCATGTTCTAAATGACAACTATCAACAGGTAATCAAAGAGGATTGCTTTTTTTCATTATGTGAGCCTGTGTTTGATTTCTAAGGAAATGCTTGGACACAGAATTAAATGAATGACGATCTATCACGAGGATATTAGCATTCTCTGTAAATGAAAAGGAAGGGGAAGTGGGGGGTTTCCTCAACTATTTTTTAAAAGAATTATAACTTATCTTCTTTTTGTGAAAACTCCTTTAATTTTTAAATTAAGTACTACAAATGTGCGTCATGCTGTCAAGTGTAAAAAATTAATTGTAAAAAGTAACATATTAAAAACGGGTAAATCCTTTTACTTGTAACAAGAGATTCGAAAGGCAAAAAGACTTCTCACATAGCGTCGGAACTTTTGCAGTTCAGGCTGCTGAGTAATAAGATTTCAGGTAAAGTCTGAAATTTAATTCTACTAATAAAACAAAGTAACGTCGTCTTTTATTACTGCGAATTAAGTTATGCGTGATTCATTCTGGAATTATCATTTAAGTTATTAGCTTGTTTTTGCGTACAAACTGTAATTTTAATTGTAAAAAAAATCTGAAAGGTTTCAGATTTTAGATTACGTCCACAGGGGCGTTTATTTAACATTTTGTGTGTTACCTTTATTTGTTAAATACCATGTTCTTCGCACTTAAACCATAAAATTCAGTTCAACAGCAATATCGCAAAATAATTTTAAATTGTGCATATCTTTAGAAATTTCGGTACACGCTCTCACGCGCTGGAGATAAAAATGTTTTTCTGTACAACGTTGGTATTGCTGGCTTTGAAATCTTTGAGTTTGTTAATGAAAAATTCGTTAAAGTTTTAGAGAATATTGTTACGAATTTCACATTTATTTGGCTATTTATTTAGAACTGTAATTAAAATTCCTTTTTATTTTCCCGTGCAACGCACGCAGACGATTTTTGAAGAGAAAGCTACGTCAAAAAAAAAAAAACATGCATACATTTATGCAGATTTTTCATTTTTTAAAATTTAATGCAGAGCGATAACATTTAGTGGCAACAATTTGAAAAGTGATAAGCCGTTTTTGTGTTTCCGACGCAAAATCGCAAAACGAAAGTAATAGTCCTTCGGGACTAAATCCCTTTGGACTAAAAAAATTCAACTTACCGTCTTTATTCATCCCACATTCCAGGCATTTCTTTAGTCTACAAGCTTGGCATTGGTTCCGGTGGGCTTTGTCGACGAGACAATCTCCGCTGGCAGCTTGGCAGCGATAGATAAGCTTCCTTCTCACACTCCTTTTGAAGAAGCCGCTACAGCCATTGCAGGCCAGTACGCCATAGTGTTTACCACTGGATGTGTCTCCGCATACCACACAATGCAGGCAACCTTTGCTGGAGCGCTCTGGAGCAGGAGATTTGGCTTTGCAATTAGGTGGATAACAGCCAGACAGAACTTCACCGATGGAATAGGAAGAGGAGAATATACCTGGGAAATCAATTAAGATATTTTTTTATGCGTAGTAAAATATTTTGTTGGAAAAATAAGCATCAAAATCATAAAAGGAAAATACAATTTTCAGAAGCAGACAGTAAAATGCGAAGCTCTTTTCATTAGCTTGCTAATAAAAAGGAATTTTTTCAGTAATCCCGCGGAGGATATCTTGGATCATGTGAGTAATCTGCATCTTCCCAAAAGCATTAGATAAATGGACATTACACGTGGCTTATTTCCGATAGCGATTATAGTATTGCCGATACTAATTGTCAGACAGATTGATACCTTTTTCAATTCCTTCTGTTGGAGGCATCACAGGGCAATTAATGTTACAAATATACATTGCTGTGCAGAAGTTTAGTCTTTTCCTTGTCATTTACTTCAACCAAAAAAAAAATTCAATGGAAGCGACGTTCAAAGGTTTTGTTTGTGTCGTCCTGATGTAGCTATCCGTGAGGTTATCGACGTGTCACTAGCCGTGGGTGCGGCGATGGGATGCATGGAATCCTGACGTGGAGCGTAGCAATCGAAAGCCAGAGCAGGAGTAGGAATTTTTTTTTTGGCAAAATCTTAATTTGAAACTATGTATTTAATTACAAGAAGAATTTTAATAAATTCTAATATACGCAAATTCTAATACAAGAGCAAACGTAACAGAAATAATAATAGTGTGAGAACAAACGTAACACTGATAATCATTTTTTATATTAGTAATAATTTGAATTCATAATTTGACAAATACATTCTAAGGAAGAAAAGAAAGATGTAGGAAAATGCGTTTTAAAATTAAAAAAATATTTGAATATGTATTTAAAAAATTAAGTTCTTAGATTTATTTAATAAAGATCGTGCCCTCGTTGGCTATCAAATCTGAAAAGCTGAGGATTAGTTCGACGTTATCTTCGAAATTCCGCAATTTAATTGATTGATTCGATCGCTATGAAATTGAACGTTTGTATGACAAAGACTGACTTTGAAAAATGTGATTATCGTAAACTTTATGTTGATACAAAAATATATTATGCTAGAGTCGACTTCACTAAAATTAGCCATATTGCTGTGCATATCTACACATTGTTGCCAATCTCTTCATGATCTTAAACGTTGTTGCGACTTGTTTTACATGTCTGACCTAATCAGAACAAGTTTACGAATTTAATTCTGGCAAGGAGAGCAATATGGGCGTCTGTCATTGTTACGGGTCTCGAGCACCATACAGGTGACCATACAACTTTCTCAGCCCCGTCCGAGTTTTGATGGAGATCACCCCGACGGACAGTTCTGAAGGTTTCCCAGCTTTCTTTTAGTCTTTCCTGCCACCAAACTACTCGAGAGAGCTATCGGCTCGCAGTGTATTTTGTAAGCCCCTGTGCCTTACAGACAATACCTGCTTACAAACATGAGTGCCTTTTCCGAGTTCGAGTTAGAACAGAAAAAGAACGTGGCAATAAGCACAATGCCAATCATTGCAGACCATGATGTAAATTATTATTAAAAAAAAACCGTGAAAAATGTTTTTCCTTAGAACACTTTTTTATACACTTCTAATTTCCTTAGAACACTTCTAATTTCATCAAAAATGACCAGCATCAAATACAACAACAACAAATAAAATATTTTTGCCTAATTTAAGCTGCATTTAAAACTTAACAAAAATTCTTAAAGAGTTCCAAACTTTCATTTAATTAAGGAAACGTAATTCTCTTACTGTTTCGGTTTAGACCCATTAGTGGCCAAATGATTAAATTCATTGAATACTGGTAGTTTGATTTGGATTCAAAACCCCCGCAAACGGGCTCACAGCATGCGTATTTTCGTAGTTTATCTCACATGCAAGTTAAATTTCATCCAGTTTACCTCAGAAAGACCTCCTTAGAGGTATTCTTACTCTTAGGCAGACCTCCTCTGATTTGCCACATTCAAACAAAGGAACATTGATATAATTAGTATCTTAAGTTTATGCGTATAGTTTTGCTATGTCTGAGGCTTTATATCGATAAAAAACGACTCAATGTGTGTAATTTTTAATGTGCTTTTTGGAAGTTTAAATTAATTTAAAAAATGTAATAATGAATAAATGAAATAACTATTTCCCAAAATTCCATGCCTTTTTTAGCAGAGGTTATCAACCTTTTCCCCTCCCATGTACCCGTTTCATCACTGCTAGAAGATCTTTCCCCCTCCTTTCTTTCCCAAACTCGAAAGATAAACATATACATAGATTTATATGATTTTCAACATGTTTTATAAATTAAAGAACAAAAAGTGTAGAAAATATTGATAAATACCAAAACTTAAGAACATTTTTATATTCGTATATTAAAACTGAATACTTCAGAATCAGATAAATAAAAGGCTGACAGCCTCTCGCTGAAACTATGAAATTCCAAGAAGAGAATTTCTTCCTGGCTAAGAACACCTGCTTTCTAATTTATATTGACTTGCTCACAAAATTCATAAACTACTAATTTCCCGAAATTCTTCTTGACAGTAAGTAACATTTCTCATGAAAACTATGATAATTTCTGTGTAAGTATTACCTTTATTGGATAGAGTCTCGGTGGTATCGCTTTCCATAAGTTCGCTCTCAACTGAAACGCCAACTTTCCTTCCCTTCTTTGAAGTATCTCAACTGCATCAGATAAAATCAGACTCTGAATTTCGCTCCCTGCTTAATATTACGTCATCCCCCTTCCCGCAGCTTCTCCATTTCACAGGCGAGCGACGTTTGATAGGATTTCCGACACGTCAGTCATCCCCTGTCTCAGTCTGATTCGCTAAATCTCGGAGATCAAATGACAGAGCAGAAATCGGGGCGGAGTTTCGAGAAATTGCGCGTGAGTTTTGATTGTCGATGGGACTCGGAAAACGAATCTAAATAATTCTTTTTGATAACTATGTTTATTCACAACAGAATGAATGAGCTTTATAAAGAAAAAACAAAACATAACAAATTATTCTAATAGTTTTATTAATTCTCTGTATTCGATTTCATTAATAAGCAGGATAAAAGTTATTATTTGAATTCTCTGAATAAATTAATTTCTATTTTTTAAGATCTTAAAAATTAATTCGGAGTAGCGGCTGTGCTCTTTAACATTTACTAATTTGAAAAAACTTAATTATTTATTACACAATTTTATGCGAAGGTGTTATTTGGGTATTCTTAAAATTTTTCCACATTTTGGAACGTTTTCATAAATGTAATTTGCATAATAAAATATTCCATCTACTTTGTTTTGGGGGACTCAAACCACTTACCTCTCGAATAGCGTGCTGACCACTACACCACGAAGGCATGCTAAGAAGGCGGAAGAAATACCATATACACGCCTCTTTTTAAAGGGCGGCTGGGGATTACAGGACTCACTCGCCAAATCCTGGTGGTGGAGAATCATCATCCACCACCTTTTTTAGTTCGAGCGCCACTCTAGACACATTAGATTATTTCGAAGCAGGATAGATGAAAAATGAGCAATACCCTCGCCGGGATTCGAACCTCTCGAAAACGCGCCGAGCGTGCTGACCACTGCACCGCGAAGGCATGCTAAAACACGGGAGAAATACCTTATATGTTTACTTTTAAAGTATTAAGGATTTTCCTTTTTTTTTCACTATACTATTTATTTGGGTTGAAAACGGATGAAGATTTCTGGATATCTTCACATGTAAAAATTGTTACTGCTTGAAATTGTATAAAAAGTTCGAATTTTTTTTGGATGGCAACGATTTGTAAAGCAATTTAAAACGGAATCCTAAGTTTTCAAACTTTTATTTTAAGATCTATGTTTGCCTAAGTTTTAATGTTAGTTAACCTAAGTTTTAAATAATGTCATCAAAGTTTTAAGGATTTAAGACCTAAGTTCTAAGACTAAGATACTTTAGAAAGCAGGCAATATATTATTTTTACATATTTAAAATTGAGAATTTTAATATTCTAATAATACAATAAATAGAATATTATGAGACTTATTACAGTGATCTAGTTTTATAATTTGACTTCTGAGAACTGATATTTTGATGTTAGTTTAAAGATATTATGAGATGAATATATTTAGGGCATGAATTGCCTACTAAACTATTATAATTTATTGTTAATATAGTTATTATTTCCATCGTTAGCAGTGCATCAGCATCTTGGGTAATAGGATTCAGAAAAGGGCAGAGAAAAAAATGGCGAAGGAGAAACAGAAAGTGCTGGTGTGGACGCACTCGCTGATTAGTGTTTACGTTTACAAATAATGTTTTCGAAAATGAGAGTAGTCAAAAGCATTTTGGGAGAGAGATCATTGAACCGTCAAGACATTTTAGTTCTTTCCGTTCATTCATCAACACTGAGTCATAAAAAAATTTAGTTCTCTCCGTGCGCTTGACGAGTTAACACATGAAAAACATTATTGCATTATTAACATTAACGCTTGACACATGAAAAACATTATTCAGGACATATCGTAGGGGATTAAAAACAAGGAAAGAAGTTTGGTCAGAAAACACGTACGTTGGTTAGCCATTTTAATATAAAGCACATATGAACAAGCTTATAATATAACCTGTTTTCAGCTGTCCCAAACGTTTGGGTTTGGGGTAAGGGATTTGAGCTAAGACTTGATTTGAGCCAAGGTATTTCTCTCGCTTTCTTAGCATGTTTTCGTGGCATAATGGTCAGCACCCTCGGCTTGTTGATTCAAGAGGTCTGAGGTTCGAGTTCCGGCGAGGGCATTGCTCATTTTTCAAGTCTCTCAGCATCAAAAATCCTAATGTCTCTACCAGACAACCATGGAAGCAGAACTTGCTTGATTTTTGCTTATCCCAAAGGTTATTTCGAAGTAGTAGTTAGTAGTAGGATAATAGTATAGTAGTAGTTTAATTAGTAGGATAGAAGCAGGATTTGGAAAATGATTTGACACAGAATTTTATTTTACTCATTCCAAAGATTAGTAACTACGGTCGGCAAAATTTTATATTTGACTCAAAATGTATATACAACTTAAATGCTGGATTTATTCTATATTTTCCAATTTTCCCTTTCTCATTCCCATTAAATCCCAACTGTATAGCCTTCACGAGTTCGTTATTTGATTTGTTAGAGAATCGGAAGCTTACTGGTTGCAAATAAAAGCATAGCAAAGACAAAACGTCCGCTAATTCGAACATAAATTATTAGAATATTAAATTCACTTCCAAAAGTTAAGCACGAAGATGTAAAATGCAAAAAAATCAACAAATACTGCTTTGATTGACCAAAATTCGGCAGGAAAGTTGCATATATATTTATGCATAAAACAAAATCAATAATTACATACAAAAATGAAAACAATATTAAATTTTGTAAATTATCAGATAATGACATACTGGAGACTTAAACAGAATTATGTATAAAGTGAAAATAAACAGCATAAAATGAAAAAAAAAAGGACATTAATAGGGTATGTGATCCCCCCTCATCTGTATACAAAGTTTACACCTTGTGATCATGCTTTCAATTAGGTGGTCAACCACCGCAGAATTAAGCAATCGCCATTCTTCTTGTAGAGCAGTTTCCAGCTCAATAAGAGTGGCTGGAGGTGGGAAACGTGAAGATACAGCACGGCCGAGAGCATATCAAAGATTATCAATAAGATTAAGGTCCGGCGAATATGATGGCTACGCCATACGCACAATCCCTTCACTCTCCGGGTAGTCAAAGACGATGTCAGCTTTATGGGGACGTGCGTTATCGTCCATTAAAACAAAAGTAGGGCCAACTGCTGCAGTGAATCTCACAGTGGGTTCTAGGACTTCATCTCGATACCGGACAGCCGTCAAAGAACCCCGTTTAAAGATGTGCAGGTCTGTGGGGTATCCTAATGAAATTCCCGCTCACACCATAATGCTTCCGCCTCAGAATGCGTGATGTTCGGTGATGTTTTGGGACTGATTGTGTGTTCGTTGTTCACGCCATATCCTCATACGCTTGTCATCTGGTTCCAGAGCAAATCTTGACTCATCAGTAAACATGACATTGCCCCAGTCAAACACATTCCAACTGGCATGTTCCCGGCACCACTGTAATCGTACCCCTCTTGACTGGACAGATAGAGGAACACAAACTCGAGGTACCCGGGCGTACAGTCCACTTATATGTAATCTTCGGCGTACAGTAGCTGCAGATATCGCCTTACCAATGGACGCTGTAACCGTAGATGTCACACGTGTGGAGGTCGCTCTGCGATTCCGCTTGGCTACAATAGCAATATATCGATCTTCCGCGGAGGTTGTAACCCTTGGGGGACCGGCTACGGGCCTTCGGACAATTGTCTGTGTGGTTTGGAATTGTTCCCATAAACGTGAAATTACAGAATGATGAACGCTGAAGAAAAGAGCAACATCTGTGATCGACTGTCTTGCTTCAATGCGAACCACAGCAGACCAGCGCTCAGAATCTTCCATTCGTCTTCTGGAAGTCATAGAAAAACCTTATGTCTTGAAAACAAATTGTACGAAAGTTTTAAACACCTTCTATCAGCACTTTCAATCAACTTCTGTAACTCTTCCTAAAGCTGGCTTCTTATAAGACTGCCTTTTTTGCATATTTCTTGACATGAAAGCGTGATTGGCTGTTACCTAACATATTTGCGTACTTCCATATACCTCTGCAACAAATTGCATCCTCTTCAATTCTGATTGGCTTCCGGAAATTAGCATTTTCCTTTCCGTCCTTGACTTTTGGAAGTGAGTGTATATAACACATAAATTATTAGAATTTCTAACATAAATTAATTTAACATAAAAATGATTAGAATAATCAAATTCTTATTTTGTTTCGTATCATACTGAAATCACAGAATGAATTTTATTTAAGAGAAAATTTAATTCTGAATTGTTCAGTTCGAATTGTACTACAATAGATCATCGTTTGTGGACTGTAACAGAGACTGATGTCACTATGGGTTGCCGCCACTAACATAAAGCTCAGGGAACTAATGCGGGGGAAAAAAAAATCGGATGTAAATTTCGCCCAACTATGGTATACATTATAACATTTTATGTTCTTTTTATAAATTTAATGTTATGTGCAAGCAAAGAAAGACGCATTCAACCACTTATTCCTCCGCACCCTTTACTGCACAGCTATAGTCTGTTACTTTAGGCATTTCAAGGCCTTTTCAACCTTCCCCAATTAAGATCGTAACGCGTGTTGTCATCACCTCACAGTACTTGCTTTATTTGAAATCATATTTTATTCAAGTGTTTTTCTCAAAGCATATTTAAGTGAAGTAAAATGGCAAAAAAATTAAACGACTCGACCATCTCTGGCAGCTGTCGTTATTATGATTACGAGGTAACCCGGGAGGGGAATAATGGCACTGAAAGTACCAAATTATAGTAAAATGCCAGAGATTGTAGTGAATAATAGCCGCATAATTTTAAGAGTAGAATTGTTCGTTACATTATATTTAGCTGTAATTTCATATAAATGATTAACCTCACACTGAATCTGAAAACATATTTGTGAAAAGTTGCGAAAGCTAATAACTTTATTATAAACGTTATCTTGGTGCTTCTTTATTAGAGCCCTTCCCCCCAGATTGAACCGCTAATCAGAGGAGATATCTCTCCCAAATCTGGCAGCGTGTTCTTATACCTCGCCATGTGATCGTATATTCGCAACGTGCTGCGTTTTCGCTCTGGCCACGTGTTCTTATATTATTCATTTTTGGTAGTTTTCGAATTCGCGTTGTTTATTTAAAAATATTTCATTCTTTTTTTCAGCCCAGATGGGCTGTTAATTTTGTTTTGGCATTTTGCGTCAATTCACTTTCTGCATTGATTCACTTTGCAAAACATGAAAACTGCTACTCATTTTTACTATTCCGATATGAATTTAACCGATTGCTGCAAGATAACACCAAGAAATTTGCCGAGGTGTGCTAGCGAACGGAATTCGTCTTACCCTCCGCGCTTCTTATAAAGCCTGTTTTTCTACTAGCTTCGCCTACACCAGGGGTCGCCAAACTTTTTTGATCATCGCCCCCTATGTAATTTTTCGAAATCTCCATAGACCCCCACAAAGGTAATTTTCAGGTAATTAAAATAAAACTATATATTAGTCTAAATATTTAATAAATCAGAAACAGTAAGTAAAGTAGCTACAGATTTTTTAATTTTTAATGACTAGTGTGCCT
>KL811097.1:0-48358 GCA_000611955.2 Stegodyphus mimosarum | reverse complement strand
CTATATGTTTGATATTATTAAAAAATTAGCGATTTTTTATCCCTGGAGCAAATTACAAAAAAACCTATTTACAAAAAACAATATTGCATGGTTGGTATGATTGTTAATACATTGGGTGTCTCCCAGACGATGCAATACAATCCGTACAACGCCTAGGCATGCTGAGTATGAAATTATCGATCTGATCTTGGGGGATATAACACCACTCAAAACGCAATGCTCTCCGAAATTCCGGTAGACATGTAGGAGGAGGTTGACGAGTGCAACTCGTCGGATAAGCATGTCCCACACGTGCTCTACTGGATTCATGTCTGGTGAGAATGCTGGCCAGTCCATACGGGTGATATCCTCCGACTGAAGGCATTCGCTTACGATGTTTGCACGGTGAGGACGGGCGTTGTCATCCATAAACACAAATTGTGCCCCATGGCGCCCCGAAACAAACGAACATGTTGTTCCAGAATGACGTCGAGATAGATTTGGCTTGTCATGGTTCCAATTTAAACATGGAGGTCAGTTCTGGAACCCAGAATAATTCCACCCCAAACGAGCACTCCTGTACCACCGTAACGGTGTCGTTCAATAATGTTTTCTTAGTGGTAACGGGTACCTGGAACTCTCCATATGAAAGTCCGGCGAGAATCAGACTGCAAGCTAAACCTCGACTCGTCGGAAAACATCACACAAGCCCACCGTTGCGGTGTCCACAATGCACATGCTATCTACTCCAGGCTAACCGCAGGCGACAGTGAGTTGCAGTAAGTGGAACGCATCTGACAGGTCTACGAGCATATAGACCAATCTGCCCTAAGCGTCTGTGCACGGTCTGCCTCGAAATTGTCGTACCAGTGGCTGAAGAGAGCTGACGAGACAGGTCTGAGGCTGTGCTCCGCCTGTTTCTTTTGGCAGTAACTGCCAAATACCTGTCCTCATTCGGCGTTGTAACTCTGGGGCGACCTGTGCTGTAACGTCTGCTCACATTTTCGTCATCTTGGAATTGTTGCCAAAGCCTGGAGATGACACTCTGGGCAATTTCAAGTTCGTCTGATACTTCCAGTTGTGTACGCCCACATTCCAGACGGCCGATCATTCTGCAACGTAAAAAATCATCCAAATGCGTTCTTTGTGTCATAAATATTCGGGTTTTGCACTGAAATGCTTATAAAGCGCCTGCGAACAATTTTACTTCTTTGCCTGTATTCTTTATATATCACTCTCATACACTCTCGTCATTGCGACGTACAATCGGTGTCATCTGGTTACTTCCTGAAATTTACATATGATTCTTGAAGATGTATGTAGTGATTTTACAGGTGATATATTTATTTTAGAGTTCGATTTCCTCGTGACTCGGAATTATCCTTAATTTATGGACATGAGTGTATATCGTCTTTATTAATAATAGAAAGCATGATAGTTCTAAGGATGACTTTTGCTTTTGTATCATTTTTACTTACTTTTCTATTTATATCTTTTTTGCAGATACAAATATGTTTAAATTAAAAAGTTATTATTTACATATTACTCTATATTTGAAAAACGTAAATATGATGAATATAAGGAATAACCATGAAAGATTTTGTAAAGTGCAAATTGTTCACGTCATTTCCCTTCAGATAACTTCTCTTTACCGACACTGAAAAACCTGTAGGGGTAACTTATAGGGGGAAGTTGGAAAATCCATTCGCTTCCTCTCGAGGTGGAATCGCCGTTCTTTGTATTCCGCCCCTCCCCCCTTTCCAAAGCCAGACGTCTTTCTATTCTTGGGTGACTCCTTCCATAACACCCTTTGCTCCGTCCTTTTTTCATCACGATTATTTTCTATTGCAGGCTTTTTTTTTTCCCCTTGTCTGTCTCTCTCTCTCTGTCTCCAACACATTTTACATTTATTCCGAACAGGAGTCACTGTTTTAAGGAAGAGAATTATTGTCTTATGAACTAAAACTGCTAATAAGTGCTCACGCTGTGACATCATCTAACAGGATTCTGAATTTTTGTAAATCTAAATTTAATGTTTGAATTAAAAAATTGCGAAATTTAAGCCGTTTTTTCAAATTTAAAAAATAGCAGCAAGGAAAATTGTAGTTAAGAAATAAGTTAACCTATTTCCTCGAATTTCATTAGAGATATATTTCTCATTCAATTAAATCAGTTCGCGCTTCGCCGAAAAGGCAAAAATACATAAAACTTCAAAATATCTTTACAAAAAATTGAAAAATGTAGAAAAATACAAAACATAAATAGAGTTAAAACAATTTAAAAAAAGAATTTTTTCAATTAAAATTACAGTTTCTATGCAAAAACTAGCAATTCGGCCAACGGGAAAGAAGGCAGGTTTTTCGGTGTACAAAACTAAGAGTTTACTTTTGGTTTCACTCGGCAAAAAGACACTGAAGACGTAGATTAAACTTAATTTGCTGTGGGCGCTATACTGAGTCAATATATGGGATAATTTAATAACTTAAAGGATTATTCCAGAATGGATTAAGCATGATTTAATTCGCAAAAATAAAAGAAGACGTTATCTTTCTTGTTCCGAAGCTTAGTTTCCCTAGATTGGCAACAAATCCGCTATTCTGCTAAGTTTCAAATGCGACCAAATGTGGCTGCTATGGTTAAAACATTAGCCTTAACCGCACTTAAACAACTTTTAAATTCCTGATAATTCTACAACTATTGCATTCAGGTTAACTAAAGACATAAAAAACTTTAACCGGAAGATAAGAACAACATAATTTAATCATTTTTAAAGCCAAAAATGCACAATTTGCCAGCATATAAGAATAAAAAAACTGAGCTGACGGAGTCGCGTAACAGAGTGGATGTGCTAGTTATCAAATTAGCTTACCAACGTACACCTTTCTGGAATGGAAAGAAGCTGTCTTGCAAGAATTTGCCAACAAAATCAACCACAATACCAATTTTACCCAAATACACAATAAAAAAGATCTGCAAGATAAATTTACTATCACCAGATTGATAAAGCTAGTAATAACTTCAGCATTACCTGAAAGAAATTCTACTTTGACCTTATTAATAATGAACTCCACAGTACTAACACCTATCAACCCATTAATACCAATGAAAAAAAAAATCATTCTTAAAAAGTTTAAGGCACTCTATAAAAAACTTAAAATTCGCCTCAAAAACTATTTTAATTGTTTTGCAAATCTCTAGGCACTGCCTAAATTCCATAAAAATCCAATTAAATTCCGCTAGCTAATGGTACAAAAAAATTTCTTGAAAGAAATCGACTATCGTTTTACGCTCCTCCTAAGACAAATACTCAAATTTATTAATCGAATAGCAACGAAACAGTCTTGAATACATTGCAGACAGTAGGTATCGAGAATATTAATTGCTATAATTTTGAAAATCTATGCACATCTTTACCATTAGAGGAAATTTACAATAGCCTTCTTACGCTACCAGATCTCTTCCCACAGATCAACCAGATCATCACAAAAGAAGATTTGGAACTTTACCTGCAAGTAGTCACCTTTAACAATTATTTATTATTTGATAACAAGTTTCATAAGCAAATAAATGGAATTCCAATGGGAGGAAATAGTTCTTCAGTCATTTGTACACTTTTCCTTTTCACGCAAGAATATAAATTTCAATTATTACTTGACAAGGAACAACTTAAATACTATACCTTCATTTATGGATATATCGACGATATAGCAATTAACCGCTTTAACAAAACTGAACAAGCAGATATTTATCCTTCCAGCTAAAACTTAACAATACTAGTCCTCAGCAACACAACATAATCTACCTTAAATATCGTTGATTACAAGAAAATTAAAATTTACGATAAACGAAGAGAATTCAAATTTAACCAATTGGACATCCTAAATTGGATTTTGATTTGTCTTTGCTCTCTTTTTGGAACAGGATTAGTTCGACTTTCTTCCACGTATTTGGAAGTAGCCAAGTTCAAGGCATTTGTTGAAAAGATCTAAAGTCTGATTCTCGCCGTATGGAGTTAATCGTGCGTCTTAGTTCCTCGAGGGAGAACGGGCGATCATCTTTTTTCTTGGGATGGCGTTTGAATGGATTCGAATTTTAGCATGGTGATCCGAGTCTTGGCTGGGATCGTCTTAGGGGATATGGAACTTCATTATGCTTTGACTAGTATCTTCTATGTTGCATCTTCGTTTTGGATAGAACCAATCTGTAGAGGGCCCATGCTTTTCCCTTTTGCAATATCGAAGTGAGTCCCGAATGGAGGCATATTGTAATTTTGTTCCAGATCATGTCCCATACCTTTTGCTTTTCTCTATACATCTGCTGTCTGTACTTAGCTCGCGCCTCTTTGTAGAGCAGGCTGTTTTTGGTTCTCCATTCTTCTGTAGTCTTCTGCAATCTTTTTCGTAGGGCCCTTACCTTGTTTATAAGGATCGTTAGGTCTTTCGACCACCATGGGCGGGTACGGGATCTTGGTTTATAGTCATGTAAACGAGTCGCATTCTGATAGATCTCATGGAGTTTTGTTGTGATTTCTTCCACGTAGTTGTTTATCTCTTCCGGAGTGTTTAAGCTTCTCAGATCTATTAAGGAGATGTTGGCTTCTTCTTCGAAGTCTAGCCAGCTATTACAGCTGACGTCTAGCCCTATTACAGCTAGGTTAGTCCACAGCCATTGTTCTGACATCAAACTTTGAGAATTATTCTTCTGTTAACAATTTGTTTCCACGTTCTTCTATGAGTTCTGTTTCACCTATTTAAAATAATATGCTTGACGAAAGTTTGAAGAATTAGGATTTATAATGATGCTAATGATATTAGCATCAGGCAGTCATTCTGTCAGGTTCTTAGTCAGAAGTTTAATATTTGCTGCATTGAAGTTATTGCTGAAGGCTTCTATTCTATATGTCAAAAGTTTCTGAGGCAAATGATCGAATATGCGAAGTACGTCATGAATTCATATTTTAAAGCTTATCGAAAAGGCATGCGACTCCTGAAAGACGATTGCCATTAGAGTTACGGAATCAATTTTATCTTATAAGACAAAACAAACGTAACAGTTAGGTATATTTGGAGTGACTCAACTGAGAACATTTCTAACGCCTGTGAGGGACACTTTCTTATTGATGATTCGTTAGAAAGGTGCCACCATCTTGCAGATCGGCCACTGTTCGACAAAAATTTTCATAAGGTTGCCCTCATCCTTAGGCAGATCACTGACATGAAAAAAGCAATCTTCTTTTTTCCAGAACACTGATAAGGAAGTAGAATTTTTATTTATTTTCTAATCAAAATGGCAAACTAAAATCCTATTCGCATAGAACTGCCCCGCATTTTAAAGGTAACTTAAAATTTATGAAAGTAGCCTTCTACGAGTTAAAAATCTGATCTTCATAAATGTGCAGTCACATTTATACCATGACACTCTTATATAATTGCTTTCTGTCTTTTCATACAGTGGTCGACTTGCGCAAAGACGCCAGCACCCTGATGACAGTGCACTATTATGGAGAGTTCCCACCAGTTTGGACATTCGCGTGCATAACAGGCTATCTTTCAGACGTAAGTATGATATAACAAAAGACAACACCGAAGAACTAAAATGCTAAAGCAACCAATTATAAGCGTCAGGAAATGGCATAACGGAATAATTTTATAAAGAATATGCTGACCTTTGAAATTATACAGGAAAAATCTTTTGGTATTAGACCCAAGAAAATGTTAATATTCAGTAAATTATGAAACAGTATGTATGAAATTTGCATCAAAGGAACGTCGGACATTGGGGAAGGAGGGAAAGAAATTTTGATTTTATCTGGATAAGTCCAGCGCTGGGCTTTTTATCGCCTTGTGCAACCTCAGTGGATCTCAAATTCTGCTGCCCAGTATCTCATTTGATTCTAAAATGTTTCAGTCACTAAATTCTGCAGCCCGGTACGGCCGATACGGTCGCAGTGAATTTCTGTATCTGGCATGCCTTGGCGCTTTGGTGAACATTTCCAGTATCTCCTTTAATATCTACATCTTTCCCATGTTGCAAGTTATGTAGTCATACATACATGGCCAAAATTTATACTAGATTATAACAAATATAGAGAAACAATAAAATCTCCTCATTGTAATCATTAGTTTTTATATCTGCAATAAGTTATATCGGTGGGGAAGTAAGCATATATTAAAATCTTTACAGATTATTTTGCACATTATAACCGTTATCTAATTGTATCGATGGTAACTTACTTAATGTAACCGATCCTTAAAGTAGCATTTTTTATGTACTGTTATCATGCCATGTTTTTATGCATCTTAAAACTATGCAAACTATCAAAAATATGCAAATGGTATCATTATCTGCAATCACATTAACTGGCATGGGTTTTTAACCTACCCACATAACAAAAGAACTTTTCAACAGAAATATTTTAAGTTTATTTCGCAACTATGCAGAAATGCTTTCTCCTTGGAAAACAATAAATCTCCATTGAGACGTCACACATTAAAAGTATATATTCGCATTGAAAAGGGGGAGTCAACTCAAGCATCCGGTAAATGTTTATAGCGTGTCCGGTTGTTAAAACGAGCTCCAGCCAATCTAACATCCATAAAGCTCTGTTATTAACAACCCCAACTTCCTGATGTTAAAAGGGACAAGTATTTCCTTAAGAGTCGCATTTTTTGCGTTGATTACGGTTACGGTAAAGTAATCGAGACCTCACCGATGCGTAAATCCCTAAATTTTGCCTTTTAACGCATTATGGAAGAAAAAATGTGCAGAAGAAAACAAAGCTGTGAGCGAAATTTAGGTGAGGTATAAGACTTCGTATGATACGTGAAAGTAAATGACGGAAGATTTAAAAAAAAAAAAAAAAAAAGACTGGAGTGTCTCAGCATGGGCGGATAAGTTGTACGATTTTTTTTTTCTGTCACCATTTTGAAAAATATAGTCAAATCACTTTAAGGTACCACTTGGCTAAATTGTCTCTTTTCTCATCCCAGTTGACCGTGAATATAACTTAGACTGATTTTCGACCCTATTTAGGATTAAAATCTGTCTTTTAATCAAGTTGATATTGGCAAAGGTTTTAAACACCCGAACTTCTATGGTAATATTTGAGTCTTGTCACATTTCTGATAAAACAGTTTGGTTCACTTCTTTGCAATCGGCTTGAGTTTTACTATCTCTTTCCTACAGCAATTGAATTCTGACCTCTTATGTGTAGGACAGATTGATTTTTCCCACCTCTGCATTATACCAGTTTGATACTTGTCCTTTCTTTGCAACAGCAGTTTGATTCTTTTTCACTTCTACGCTAGAACAATTTGATTCTTGTTATCTCTGTCCCACAGAATTTTGATTTTTGTCACTTCTGTGTCACGCCAGTTTGATTGTCATCATTTCTTTGCAACTTTCTTTGATTTGTTGTCACTTTTATTCAAAAGCAGTTTAGCTCTTGTTACCTTTATTCTACAGCAGTTTGATTCTTGTTACCTTTATTATACAGCACTTTGATTCTTGCCATTTCAATGCTACAGCAGTTAATTTTGTCACTTCAGTGTTACGTCAGTTGGATTTTTTTCACGTCTTTGTTAAATAGTTTGATTTTTATCTCCTCTATTCTGCAGCAGTTTGATTTTATAATCTTTATTTATCATCTTTATTCTACAGCAGTTTGATTTTTATCATCTTTATTCTGCAGCAGTTTGATTCTTATCATCTTATTCTACAGCAGTTGGATTATTGCTACTTCCATGCTACAGCAGTGTGATTTTTTTTCCACTTCAGTGTTATATCAGTTTAATTTTTGCTACTTCTATGCTAAAGCAGTTTCATTTAATGTCATTTTTTTAAATTTTTATTTATTTAGTTAGTTATTTAATTTATTTATGTATTTATTTATTTGTCATTTTAGAGTTTGCATGATCATAAAGGTTTACTTTGAAACACTGTAGCTTTGTTTCAGTTCACTTTACTGCAGATATAGATTCTGAAAATCATTGTATTTTTTTAAAATTACAAATTTAATTAAATTTAAATTTAATTTAAAATTACAAAATTTATTAAAATTACAAATATTATTTAAAATTACAAAAATAAGAAATGAAAAAATAAAAAAAAAACGAAAAGATAGTGTAAATAATAAAGAATAAAAAATGTAAATTTATATCACTTGGTACATCAGCATCAGAAAGTTGGTTTGTCGAGAGAATCAAATAGTACAACCTGTTTCTGAACTGATAATGACAAAATTTAAAATACTTTAATAAACTACAAAATAATTTGCGCCTTTACCAGTCCAGCCCCTGTAATAGGGCTACTTTCTAATAGGGGCTGGACTGATAAAGGCGGGTGATGCTTCGAAAAACCTTCTTTCCGTTTGTTTATGTTATTATATGTATATACAAGATATAAGAAAATACAACAGCTGCTTTAAAAATAATTGGCGACCTCAAAATTAACTATTCTAGATTTTGTGCTCTCCTCCTAAGCTCATCTGCTCTCCCAAATTCAAGATCTTTCAATGTTATACAACATTGTTTGAAAAATGAAACTACCCCCCTCCCCCAAAAAAAGAATGATGTAGCATCTTACGAGCGGTATCTATACCGAAGTAGATGCAATTGTAGAGACAAGCTATGATTGGTTAATTTTGGGTTTTTAATTTCATTTTTCAAGCAGTGTTATATAGCACGGAAAGACCTCGAATTTGAGAGAACAGATGAATTTAAAGTGAGAGCACCAAATCTAGAATAGTTAATTTTGAGATAGCCAATTATTTTTAAAGCAGCTGTCGTATTTTGCTGTATCTTACATATGTATATATACGTAGCGTATTCGGAAACTAAGTACCGTTTCATTCTAGCGCCGTCGCAGCGCTGTGGTAGGCGTCCCGCGCATGCGCACTAGTCTTTCTTGTTCACTGACTTTCAATTGTCGCCATTTTGGTTGCTCTATGTTGTGTTTTCAGTTTGCTGTGCACATTCAAAATGTTTAAGACAATTAGTTCTCCCGCTGACTGTGAGATTCGTGCCGTGATTAAATTTTTGAACGCGAGGAATGTTAAACCGGCCGAAATTTATCGTCAAGTGACAGAAGTTTACGGTGAATACGCGATAAGTGATGGAATGGTGAGAAAGTGGGTAAGAATGTTTAATGCAGGTCGAACAAATGTCCACGCCGAGGCTCGGAGTGGTCGGCCTTCTGTTGTCACCGATGATTTGGTAAGGAAAGTTGATGAAGCAATTCATGAGAACAGACGCTTCACAATGACAACTCTTTCAGAGGCATTTCCACAAATTTCACGTACTGTTTTGTTCGAAATTGTGTCTGACCGCTTGAATTATCGCAAACTGTGTTCCCGATGGGTTCCAAAAATGCTCACTGATGTTCACAAAACAAAGCGACTTGGTAGTGCCCTAACATTTCTCACGCGGTACAGTGATGAGGGAGAAAACTTTTTAAACCAAATTGTGACAGGTGATGAAACTTGGGTGTGTCATTTCACACCAGAATCGAAACAACAATCGATAGAGTGGAGACACACTCATTCTCCGAAAAAACAAAAGTTCAAAGTGACAATGTCATCACAAAAAATCATGTGTTCTGTCTTCTGGGATAGGAAAGGCGTTTTGCTTACTGAATTTCTTCCCAGAGGTGAAACCATTAATGCGGCACGATATTGTGAGACTTAACAAAACTAAGGCGTGCCATTCAAAACAAACGAAGAGGAATGCTCAGTAAAGGAATTGTGTTGCTCCATGACAATGCTCGGCCCCATACTGCCGGTGTCATTCAATCGTTAATTCGACAGTTTCATTGGGAGCTATTCGATCACCCGCCGTAGAGCCCGGACTTGGCGCCGTCCGACTATCACTTGTTCCTCCTGCACATGATGCGCGAGCTTGGCGGCAAGCGCTTTGGATCTGACGATGACACGAAAAATGCTGTGGAGTCGTGGTTATCGAAACTGGCGGGAAGTTTCTTTGACGATGGTATACAAAAACTGGTCACCCGCTTTGACAAGTGTTTGATCATTGGCGGAAACTATGTTGAAAAATAGCTTAAGACATGTATTTTCATGTAAAAATAAAATTGGATTCGAAAAAATTGTTTTACTATTTTTTTTTCAAAACGGTACTTAGTTTCCGAATTTTCCACAGTTTACCGCCACATGACGTCATCACCATTTGAAAGCAATTGTAAAAATGTGAACGTGAGAGAGACAGAATGTAACCATGGCAACAGACGATATTAACTACTCAAGCAGTTTTTAAAAATAGAATAGAATAAAGTATTTTGATGTTGTTGGTTGTGAATTCCTATCCTAATAAATAGCTCAAAAACGTTACAGGTAGTGCATTAGAAAAGTTCTAAGTTGTATGTAAACACATACAAATGTTTATCTTCTCAGCGAAGAGAGTTATTCTCTGAATTTTGTATTTATTTTTAACATAA
Source organism: Stegodyphus mimosarum (assembly GCA_000611955.2). Taxonomy (NCBI): domain Eukaryota; kingdom Metazoa; phylum Arthropoda; class Arachnida; order Araneae; family Eresidae; genus Stegodyphus; species Stegodyphus mimosarum. The sequence continues at coordinate 37,933 of KL811097.1, read as the reverse complement.
AGCATCTTACCTTCTCTTCAAATGCAAAAGATAACCCCCTTAATTAACCCCCTTCTTTCATTTTAAAAAATAGTGTGTAGCATTCATTGCTCAAGACTATTTTCAATATCCTTAAAACTTTTCTTTATTAATATTTATTCATATATATGTAACAATTGCGGTAAAATTATTAAAAAGATAGCATCTCCTTAGAATTAATTTATTCCCCCATTGGGTTAAAAAACAGTTCTAAACTGGAATTGTGGAATTTGATTTTGTGAGAAGATTAGTCTATGTTCACTTACAAATACATCACATTGCTTTTCTTTCTATAATTTTTTTTTGATGTTATATATCTGTTGTTTCTTTTTACGGGTCTTTCGCATTCTTGTTTTTAATGATAGACACAATTTAATTATAAACATAGATTTAAAGATATTAATAAATATCATTTCAATTGATTGTTTGTTTTCTTTGAAATGCCTATGTACTTTCATGATGAAAGCAGATATAAAATATCATTTCAGACTAAGAATTAATTAAAATTATTAAATGCAGTGGATCATCGGATCTCGAACACCTCACTTTGCGAGCAGTTCGGTTCACGAACAAATTGTCTGAATAAAAAGTGCTTCGGAGGACGAACGGCGTCTCAAATTCGGAACGCTCAAGTCGGCAACACACAATTTTCAAACTTTTTTTGAGGCAACTTATGTCACATAATTAGCGCGCAAAGACGTTTTGAAGCAATATTTTAATAATTTCCACTACTTAACTCTCATTAAAAAATCCTGGTAGCAAGTGACTCACAGGACTATAAATTCGGTCTGGAAAAATTATAGCCAGATTCATTTGTAGACAGGTACTTTGACCTCTTTAACTCTTAAGACTTCATTTGTTAGCTATAGGAAAAACTATAGGTTAGGAAATCAACATTGACGATCTGGAGAAATTACTAGAGGATCATAAAAGTGATTTCAGCAAAAAAATAATTAAAACTGCTTCAGAAGCAGCGATAAAACACGATTAGACAAGAAGTGTCTTCAGAAGAAGAGGAGGTAAATGAAATTATCCTAATATTCTGATCATTTAATTTGTGCAAAAATGAGTTAAGATGCAAAGGTTTCATATACTGATATCACTCTGATAAAGGAATAGCAAGCTAAAGCAATTTCAATTACATTGTCTTGTCACACTTTAAAAAGATTTTAAAACGTTGGCAACAACAAATCATATTCGGAAAATTTTGAGAAAAACAGAAATCCAGTTAGTCTCAAGCAAAGCTGTATGTAACAGCTTTGGTCTCAAGCAGAATCAGAAGGCGCTTAGAAATAAAGAAAAGATAAAAGGAGACATATTTAAAGATGTATCTTGTATTTTTATAAAGGGGAATTTCGAATCTAAACAAGAATATCGTCCTCCTTATTCTCTATTTATTAAGTCTACTCTGCATCGTAGAAGTACAACAAAATAAAATTAAATTTTTGTCTATTTTATCTGTTTAATATTGTGTTTATGTTTTATATTTACTGATTTCCATCGATTTTTATTATAAACGTTAGCCCAAAGTACTGTTGTAAAATTTAGTAAGCAATCATCTATGTCCAGGAATGAATTAATGCATTTTCCATTAATTTCTACAAGGAAAGTTGTTTTGGCTTACGAATATTTTGATTAATGAAGAACTATCAGAAACGAATTAATTCGTGAGCTGAAGTTTTACTGTAGTTATTCTAGATCATTTCTTATTTTTTGAATCAGATAAAGGCGGTTTATAAAGTAATAGAATTATAATTTGAGAAACTTATACTCAGTTGGGATAAAATCCATGACATTCAATCTTGACATTGAAAAATTGCAAAATAATATCACTAGGAACTAAAATCGTCGTTTTATTGACTTCAATCCAAAGAACTTTCTTGATGATAAAAGTAGGAAGTCATATCCAAAAGTATCAAATTTTTAGCTTATAATAAATAAATAAACAAAATCCTAATAAGTAAATAAAATGTTACTGCTACGATAGAAAAGCAAATTAGAAATTTTTAGTGATAACTGTAGCCATAAAAAGCCAATCTAAATTAAATTGTCAGTCATCGCATCTGAATATATGTACAGTCATTAGTTATTTTCGATGTCAAGAAGCTGAAAAATATGCAATGCCCTCGCCGGGACTCGAACCTCGGACCTCTCCACTACGCGCCGAGTGTGCTGGCCATTACATCACGAAGTGATGCTAAGAAGGTGGGAGAAATAACTTATATACTCCCCCCGTTTAAAAGGCGACTGAGGATTAGGGAACCCAATCGCTAAACCCTGGTGGTGGAGAATTATCATCCACCACCTTGTTTAGTTCGGGCGCCACTGTAGAGACATTAGGTTATTTCAAAGCAGGAGACATGAAAAATGAGCAATACCCTCGCCGGGACTGGAACTCGGACCTTTCGAATACGCACCGAGCGTGCTGATCGTTACACCACGATGGCATGTCGAAAGGAAGGAGAAAATACCTTTATATGCCCCCTTTTTAGGGCGACTGGGAATAACGGATCCAATCGCTAAATCCTGGTGATGGAGAATCATCATCCACCACCTTTCTTAGTTCGGGCGCCACTGTAGAGATATTAGGTTTCTTCAAAGCAGGAGACATGAAAATGAGCAATGCCCTGGCCGGGACTCGAACCTCGGATCGCTCGAATACATGCTGGCGTGCTGATCTTTACACCACGAAGGCATGCCGAACAGAGGGTCAAAATACCTTATAAATATTGCTGAAATTCAGGGTTAAAAAAAAAGGGTAAAAATGAGAGCTAAATTCCCCCCCCCCGAGAATTTAATGATAATAGATTTAAAAGGATCACGGTCTAAGTTATACATCATCACGTATCATTGTTTGTCTTATCAGATGAACTAGCGTGACCATCAGATGAATAAGCAGTTTCAGGCTTAAAATCGGATTAAAAACAAAACTGAAGTGATCTTCAATCTCTGTTTCATCTGCCATACTACTTTTGAAATCACCGCTTTCCAGAGTGTAAAATGAAGTCCCTTTTGAATAATGAGCGGTTAAATATTTAAATTAATGCAGATGAAACACGGAAGATTGATTAGTATGCAGAGTAATATTAAAAATTGCCTCAGCTATCCCGATCGACGGTGTTTATTTGCAGATAATATGCATCCTAACAATGCTTCAACTATGTATGTATACAGTATATGCAAGAGGGGAATAAAAGAGAAAATAATTGCATGATTATTCATTTCCTTGTTTAGTTTACGAATACGTTCCATGCGTCATATCCTCCCCCCCCCAAAAAAAAATCCTTTCTGAGACTAGCAGCAGACTTGTAGACAGTCTATTTAGACAAGGTCTGCTTTTCAGATCTTCTCTGAGATCAACCTGGTGAGCAGAGTTTTCGAAACAGTGTTCCACCGAACACCGATTTAAATCAATGTTTAAATTAATGTAAGATTTAAATCAACGTTTATCATTTTGTTTACAGTGGACACCGAGCATTTTAATGATTTTTCAACTGTCCTTTGACTAAGGAGATTTTCTTTTAACATTAAACAACGTACCTTTGCAATAGTCGAAGATGTCCGTTTTTTACTTGGATACTTGTTTGGAATTTTTGTCCCACTTGAGTCTCCAATTTGACGCTTTTTTCCTTTCTTGCTGATGATATTACCTATCGACGCTTTAGATATCACAAAACCACAACTCTCACATCGTTTTTGGCTAACGGAGTATGCGTATTTCTCTTCGGAAAGAGCGTAAATGTAGCCTTCGAACCACTGCTTTGTTAAATTCGCCATTTTGAATAAAAACAAAACTTTCAAGCCACAGACGATAATTTTAACTTTTAAAAACATAGTACAATTGCAATTACTTCTTTTGCAGCAAACGATTTTTTATTACCGCTTACCAAAATCGTCTAAAAAATGTGCGAACAGCCTCTGTATTTCTTAAAAAATTTAGAACAAACGAAAGTGCTTCGCTTTGAGAAAAGTCTGGGAAACACTGTTCTAGACAATGGTCGAAAACAGCTAGCAATTATGAAGCCCTTTATAAGGATTTCCATTGGTGGCTATTTAAAAATGTTTCACTCTTTATACATCTCTAGGTCAAACCATAACCATATTAAAGCGCAAAATAAAATCTTGTATGATGGCTCTTTTTTTCAATGCTCTGAGAACATTTTTATTTTGCTCAGTTGTTAATCCAACTTCGAGTACCCGTGTATTAATAACCATCTTGCAAGACTATAATCAGTTACCTCGCTTCCTGCATCAATTAGCACTATTATTAATTAATTATTTTAACTCTCGATTGATAATCGAGGGCTCAGTGTAGTTGTGTTACACAGAGTGGTGTATGTTTTATGACTACACTGTTGCCCATTCCACATTCGAATTGTATTCAATATTCGCTCAAATTATTTTAATCATTTTTGTGGGGAAAAAATGAAAACCCTTTAATAATCAAAATTGAATGTACTGGTTTTCAAATATTTTCAAACTACGAAATCCATAAAATTTTGTTTTTTAAAATCTTTAACATTCTCAGAAAAGTAATAATGAATTAATTTTTTTTTCATAAAATAAGCTTTAATTTAAAACTCGTAAATAATTAATGAACTAAAAAGAGGAAAATAATTTATCATACAGTTTAGTGGGAACAAGAGATTAAATAATTTTCTTTACAAAATGCATCTACAGTTTTATGTCACGAAAAATGAGAGCATAGAATGCCATAAAATAAATAAGACAAATTTACAAACATAAGAGCTTATGCTTTCGACAATACAATTCGATTATACCTCATAATTTTAGGTGCACACGCTTTTATCGCTCGGGGTATAAAATTGCAGATGAATTTGATAAAGAGAATTATTCAATCGCTTGTGTTGTCTTATGTTTATGGAATGTCTTATGGAGGGATTAAGACTTAAATTGTTCAGTTGCCGTATTGGCTTCCTCCGACCAACAGCATTTAGCTTTTTTTCTTTTAAGAGAGGCTCAGCTTGTAAGGTTTTAGTTAAACTAACAACGTTTTATTTTAATTTAAATCTTTCTACTCCTTCCCATTTTCAACTTCCCGTTAGAAGAAGCGCACGTTTTCAGCTTTATGCTAATTTGAAGTGGAGCCAAGTTATATTTAAACGAAAGGTAGAAACCTCTCAGTGTGAGAGAGCGTTTAGTCTCAGACCACGATCATTCTATTCGACGTTCTCCTGACTAGCTAGCAGTTAAATTCTAAGCCATAGCGCTTTACGTGATTGCTTATTGAAATAAATCGAAGTGCGTCAGTATTAGTAAATCTTGCTACGCACCATTTAGTTAGAGGCCAACCTCGCATTATAGCTCTGTGAGCAACAACTACTTAGTTTCTATTTAGCTTTAGTTTAAATTTATCTGATTGTTCATTTTAGACCCAAGTGTGGTCTTTTACTTTCTGTATCCCTCCCGAGTTGGGAAGTGGTTGTAAATAATAGTGATTTAATAAAAGAGGATTTTAAATCCCCTTTCAAGTGCAGTTAATCTCAGTATCCTACCACAGAACATAGCTGCATTCAGCTCCCTGTTCAAGATCAGGACTTTAAGCTGTTCACGAAGATGTTTGCCAAGAATATGCACCGAACACTCAGTCCTGACAAGCTATATGTGCGAAATTTTTAACAAAGGACCTATAATATGAGAACGTTCCCAAAAATGAGGCAAGTATTTTTACCGTATTGGGCAAACTTTTACCACAAAAAATTTATTAGTGTATTTATGGAATAATCAAATTAGTGTTGTAAACGTAGCAGATTGCTATCTGTAAACCACGCCTTTTAATTTTATTTTATAGCTTTAAGCGAATAATAATCTTCCAAAATTTTCCGTGATTAAATAAAGAGTACGCATTAAATAGTCTTTCTATAATATACCGTCTTTAGAATAATCGTTTAGAATACAAGCTTTGCATGTGTGAGGTTATAAGATCTATGTCATTCTTATTCGTTTGATGTTTACTGAAGAATGCATTTCAAATCTGCTTTGTTGTTTCACTGACAAATTAATTCTGTAGAAAGTTTGGTAATGGGCTAGTAATAGACAATCAGCGATGAAGTCGACTACTCATTAATGGCATTGTTTTGATCGTATCAGTTTTCCTATTAGGTACTCGGACAGGCATTCCATTAACGATAAACGTGCTGGATGACTGGCTCTGCCATTTTTGGACCATGGAGAGGAAAGAACATGTTGAATCTGCTATTCTTACTCCTGTGATGTTTAGGTGGTATCTTCTTCAGTCAGTTGGTCATCTCAAAGAAAAAGGAACAAATTCTAAAAGTTATCTTTCATCGATTCTGCTGGCGAAATTTGACGAATAATTTTAAAAATTATGTAAGTTGAACATAATTTATTGAAAATGCTTGCGGCTGAAATGTTTTCGAATTTTAGGTAATGCAAAAAGCATTAATGACAAATAGTATTAAAAAAATAGTAATCTATTTAAATAGATATGTGAACTCTCCACAAGAATTTAGGCGTTACTGTTTATGAAATAGGTAAGTATAAGGAAAGCTTCATGGGATGATTGGCTTTGTTTTATAACGCACCTGTCATACTTGACGGTTTGTTAACAGATTAGGTCAAGCAAAAGTTGCATTAATAATAATTATTTTGACTGCAGCATATTCTTAACAGCAATTTTATTATCTTTTCTTGATTATAGAATAAACTGATATGACACTTATTAATTACTAGGTAAAGTACGCTGATTTTAATCGTTTAGAATACATGTTTGTGATAGAAAGGCATAAAATATAAAAGCAAGATCCTGTTGATAACTTGAACTTTTATATCAGCAGGGAACAAAACGCTTTGTTGGAGCTAGACACTGATTATTGCTTAGGTCCAGAAGGCCCAGGCCTTGGGGCCTATGTTTTAAGACTTCTCCAAACAATCCTATACAGTTCTATACAGTTCTGTTTTTCTGTCACGGAAACAAGCACTAGAAGAACTCTGTGACCGTAACTATCTTAATTGAATCCTAGTTGCAGCAATCCCAAAGCACCGAAAAATCACGTGTTCCCGATCCTACTTCTATTAAAAAAATTTTTTTTTGAAGTGGCTAACAGTATTAAGATTAATTACACTTAATTATACATATATCATGGATTACTGACCACTCCAGCAGCTTCTAGTACTCTTAACCACTGTCTGGTTTATAGCTGTAATATTTCTTAATTGCTCGTAGGAAAGCAAGTTGTTTTCGAGGAGACTTAACCAAGTCAAATGTCTGAAAATTGTCTTAAATATATATTTGTGAAAATTACATACGTATATTGTATAAAAATAACATAATCTGATTTTTACATGAGGGACAGCATTTCACAGAATTTGATATTATTGAAAGGACGCATTTAAGCAAAGATGTAAGATTCACCCATTGCTAGAATCAAATCCCAAAGCAGTAAATGAAGGTTTTAATACTTATGGCATTCAAATCTCTTCTATTTTTTAAACATCCTGGTAAAGTTAATGACATTAACATTAGGGTTTTTATCGAAAGAAGAATGTGTTTTGATTCCTAAACAACAATGAATGTATTTACCATTTCAAACTGACGCGTTTCAAAACTTCAGTTTCTCAAGTGACTGTTACAAAACTTCGATTAACAGTGCCATTGAAAACAAAATTTAAATCATAAGTATTCTACGTATAAGAAATGCTGTGAAAGATCACTCTAATAATACACAGTCCAGTCACATTAATGTGACCACCACGTACTTTCCATGTCAGAGTTAAATAACCAATCACAGAAGGTAGGTGGCAGCACAGTGCAGTTGAGCGTATATAAAGGGTGTGTGAGGGCTTCGGAAAACATTTCAATCGTTGGCGTAATGCAGAAACGAAGCGATTTATCCGACTTCCAAAAGGGCATGATCATTGGCTTTCGGGCCAAGGGTGGAAGCATTTCCGAAACGGCTGAGTTTGTGAACTGTTCGCGTGCCGCCGTGGTAAAAGTGTACCGTGCATGGCAAAATGGGACTGTCCAAAATCAGCGACGTGGCAAATGTGGTGCACCACGGGCCATAGATGACAGAGGCGAACGACGGTTGCGGAGATGCGTTCGGGCAGATAGACGGGCTACCGTTGAGCAACTGACCACCAAAATGAACCAAGGGGCTACCAAAAGTGTCTCCCAAAGTACTATTCAGCGAACATTGCTGCGTCTGGGCCTCCGAAGCAGACGCCTGGTTCGTGCACCTATGCTGACTGCTGTTCATCGACGGCGAAGGCTAGAATTTGCACGCCAGTACAGCAGCTGGACGTCCACTGAGTGGCGACAGGTTGCGTTTTCGGATGAATCGCGTTTTATGCTCCATCGGACAGATGGACGTTGGCGTATAAGGCGTGAAACCTCTGAAAGGAACCACCCTGCAACCATTGCCGGAACGGTCCAAGCTGGAGGCGGGAGCATTATGGTCTGGGGAATGTTTTCCTGGCATTCTCTAGGTTCACTGATCATTGTGGAAGGCACAATGGATCAATACAAGTACGCATCTGTCCTTGCGGACCATGTTCACCCCTACATGCGCATTGTTTTTCCTCAGGATGATGGCATCTTCCAGCAGGACAATGCGAGGTGCCATACAGCTGCCAGTGTACGTGCGTGGTTCGAAGAGCACCAGGATGAGTTTACCGTCCTCCCCTGGCCAGCAAACTCACCTGACTTAAACCCAATCGAGCATCTGCGGGACCATCTCGATCGAGTTGTTCGTGCCATGGATCCTCAACCGCGTAATCTAGCGCAGCTGGCCACGGCATTAGAGTCGGCATGGCTCAACATCCCAGAGAACACCTTCAGGGACCTAAGTGACTCTCTTCCTGCACGTCTCGCAGCAGTCCGCTCTGCGAAAGGTGGTTATTCTGGCTTTTGACAGATGGTCACATTAATGTGACTGGACTGTGTATTACTGCACACTTCATTTAAACAAATAGTAACAACGCATTCTTGAATTTCCTGAGATGCCTAAATTCCTAAAATGCCTGAGATTCCTAAATGATGCGTGTCACTGGGAAAGATGTAGGATTTTATGCGAAATAAGTGTAGCTAGGATGCTTTCTTAATGGTGTTCCCTTAAAAAGATACTGGCATCTTTGTGCGTAGTCGGAGACTATTAGAAAAGGCAGAAACCTCCATGACCGCGTTCCGCTATAAAGATGTCCTCACTTTAAGCACATCAGTTTGAACTTGAAATGGGCAACCATCGTAAACTATCAAAAAAAAAAACCCAAAAAAAGGTGTTTGAAAGGTTTCAGATTTTAAATTACGTCCAAAGGGGGCGTTTTTTTAACGTTTTGTGTGCTAGATTTTTTTATTAAATATCATGTTCTTCGCACTTAAACCATAAAATTTAGTTAAAGAACAATATCTCAAAATAATTTTACACCGAGCACATCTTTAGAATTTCCTATACACAGTCTCACGCGTTGGAGATAAAAATGTTTTTTCTGTACAACTTTGCCATTGCTCGCTTTGAAATCCTTGAGTTTGCTAATCAAAAATTCCTTAAAGTTTTAGAAAATATGAAATATGAAATCGGTAATAAAACAAATTCCAAATTTCAAATTTGGGCTTCCAGATGCCCGTATTAGCAACAGGATTACGTCATTCAACATTCGATGGCTCTAGGTACCGCCGTTTTATCCCAATGCGAGAAGCATACATACATTTATGCTCATTCTTCATTATTTAATTTCTTTAAATATAATACAGGGCTGCAATATTTGGTGGCAACAGTTTGAAAAATGAACCGACATTTAATGTTTCCGACGCAAAATCGCAAAACGAAAACAACTTCAGAAACAAAGCCCCTTTCGACTAAAAAAAACAAGCACTCAAGAGTTGAGTCCCGAATTACTCAAGTTCCCAAAAAGGTCATGAGTAAGTGGTATTTTCTTGATTATAGTTCTTTCCCAGTTTGTATCTTGACTCGTTTTCTTCCAATATATAGGGTCCGTCAGAAAAATGCATGCACATTAGCAGAAGGTATCCGTGTACTGGTTTCGAAGACGATTTGAATTATCTTTACAGTATATATTATGGTGTTTGCTTAGTACACCAAAAATGGCCTTAGGAAATCCTGAAGGACGTCAAGCAGTGCAGAAAATTGTTTACATTGGAGACCCTTCGGCAAAAAAATACAACAGCGTGTGTCTCCAAGGACACAATGGCTAACATTCTGCAAGCAACATCTCACCGCAGAGCTATGTATTTGGACGCTAATATCCACCACTCTGACATTTTGAGCAAATAGCAGTAAATGTACAAGTGCTGGAAAATTTAATTGAACCTAACCTAACCTATCATAATTATAGTAACCTATAAATCAAGTTGCTTACTAATAAATAATAACGAATTTTCTTTCATTAAATTACGTATACATTTTACTGAAAGATCCTGCGTACATTATTTTAGTTGCCTGAACACAATTCGCGATGCATATCTGTATACTTAAAGATATCATGACTTACATATATATATATATATATATATATATATACATGATTTGGCAGCTGAGAAGGTTTTTAATATTGGAGTATTGCAATAAAATTTCATTTGTTTCAACTCATTTTCTGTCACAGCAGCAAACTAAAATCCTACTTGCATATAACGGTGTGCCAGCATAAAGGTAACGACACATTAATGAATGTTACTAATCTTTATAAAGGTGAGGTTACCTTTACGTCGGGATACATTTACGGAGGTTTTTGTGTTTTCAAAATAGCGGTGGATTTTCATAAAGTTACCAGTACAAGTGAAACACTCTGCCAACCAATATTAAGCTGATCTCTAGTACTGCAATTCACACATAATTTCTTGTTGTTTTATTAATCTATTAAACTTTAAAATTAGAAGACAATAAATAAGTAATTATATGAAAATTAATAAAACTTAAATGCTGAAAATTCATTTCAGCTGATACAATTTTGAGATCTATGAAAACCAATCAATTTTTATTTACCATGAGGGAGACTATAAGGATGTTTTCAGGTTAAAATGATGTCATCATTGCATTATAAAGTGTTCAAGCTTTGAAGATGTTTGTTGAAAAACACATTTTCCCTATTTTCTGTGTTTTATAGAGATTTAAATTCCTTAAGAAAAATATTAGCTCTGTATTTTGACAACCTATCTGAATAGAAGTTAATGCTAGGTAGCATTAACGTCTGCTCAGATTAAGATCAAGTATTGTCAAACACCACTTTTGCCATTAATAGCGTGTTTACTCTGCATTTGCTTCTCCCCCCTTTTTTTTTAACCTCCTAAAATTCGAAATTACGTGTTGCATACCATTTTTGAAAGAACTGTTAAAAGACGAAGTTAAACGATTAAAAAGGACATAAGAATTGATGTACAGTGGCCGTGTTTCCTCGGATCACAAACGCTTCACACCACTTTCTTCAAGAACAAATTTCCTGATCGAAAAACATCTCGGGTGGCGAAAAGTAGCTCGAATTGCAAACTCTCAAGTCATCAACAAACGATTTTTAGAGGCCTCTTTTTAGATAACAACTGATACATAATTAACTCTCTGGATATGTAATTTAATATTTACCATTGCTTACTTTTCATGAACAATATCTGGCAGGCTATAAATTTGCAAGACTATGAATTCGGCCTGAATGAAATTATGACCAGACTGTGTTGCAAGCAGAGGCTTTCTGGGCTTTGACAGTGAGGATTTTTTAGTTACTTATGATATCTTATCTCTTGGATGAAGGTATGCTTGAAAGTTAACAGTGAAGACTAGAGGAGTTACTAGGAGTCATAAAAATTAGCTCAAAAAGAAGTGGAACTACTTCAGAAAAGCAACAAATGGCGATTGTGGAGATATCTCTTCAGATGAAGAGGAAAGAGGAGATGATGATCCTAGTTTCTCTCATATGTGAAATTTGCGAAAAATGAGGTAAGGTGCAAAGTTTTCTTGTAACAATATCAGCCTGATAAAGCATTAGCAAGTTGCAACATAAGCCTTTTCAGTGACAGTGACATATTTCACTTTAAAAATATTTTGAAACGTTGGCAACAGCAAATCATACTGAGCAAATTCTGAGTGAAACGGAGGACAAGCAGTTCCTGAGAAGAATGCTGCTAAAAGCCATAGAAAAGATTAAAGAAGATGCCTCAGAAAGACGGTTGATGATTTTATGGAAACGGACTTTATATCCAGAGAATAGCGTCTGTTCCCTTTCTTTTCCTCGTCACTTTCCTCTTATGCCATCCATTCTCCTACGTACAGCACGATAAAATTAAATTTTTATCTTATTTTATCAGCTTAATATTCTGTTGACCTTTACTATCATAGGTTAAATGATTTAGATTGGTTTTGTGTTATGAACTTGTACACAGAGTACCGTTGCAAAGTTTAAATAAACAGTTATCTGTGATCCAGGAAAAGATTCACTTTACACCCACAAGGTAACCCACTTTACACAAGTTAATCCACTTTACATTAATTCCTACTAGGTGTTTAAAGAAATCAGTTACAGTTAGTCTGATACTTTGTCAGTCTGACACTTGGTGCAAAATTCTTTGGCAGCTGGGGATGATGGTTCGGTAAAACCATCAAAACTAGTCCTGTGAAAGTTTGCAATATAACGCTGATAGCTGTTGTTTGAGTTATAATTTAATATTCGTTTGGCGTGTTAATTTTTTTTAATAAATCAAAAGTATTTAAATTCTACAGCTGAAAATCTTAAGGATAAGAAATGAGGCTAATAAACACGGTATATATGTCACCTCTTTCAGTAATGATGTACAATGCAATATGGAGATCTTGTATATCACGCAGTGTAGAAACGTTAAACAATTTTAAACAGTTATTTCTTGTAGTGAAAAACTTTGCCAAATATATATCAATTCTGATGAATTTAATTCACTGGAACCGCATTAATGATCATATTATAGTAAGGGGAGCGCTGCAGGCAGAAACTTGAATTTTTTCACCGCCCTGAGTAGTATATATTCTGCCTCAGATAAATAGCGAAATCTAGGTAAGAGTATAAAGAAGAACAAGATATCGACAACCTATGGAAGCATTTTGAACATTTAGATGACAGAATACCTATTATTTCAATCTTTTTTTTTTTTTTTTTTTCAGTAACCCAGAATCTATATACATGTTCAAATGATTATTAACCACTGCTCACACCATGAAGATAAGAATAAAAGGAGACGATCTCCTTCCACTACGGTTACGCAGTTTTGCTGAGTTTTGGTGGCCAAAAGTGGAGGGGGTTGTTTTGGTTATGTCCAGGGCATGTCGACAGCGGTTTGGTAGAACCCACGAGAGTTCTGCACAAATCGAAAAGTGAGGACACTTTCGCATAAAAGAAGTATTCATTGCTGGATGGGTAATAGCAATTTGTATAATTTAGTGCATTTCCGCAAAAATCACATCTTAATTATCTTTCGATAACTTGCAATAACGGTTTTGATTACGACTGTGTTTTATAAAATTCTAAGCTACTGGATTACAAAAACATAGATTTTAGCAAAATGGGATTGTTATAAGCAAAGAAGGATAATATCTTAAAGTACCTTTAAGAGGTCAAAATGTCGCAAAAATATAACACACTTTAAAGTTCAATATCCTTACAACTAACTAGCATAAGCGGGAAAATATGTATGCTTCTTTTGGTGCCCTTGATAACGTATCTGCTACTTTTATTTTATGTTCCAAATATGGAAATTATCCAAGTTTCAAATTAGTTACTAAATATAATATAACTAATGTAAGTGAATACAAATATTATATAATTATATAATGATTTTAACATTTAACTGTAAATATAAATTAAAATTCTGTAGATAAGTATACTTATAAAACTATTTAAACAAGAATTGTACGTAATAAAAAACTGTCTGTTAGAAGGTGTTATAAAGCGCAGTCTGTGAGTTGCGTATTTAAGCAAGAAGTAAAACAAAATTTTTAGAATGTGTATTGTTGAAATTAAGGGTAAATAAAATTTGGTTAAATATATTAAAAGAATTATCTCCTTACATATCATAATAGTTCAATTACAAGTATTAAACAATATTAATAAACCTCCCTTTTTATCCCTTTCAGAAATACTCGTAAAAAGTTAAGTACACTCACGTTTGTGAAAATTGCAACACCAAGAAGGAATCGTCATAATTGAATGCAATTTAATACACAGTTGAGTGGTAGTGGTACAAATAAATGATTAAATGTTCAAAGCAAACAAACAAGAACAAGAGATCAGAATCAGTATTTTGTGTGGCCACCACGCGCCGCAATAAGTGCTGCTACACGACGTGGCATGGAGTCAAACAAAGTTTGAATGTCTGACTGAGGAAGAGCATTCCATATCGTTTGTACGCGTACCCAAAGTTCGTCTGCAGACGCAACAGGACGAGGATCACGAGCAAGACGCCGACCAATGACATCCCACACATGTTCAATTGGCGACATATCCGGGGAACACGCAGGCCAAGGAAGAAGCTGTACCTGCTGCGCTGCAAAGAAGGATTTAACAATCCGAGCAGTATGAGGGCGGGCATTGTCCTGTTGAAATACAGCGCCTGGCAAGCTTTGAAGGAAGGGAACAGCTTCGGGCTGTAGAACTTCACGGATATACCGGTTGCTGTTCAGATTGCCCACAATTCGTAGCAATTGAGATCGTCTATGATATGCTATGGCGCCCCAGACCATAACTCCGGGTGTTCGTCCACTGTGGCGTTCGATAATGCACTCCGGAAGGTGGCGTTCACCGGCATAGCGTCTGACACGAATGCGGCCATCATGGTACCACAAATTAAAGCGGGATTCGTCAGAAAACACGACATGCTGCCAATCAGCACGCCAGTCTCTATGCTGATTGGCCCATTGTAGCCGCAGGCGGCGATGGTCGTGCGTTAGGGGGATCCTGTATAAAGGAGTCCGTGCGCGCAGTCCACACTGCAGCAGACGTCTACGAATTGATGAAGCACACAATGAAACACCTGTAGCTATTGACCACAGTGCTGCCAATTGTCTAGAGGAAGCTGTACGGTCCGTCCGCGCCATGCGGACCAGGTGTCTATCATCGCGAGCTGACGTCACATTTCGGGGTCCACTCCCGGATTTCCGAGTTGTCCGACACTCGTCCGTCCACTGCTTCCAAACGCGCATCACTGTGCTGCTGTTACGCTGCACACGAGAGGCTACTGCACGATACGACAATCCAGCTTCACGAAGGCCGATGATTCTCCCTCGTTCAAACTCTGTAAGTTGTTCAAATCTCGCTCTCTTTCGTCGACGAGGCATAAGTACAGATTGAGTTAACGTTTACCACTAGCAGATAACCACCGATAACCATACACGCCTCGTTACAGCCGTCTATTTATTCGGATCCATCAGCCGTTCAGAGGGCGCTGCTCAGCATACGCATGCGCTACGGATTTGCAATTCTAATCATTTGCATATCATGCGCTACTTTGCATTTCCTGAAAATTTCAGCTCACTCGCGTAAGTCCTTCATGGTGTTGCAATTTTCACAAACGTGAGTGTATATGGAAATCAGAAATCAACAGCGACGTTTAATGTATTTCACGATAAAAATAAAAGATCCTGTAATTTGAAATGAACAAAACAGAGCATGAATTATAGAGTGACTATGATTTTTGATTTACAAAATGCCTCAGAAGCTGAAAATCATCTTATATTTTGAGAAAGTATTTCAGAAAGAAGCTCATTAAAGGAAAAAGAAATAATACACGATTTTAATATTAATAATATGGTAAACTTTGATTTTAATTTTCGTAATCGTTAACCGAATAAATTTCGAATTACCGTAAAATTTCTCTCTAAGGTAATTAGCGAAAACTTGTGAAAACATTTTCAAATTAAAACTGTTCTTGGAAAAGTATAGCATTTCATGACATTCAGAATGAAATGCTGTTATAAAGTATAGTCTTTCACATACTTAGGACTCTGAAATATTGTAGAAGAAGAAAATGTGTACATTTATACTTTTATTTAAGACTTAATTACAAAATGTATATCTCCAATGACGTCAAGTATAACTGATCTTAATGGCAAGTTAATGAACGTTTTGGTCACCACATGGAGGTAGGAAGTTAACCCTTTTATACTTCCCTGGGTCACCAAGAAGGGTGCGTCACTGTTTCAAGGCAATGTATGGGGAAAAACAGTTCGAGGCCTCTCCTCTATTTCCTACCCCCCACGACTCATACTGCCGGAAGCCCTCTGACAGCAAAGCCCGCCAAAGCTTGCTGCAAACTTTTAAAAAAATGTTGTCATTATGATTATTGATTCCTGATTTCCTCATGTTTGTATATTTTAACACGTTTGAGCCTCAAAATGCGCGTACAACTATTTCGTTAATTTCTGTTACATTTTAAGTTTATGAAATGTAAGGACAGAAAATAGTTTAGAGAAAAATGTATTTGCAGTCTTCAGTAGTCTTCATGTAAGATTTAAGTTTATATTCTTCATGTTTCAGTCATGTTCGTATTCCTCGTGCTGCATGAAAACCTAAGAATTGCACAATTAATTCTGGTTCTGTGTACACTGTCAGGAGACTTATTCTCCTATCTTAGTATTCATCTGAAGAAACAATAACTCAAACGAAGATTCAAAATAAAGCTTTTTTAATATAACTTATCAGGATTTACAAAATTAGTCATTACTCCTTGCAGGTTTTAAGTTAACATAAAGACTTAAAGTAAAATTTAAGTAATTCTCAAAGTAAAATCCTAATCAAAGCTTTAGCTCAGGCTGTAAGGTTTTAGTTAAACTAACAAAGTTTTATTTTAATTTGACTCTTTCTATCTCTTCTCATTTCAACTTCCCGTTAGAATAAGCGCGCGTTTCAGCTTTATGCTAATTTGAAGTGGAGCCAAGTTATATTTAAACGAGAGGTAGGAACCTCTCAGTGTGAGAGAGCTTTTAGTCTCAGACCACGGTCACTCTATTCGACGTTCTCCTGACAAGCTAGCATCAAAATTCTAAGCCGTTGCGCTTTTACGTGATTACTTATTGAAGTAATTCCAAGTGCGTCAGTATTAGTTAAACCTTCCTACGCACCATTTAGTTTAGAGGCCAACCTCGCGTCATAGCTTTGTGAGCAACGACGATTTAATTTCTATTTAGCTTTAGTTTAAATTAATTTGATTGTTCATTTTAGACCCAAGTGCGGTCTCTATTTTCTGTATCCCTCCCGAGTTGGGAAGTGGTTGTAAATAATTGTGGTTTAATAAAAGAGGATTTTAAATCCCTTTAAAGTGCAGTTCTTCTACCACTTTAATCACAATATTCTACCACAGAACATAGCTGCATTCAGCTCACTTTTCAAGATCAGGACTTCACGTTTCACGAAGATGTTTGCCAAGAATATGCACAGAACACTCAGTCCTGACAAGGCTTCTAAATACAGCTGGCAAAAGGATAAAGCCGATCCAGGAAATTATAAGAAGTGGAGAAGAAATAGCACAATGTAATCAATGTTTAACAGCCAAACGTTCACAATTAATTTCAAGAACTCTGTTCCTGTATTCCATTAACTAGTTTGCATCCTGGTGGCAGGCGACGAAAGTAGAAGGGATGGTAAAGATAAAAATAATAACACAATTGGTAAATAAACATAAAGCTTACAATGTATCCATGTATATTGTCCATGTATATTACAACCCATGTATATTGTCCATGTATATTACAACCCATGTATATTGTCTTCAAATGGTAATCATGTATATGCCATGGTGTCTCTCAATCTACAACACTGTTAACAACGATAATGATAATAAGGATAAGAATAAGAAATTACTGAATAACACTTATTGACGTTTGCTTACTGATGTTAAAAATATTTTAAATAAAAAAAGTGTTTTGCGATCTTCATATCCAGATTTTGGTTTAGTACATGACTCAGTTTTAAACCAAATAATTCCGACAGAATTCGAATAACAGTTCGAACTCTGTCGAAGGGATTAATCCTCAATTCTACTTTAAGGATTAATCCTCAATTCTGAAAGTACCACAATATTTAATTAATGCTGTCTGCTTGAACTCAGTGACATTTTAGGCAACAAGCTTTCATACAGACTGCTCACTTAACATGTACTTTCGGAAGCGAATGGGTCAGCAATGTATGGGAGCACTTAGGCACTGATTTTTCACAGACATGACAAATTTTTCTTGGAATATTGGCTCACGCTCCCTAAATACAACCCTCTGCTTATTTCTTCTCCTCGGCTTTCTTGAGAACCTGTCACAGATCCCCGGTGGGATTGAGATTGGGTGAATTTTTGGCAAAATTCAGGATTTAGAGTCTATTTTGATCAATACAAATAGTGGTAGAATGTGTAGCATGTAATTTTATTAAGATGCTTATAAAAGAATTTGCTTTTTCATTTTTTGCTTTATATATATACCTATGTGTGTGTGTGTGTATATATATTACAATCTTAATTCTTTTTTTCTTTCCATTTTCAGTTAGATTTCCCTTTTAAAACTTTGTTCTTCTTTTATTTAAATTTGTTCACAATATCTGCCAGAGTTATCATTCAACAATATTTTTAGCTCCTTGAAAAAGAGAGATATGTGACAAGTTCTTCCAAAATACGTGACACAGTTTCTTAAATTTACTACCAGTATTCAATTTTGGTCATTTTTAAGAGAAGAGTAATCTTTTATAACTCTTAAGATGCACTTTTTCAACTATACTTTTAAATCTATACATTAAAACGTTAGTAGTTACTCTTCGGGAGTATTATTTCATTCGAGAGAATGTTATATTCGTAACTTTACGAAGTGTGCTCTGGAGATAGGAATATTTTTGTGATAGCATCCGGCCTAAAATGGCGTCATCCTGTCACTTTGTGAGGCCTTCATAAGGATCGATGCTTAATAGCTAACATATAATACACAGCCAACCTTGTGCGCGGAATACTAAAAACTGCTGGATGGTGCAATTGATATGCGAGAAGAGCTGTCGGCCTTATCGTTTGCTGTAGAAGACATGATTTCCCCACCTTTAGTTTTAAGTTTCGTGACCGCTTTTTGTACAGAATGAACTAAGAGGGTCTATGTCTCTAAAAACCGCCTTTTTCGAATATGAAAGGCATTGACTTCGGGTTAATGTACCATTTCAGGAAGGGTAAATTGGTATCCATTTGGGGGGAGTTTACATTTCCGAAAGTTCAGCTGAAATGATTGATTGGTCTTCATCTCAAGGGTATGGCTTGGAAATTTTACTTTCCGACAGTTGTGTCATGCATGAGATTTTGCTTGAAACTGCTGGGGCAAGCAAGGAGGCAATATTTAGAAAAATTTAATCAAAAAGTGACTAGTATAAAAAATTACTAATAGGTAATTATCCAAAATTAAAAATATTCTAGACGGACTCTTTCCAAAAGCTCTACTACTGAAAAGTGAACTGTTTGTCATTTGAAATACCATTTCCGATAGCTGAATGAATAAGCTTACTCTGTGACATTTTTGCTACTTATGTGAAAAGTGTCATTTCGTGACGCCATGCCAAAGCAACATATCTACATTTTTGTATATTCACTTAAATGCATTCTAAATTTACAATGACCTAAACAAGAGAAATGAATAGTCCCATGAATACATATTATTCACAAGCAAGATTCAAATAATTTATAAATTTGTTCCCTACTTAAATAAATGATAATTAGCTACTAACCAAATAAGCGATAAACTGCTTAAATAAATATTGTAACTCAGTTTTTAATAATCTAACTAAACTATATTTATATACAAAATAAATAAGCCGTGAACGGTCTAAATTAATATTACGTTTCAATTTAATTATAATAAGTACAGAGGCTGTTCGCACATTTTTTAGACGATGTATATTGCATTCACAAAACTAAATTACATAAAATTCTTGTGTTTTAAATATTCTATTTGACATCCCTTATTCTGAACTATCTTTCGACACAGCAATTTCCAGGATAATAATGCCTTTTGAAGTGTCAGAAAAGGTATTCTATCCCATTCCTCCCGAAGATCTTTCCAGAGTCCTGTTAGGGTTTGGGGACAACGTTTGGATAATGCAGTTTTTAAAAGTCCGAAAGCACAAAAATCCATAGATGACACATCTGGAGATTTAGTAGTGATATCAGTGAAGGGTATGGCCTCGATACCAGTTTTTTGTTCCATTTCTTTTAGGAAATTTACAGTGGATTTTGATCTGTGACTGCTAGCTTTGTCCTGATGAAGTCTCATAGTTTGATGGCACTGTGGGTAAAGCGATGGCATTTCATTCAGAAAAATTGGCGATAAAATATGTTCCTGATAGTATTTGGAGTTAATCTTGACATTTTTTTGTACTCTCTTTATTTTTAACTTGCCACTATAAGAAAAATCAGCAACAATCATGAATCCCTTAGAAAAACTTTCTTTCGATTTTTCGAACCATGTACTTAAATTTTTGTCTCCCCTTTTATGATAATAAATGGCTCTTTTTTGTTACAGTCATTTAAATACACCCATGCTTCATCTATTGTGACAATTGTTTTCCATTTTTCTTTGGATAAGTGTTTCTCATATAGAATTCTGCAGCGTGTCCTGCGTCGAGCGATATGCTTTGGAAGAAGACGATGCACATTGCGTTTTTCCGCTTTCTTAAGGTTTAAATCAACGTTTATCATTTTGTTTACACCGAATTTGGACACCGAACATTTTAATGATTTTGCAACTGTCCTTTGACTAGGGGGATTTTCTTTTAACATTAAACAACGTACCTTTGGAATAGTCGAAGATGTCCGTTTTTTCCTTGGATACTTGTTTGGAATTTTTGTCCCACTTGAGGCTCCAATTTGACGTTTTTTTCCTTTCTTGTTGATGATATTACCCATCGACGCTTTAGATATCACAAAACCATGACTCTCACATCGTTTTTGGATAACGGAGTATACATACATCTCTTCGGAAAGAGCGTAAATGTAGCCTTCGAACCACTGCTTTGTTAAATTCGCCGTTTTGAATAAAAACAAAACTTTCAAGCCACAGACGATAATTTTGACTTTTTAAAACATAGTACAATTGCAATGACTTCTTTTGCAGCAAACAATGTTTTATTACCGCTTACCAAAATCGTCTAAAAAATGTGCAAACAGCCTCTGTATATTAGGTACTATCTAAATAAATGCTGAATTACCGAAATATTACTATTATATATATAATATTCATCTATCTATCTATCTATCTGTCTCTCTCTCTATATATATATATTTCAGTTTTATTTTAATTTTAAATTTATGGAAGGCGCGTCTGGAAAAGAAGCGATAAAAATTTAGACTAACTGTTTTAAGTTGATTCTTATTGATTTTTCTCTTAATGTATTTATGTTTCAGTCTCAATTTTTGTCGTTTGACGAAACGTGTAATGGTATTTAGCTAGATTCGAAGTTATCATGCTTTTCTCTTGATAAGTCCGCGATAAACCTCGAGCTCAATTGCCATTTACTGCCGTTCTTTGTAATTTTAGCTTGTGCTTTAAAAATGCTATTAATTTTTACGTGTTTTTATTTATTTATTTATTTATTATGTTGAGTTTTTTCTCATTTGCAACATTTAGTTTTTTTTGCAGTTACTTTTACTATTTTAGTATTTGATTATTTGTTCAAAATATATTTTTGCACTCTGGAACTACAGTATCAAATTTACTTTTAGGCGATAGCTTTTAGAAATTTACTCCTTTCTCTAATCTTTAAGTAAAATTTTGCAGCTCTATGCGCAAAATTCTTGACCAAATAGATCTCTTTTGTTCTAGTACTACTTTCTAAAATTAGATATATATATATATATAGATAATTTTGGTGCAGCTGAACGCAAATAAAATAGGAAGGGCGCATCTACATGTTATAGCAGTCCTATATGCAAAATTTCAACGTTCTGAGGGTACTCGTTTTTGAGTTATGCGAGATACATTTATACATACGTACGTACGCACAGACGCCACGAAAAATTCTTTTATCCATTTGAATACATTTGAAATCAATTTTGGGGGGAAATGAGTCCTTTATTCTGTCTTTACTTCAGTATTCACGCAAAAACTTCGTTACATTGCATTCGATAGCAGTCAAAATGGATATTTTCGTTAAAATATGATAACCGAAATTTTTCGTGATTACCATGCTTCCTTTTTACTTCATACACCATAATGATTTCTAAATATTACATTCCAATATTATTAAACTAAGCAAACGATTATTAATTACTAGCTAAATAAGCGATAAATTGTCTAAATAAATATCATTATTCAATTTAATAAACTAAAGTAAGGGATAATTAGCTGTTAAATAAATAAAAGGGGACTTGCCTAAATAAATACTATAAATGCACAGTAGCATTATTTCGAGCAGTGGATGGTCTTCATAAAGAGGATTCACTGCATTTATAACGAGATTATTATTACCTAAACCATTCGACTTATTTTATTATAGCTTAAAAATTTTAACTTTTTCTTAACTGGAAGAGTTCTTCATTTAATTATACTTCTGTATTTATATTTCACAAATGATATAGAGTGAATTACTTCCTTTTTTCGTCGCCTGACCGAGATAGTAGTTAGTGATTCTAATTTCCGTATCAGGGTTCAAATTCCGGAGGAGATATGATGTTTGTAAATGTACAGTGTCTGTGCGGCATGGCGACATTCTAAATATGCGGCGAAATCAAAAGGTCTTTCCAGATGTTGGTGGTAGAGGAATAGGAATGGAAGACCCTCGAACCCGTTCCCTCGGGCTTTTCTCCATCAAAATTGGGGGGGGGCGGAACTGAGCAAAGTCGTGCTATCACCTGTATGGTGCTCAAGACTGTTTCTAATGACAGGCACAATTTTGCAATCTTTGCCACGATGAACTTCGTGGGCTTGTTCTGATGTTTCTGTCACACAAATAAGATAAGTTACAATAACAACAGCAACAATAACTTTTCTTTTTTTTATGTCGCAAATGCGTTTGCAACCTAAAAAAAGACCATGATTTAACTACTCATTGGTTCTTAACCTGTTGGGCTTCTATAGTGAGAAAGTGGTTAAGACCTCTAAATACTGGTAATTTAGCCTGGATTCTAAGCCAGGCGAACAGGTTGTCTGCTTGGTTATTTTCATGGTTTTCTCGTGTGAATATAAAGTCAATTTCCCTTAAAAATCATCCGCAAAGGCATCCCTCCCCTTAAGCAGGTAGCCCTTGCCATATTCAAATAACCTAACTTAACTTAATCTGAACTAGTAACTTAACGCATTGAATTAAGCGAAGTATCATTGTATTATTTAGTAACATGCAGTTTAGTTTCTTCAGTTACGTTATTGATTATCAAAAATGTTTTAAGTCATATTACAATTGGGAATGATTTTTTAGTTTTATGTCTTTCATTTTAAAGAAGGCTTAGCTGAACCTTATAAAACTCGTGAAATACATTGAAAAGATAAATTATTATACACACTGTTAAATATCGCATCGCTCCACCTTTTGGGCAGGTAACAGCAGTAATACGTATAGGAAGGTATTCGATGAGGTGCCCAAAGAGAGATGGTGATTTTGTCACCTAGCAGTCCTGTAGATCCCCCTACAAAGGGGTCACAGAGCATAATGGTCATAGCTCGCCCCACAGATGCTTGAGGACTCATATCTTGGGATCTTTAAAGTCAGGTGAGCATTCCAAACTTACTGCATACTTATTGATCTATTCTCGTACACCGTGGCTCCTTATCCTCCTAAAACAGCATATCGTTCTGTGGGAATAAATAGTCGTGAAGGGAGATAGATGATTAGCCACAAGTTCAACGTAGCCCAAGTTCGTCAAAGTTCCATCCAGCATGATAAGAAAACCCAACGTGAAGTACGTAAAGGTAGATTCTTCCAGATAGCTACGTCGCCACCTCAGGCCTTGTACAACTCCTGTCTGAAATGAGGGATGCTGTAGTTCGTGCGGTTGATACCACACATGAAATCTGCTATCCGCCAGCAAATTATTGTCTCTCATAGGCTCTTTTACATGATCTCTTTGCAAATGTGTGTAATAATTCGTTTTTTCAATGTATTATCCCTTTTGCTTTAGGTTCTATTCCATTGGAGGTTGCTGGAGCGCCAGCAATCGAAATCAAAATTTTTCATTAGAGTCAGGTATCGATGCTGAAGATCTTTACTTGGAAACTTTTATTCTGTTCCTAAGGAATTTTGTTGAGTGTTTACAATGCCAAAATGCTGTCCCGAAAGCAATATTTACTACCACATTGGAAGATTAGTTATATCCTTTGGTTGCTTATAGGCCTGTATAATCAAAGGATTATTAGTAAGCTCACAGTGGCGACTTTCACAGTTATCGTAAAAATAATTCGGCACATTACTGATTATATCATTATAAACGAAGACGATACTTTATGAAGAATGGATTTCGTAATGAGGGAAGGCGCACTGAGCCTATTTTTGGAGTTGTTACCTTGCTTTGGAGCTGCTTTCAGAGCATTTGTTTGAGACTTTTCGAGCCGGAGCAGTATACAGCAGGACTTACTTTCCAAGTGTTGAAGCGCTATGGAAAGCTGTTAGGAAAGACAAACGTACATAAATAAAAACAATAATAAGCAATTAATAATTAAAATTAAAATATATGCGGAGATAAATAAAAAATAATACCTTAAATCATCAAATAACAAATTAAAATACCACAGCTCACATCACTTGGGGCTCCGATAGGAAACGTAATTTTATTCATAAACTGAGAAGCTCAGGACGCCGGTTCCGGCTGACTCCAGCTCAATTTCAGTCCTGGCGTATAGTAAAATAGACTAACTTTTATTGTTCCTAATCTTCTTGAACTCAGCATAATTCAAATAAGGTACAATAATATTTGTGGGAGCCAAGAGACAAAGGATGGCACCTGTCGTTAGTTAAGGCTTTATATACCTTGTAAGTGAGAGTAAGAGTTTGCCCAGATCCATTCTAGTTTTGATGGAGAATATCTCGGCGGACGGATCCAAGGGTCTTCCATTACCAACGTTTCGAAGGGATGTTTGGCTCTACAGTATTTTAAGTGAATCTAAATCACAAAGTCCAACCTGTGCCCAATAAGTGAATACACACTTACTGCGTCCAATAAGAGCTTTGTTATTAGATTCTTTGTCTTTCAGTGACAGAATACTACAAAATTACTTAATTAATTAGTTAAAAGTTAATATTCATTTTCCATTTGCCAAACAATAGCTGAATTTATAACTTTTGCGAAATGAAATTTGCTGTACACCTCATGGATTACGTCAACAGAACAGCATTACGTGCATAATTTTCAATCATTGTGTTGTAAAGGCTTAAAAAATCATCGCAAAGACAGAAAAAGCTGGAAGAGTATAAGACAAATTATTATACACAATATGTCTCAGGATATATTCCTGAGTAACTCTTGACTTTCCTTTTCGTATGAGAGAACTCATTTCGAATTTTTACAGTGGAATTTTTATCATATAATCAATTGAGTAGTTGCAAGAGGAGATTTGCCAAGCAATTAATTTGTAGATGAAGCTTTTGCTCCTAGATTATCAAAACAATTTCCTATATCGAGAAAGAGAGTCGTTGTATATTCACTCAGAACCCAAACTCAATTGAGTTTAAATGACGGTTTCTTTGAAATAAATATTCCAAAAAAAAAAAAAAAAAGAAAACTGATGACTTTGTAATCTTATGGATACTTCGCATCTCTTCTATTTCATATGTAATTGCTAATTTTTAGGCAGAATAGAATCATTTAGACTATTTCAAAGCACTCCTAGAAAGATGGATCCCTTAATGAAGGAATTTTTAAGGAAAACTTGCTCATAGTCAAGTTATACTTCCATAAAGCCAGCCCATTCGTCAGGATTTGAACCTGTGTCAGAACAAAGGGAAAACATTTAAGTCGGAAGCAAACGTTATGCATGTAAGCCGCCGATAGAGGGCGCACGATGGTAATCCAGAATCGAAGAGGTTAGAGAATGCAAGCGATGCGACCAAACCCTTCCTGAACTATATGTAAATATGCATATAATTACCGTAGTAATAAATGAATTTATAAAATGCTAGAGTCATCCTGTAGACAATAGGTAAACATACACCTGTTGACGATCTTTTAACACGCATATTTATTAGTAACACCAATGAGTTATTAGGAAAGGCCTGAAGTGCTTTGTTGAAGATATCCTAAACTCCAGAGACGTTCCTTTATGGAAGACGTTCTATAATTAGCTTAACTTCCTGTGACGTAGAGGGTTTGCATTCTTTGTTTCCATAACAGTTAATAGTGATCTGTATTTGTTTTTTTACATTCTGATCCTAGGAATGATGGTCTCCATCGTTGAACTTTTCATTCTGATTTTCAAAATGTATGGAAAGAATACCAGCTTTGTCCCTAGGACAGTGCTAAGGATGAAACTTCAACTTGATGGAGCAAGACTCTCCAGAGCACGATTTCTAGTCTTACATCTGGCTGATCCATCTGATAAACTTTGTTTAAGTTTTTAACAGCTTCAGTATTTTCAAATTTATTCGACTGCCTCCGGTGCTTCTTTCACTGAAGGTGGGCTTTGTGATGTCTTTTTCTTCTTTTTAACTCATTGTTAGTCTGCGTTTCTTAGTTTGGGGCCAAGTTTGACCGGAATTTTGTCGATTGAAGGTACTTGTTGATCAGTATGCACCCCTACTGTTTGGGCCAGAGGGCAGTCGAAATTTAGTATTTTTAATTTTCTGTCTTAGTTTTGCTTGTAACTTCAATAATTCTGATTTCTTATTTTCATAGGAAATAATCCTTTCATCAGTTTTGCCTTTCTCATGTATTGGGTACTTTTTAGCAGAAAAAGAAATATCTTTGTAATATAACTGATAGAAATTGAATAGAATCGTAATGGAAAAAAAATGTAGAAAAAATTATATTGAACCATTTAAATTAAGTATTTCAATTAAGAATAAGAATTTTTATCATCCACGAGCGGTTTTTAATCAGGAAAACTTTTTTTTTATTATTATTATTTACACACACCCGAGTAAAGAAAGTTCAAACTTGCTTTAAACGTTCATGCACGCACAAACCCCATAAATGCAGAGCGAATTGGTATTGTCATCTACATCTAAAGTAATAATTTTGAACAAGCTTCTCTTCTTTAGAAATCATTTGCAGAAGTCATTTTGCAAATATCAGAAATATTTTCCCACAAATGAAAGATTTTTAGTCTTTTTATTGCAATTTAATTTCATCTTAAATCTGAAGACAACCTGTTTATATTTACTTACTTTCTAAAATATTAAAATTGTGCTTAGATAATTAAATTTCATTCACAGTATAACGAAACTGAATTATTAAAGAGTTAATCGTCGCGTATAACTTTTACATTAACTTTAGAAACTATTAAAATTTGTAATTCTATCACAATTATTAGGATTAAGAAAACATTTTGCTCTTTTGGGATTTTTAAGTATTCAGTAAGCCAGATAAAAACAATTCAACAGCCCTTTCCTCCTCCCTTCAATAAGAAGTTACCTGGCTTCATAAAAAAAGTCTTCTTTAGGCGTCGTGAGTCGCATTTCAAATGGTGGGAAGCTAATTAGGACAAATGGGCACTGGATTCAGCCAGTATTTCTGTGATTTAGGGTTGCAGTCATCTTTAAATTATCGCACTAATATCCTATAATTTCGCTCAAATTAACATATAATTAGTGATATAGTTGAAAAGTATTTCCCTTCATTGTATTTACAACTAGTCTATTTCTCAACTTATTTCAGAAGATTTCCTGCTGCCTTTCTCGCTGTAGGAATAATTTCTTTCAAAAGCTTATTTTTCGGAATGAAGTGAAGGCTACTTTTTCCTATCGATCATACAGCTTATTTAAATTGGGCTCGGTAAGATTTGTGTCCAAATCAGAGCCTGATTACCACTTAAATTCCCTAGACAAAAATTCAAATGGCCAGAAAATCATCATATATGTTATTCACCCTTACTGTTTTACACTAGCAAAAGTAAGGAAAACGGACTTCTTGTGTCCGTGAAAGACTCCATGCTTAGGACCTCAGATTGTTTTAATTGGCCAGCGATCTGAATCGGTGATCTGTGTTTTCGAATAAGTAGCCTCCAAATTGTATAACAAGCTATAGCTTTTTCGTAATCAATTCTTTTTTTGCATTCAAGTTATCAGGACTTAGTGTTCTGTGCATCATTTTTGGAAACATAAGTACAGTCTGTAATCGGGTTCTTATTCTCAAGTTTTAAGTCCTGAACTGGAACAGTGAGCTGATGAAATGTAAGCTTTGTTCTGATGTACTGCTGGGCTGGATAGTAACTGCACGTGAAGGGATTTGAAATCCTCTTTTATTAAATCACTATTAATTACACACTTCCCAACTCGGGAGAGATACAGAAAGTAAAAGACCGCACTTGGGTCGAACTTAACAATCAGATAAATTTAACTCAATTAAAATAGAACTTAAATTAAACTTTGCTTCGCAGAGCTAATCGCGGAAGTTGGCCTCTACCTGAAAGGGTGCGTAGCAAGATATACTAGCGCACTTCCAATTGTATTACAATGCAATCACGTAGTAAGCACTATGGCTTATAAATTTAAACTGCTAGCTGGTCAGGCGAACGTTGAGCAGAGTGACCGTGGTCTGAAGCTAAGCTCTCTCACACCGAGAGGTTTCTACCTCTGGCTTAAATAGTACTTGGCTGTACTTCAAAAATTAGCATAAGCTGAAAACGCGCGCTTCTTCTGACGGGAAGTTGAAGCAGAGAGGAGATAGACAGATTTAAATTAAAATAAAACTTGGTTAGTTTAACTAAAACCTTACAAAGTTTCATTCGATGTCTGAGTTTAACCTTAACCATTTTAGTCTTTTTCACTCAGCATTACATGCTATCCATATAAGGAATTCGGAACTTTTGTTAACGACACAAGAATATTATTTTGCCTTAGGCTATTATGTGTATCTAAATCTAATTTCAAACACAACCATAATTGGAGAAATAGTTAATCCTATTATTATCGTCAAAACTGAAAATCAGAATCGAATTTGAAGCCTAATAACTAACAAGAATCTAACTGATGCGCTGGGAAACCAAAAGTATAGTCACTAAAATTTTAGAATGGTTCTAAAATAAATTTTATTAAAAAAAAAATCTAAAAGTTTCCTCTTTTCGAAATTGAAAAGAAAAGAATTTCGACACCTTCTGAAAGTGTTTGGTGTACTTTATTTCTTAACATTTCTTTGCGAAAGCGTCACAAATTTTCAAGTAATGGTATTTTTAATTTTCCACAAAGTATCTTCTTTTAAGTAAAATTGTTACTTAAATAAGTTACGATCAGAATCAAAATGATGATTCACGAAATTCAGTTATGATTTGACGTCGCTGCTAAATTAAAAAGTTGATGGATGGCAACGATTTTTAATAGCCCTTAGTTTGTACAGAGAGTCTTCAGCTAAATCAGGTAAGTAAAAGAGGCATGGAAAAATACATCAAGAAACTGCCTATGAATTAGGCATAGAATTGCGTGCAGTGGAAGATCCAACGGAAAAACAATGCTCGTGGAAATTTTATGAAGGAAACAACAGCCTCGATTTAACACTTAACTATAAAAGAAAAAAGGTGAAGGTCACGAAAGGTGTTCCCAGAAATGAAGAACCATGTTTACAATCCTCTTTTTTTGTGACGCTACGGTCCGATGGCCGAATTAATTACGAAAACTTCACTTTTAAAAACAACTTGCATGCAAAATGAGTGTGAAGTCCCCAGGAACATCGCTTCCTTCACTTTGTAGAAGTTCATTTCTATTGTTGTTTTCCTTTAGATTTGGAAAAGGAGGCCATGTAAAGTAATATGTAAGCATAAACAGAAGATTGTCCACTTAGAGATTTTGATTGACCCTTATAATCTTAGGAATAACTATTCGATGTTGTTTCGGCTTGAGCAAAGCGTCAGTATATTGAGTATTCGTCCAGAAGCTTTAGGTCAACAAGTTATTCAATTTTTGAGCCTCAATGACGTAATGTGTTAGCTCTCTGAAACGCAAGAAAATTTCAAATAAGAAAGTGTATTCCACATAATATTTGCGCACGAAAGTACAGGAAATTAATATCAATATTTATATTTATTTTAATGACTAATGAGCAGTATTTTTTATCCTTATTTGATCAACTTAGCTTTGTAAAAGAGTTTATATGCATAAAAGGTAACAAAAGATTAAGTGTACGATTTTTTTCAATTGTGTGTAAAAAAAGTGTTACCGTACACTGTGTCCACTAAAGGCCTTTCCTAGCCTTTATTCTTTCAACTTTTTGTTTAATTTGTTCAAATAGTGTTGCAAGTTGATTATGTGCTAGTAGTGAAGCTTGTAATTCTTTTTCTATAACACGAATTCTATGATCCCATGAAACAAATCTCTTAAAAAATTTTATTATTAAGCACTTTTCATGACAATCTGCATAGAAATGCTCCTTGCTTAATCCATTATCATACAGAAGCATTTTTCTGAAGTAATATTTTACTTTTAGTTATGTGCAGTTTCGTTCTTCAATTTGTGTACGGCCCCCGAATATATTCACTTACTTTAAAATTAGTATCTCGGTCAATTCTTGTACGAGAACCAAACTTTTTGCATTTCATTTTTTACAATCCATATTCTTTGTAAATATAGGGATCTAGGGAATGTATAAAAAGTTAAGATTTCGTAATTGTTTTCAAAACTGATTTTTTTAAATTAAAAAACATTAAAATTTGCATCATTTGGCGCGGTTTTGAAACTGCAAGTAAAAGGTCTTTGACCTACGATTGCGAAAATAAAAGTCAAATAAGGATTTATGATAGATACAGTATACGCTAATATGTAAGGAAAAATAACATCTTCTAAAAGTGACATCTCCAATTTTCGGAATGGAAATACCTTTCATGACTTATGCAAAACCACGAAACGTAAGTGATAAAAACTTCA
The DNA here is from genome assembly GCA_000611955.2 of Stegodyphus mimosarum. Lineage (NCBI taxonomy): Eukaryota > Metazoa > Arthropoda > Arachnida > Araneae > Eresidae > Stegodyphus > Stegodyphus mimosarum. The sequence goes on along the minus strand of KL811097.1, from coordinate 6,955 downwards.
ACGGTGGCTTATTTATTAGTGCTTTTAATTCCTTATTAGGAAAACACAGCGTTTGCTGCAGGGGGTTTATTCCTTAAACTAGCATATCTCGAAATAGTTAGTTGTGTGATTTTTAACTATGACAAAAGCTCCGGAAAGGTAACAGACAAAGACTGGATGACTTCATGTAGGACATTTTAAAGAAAAGTAATTCGCATTCATGTTGTACGGTTGTAGGAAAAAATGTCACCCGGAAAATAAGGAACTGAAAGATAGGCACCGGAAAATTAGGAAACGGAAAATAAATCACCATTCTTTTGCAATGGGAAAAATATGGGATGTTTAGAAATATCGCCAAGATGGGAGATAAAAGTTTTATCATAACAACCATACCTGCGGAATAGGGAAATCTTTTGACGGTGATTGAAAGAAGATAAGCAAGCTGCTGGCCTGTCCGATGGTAAAAATAGAGGTTTGACCAGCGGGTCATGGTCCTCGTACCCCATGATTGTTCCCCTCGTACCCCATGTAGTTATAGCCTTAAGCTTAGGTTCAGGGGTGAAACATTGTCGCATAACTGAGCGTTAAAAGCAGTATTATAACAAACCGTTGTAGATGAAATTTAGTCACAGTTTGCGATAAGAATATTAAAACCTGCTATGGAAATGACCTTACTCGGCAGCAGCTAGCTCAACGTCTTACCCTTAAAACCTCCTTCAAGAGAGCCCGCTATAACCCTGCCGTTTAAATTAGAATTTGGCAGGTTTGCCCAATTCCGATTGGCGACATTATTTGGCGAGATTTTAGAGTTCCTTTTTTTCCGTTCCTTATTTTTCGGGTGACATTTTTTCCGTTCCTTATTTTCCGGGTGACATTTTTTCCGTTCCTTATTTTCCGGAGGCTTTCTTTCCGTTTCCCTTTTTTTTCCGGGTGACATTTTTTCCGTTCCTTATTTTCCGGGGGCTTTCTTTCCGTTTCCCTTTTTTTTCTGGGTGACATTTTTTCCGCACACCTGTTATTCATATGGAAAGCCTCAAAAACTCCCATCCAGGAAGTCGATTTTCAAAATTCGAGCCCTAATCAAACTACCATTGCTCAGAAATCTTACCTGCTCGTCTACTGGTATATTTTTGCTTTGTTAAGTAAAAAGAAAGAGAAATGATCTAAATGTACTCAAGCATTTTTGTGGTTAGCTTTTGAAGCTAACCATAAAACGTTATTTAACGTTATTTATGACCAATAATAACATTAAGATAACAAACAATTGCTCATAAGTAAATAAATAAATATACGACAATAAATAAGTAAGTTATGTTTGAGGAGAAAAAAATAGTTTAATAGCAAATATGAGAAAATAATTACCTCAGAAAATTTCTCCGCGTTATCTCGAAAATTGTGCTATGCATTTGGTTTTGTCACTAGGTTAAATTTCGCTTCGCTAAAATAGACACTTACGGCTAACGGCCAATCAACATGCTTTCCGAAATAACGAAAATTTCCAAAAATATTATTCTGGGAAGATTTGATCATTATTTTCTTAAACTGCTAAAGTTTTAAAAACAATAAAATCTGAAGGATTTAGATTAATTATGCCAGATTAATTCAGATTTAATATTGTACCAGAGGGTATTTTAAGATTATTTCTGTTGTCGCTATGCTTGAAGCTTACTAGTCTGCTCTTGGGCTTCTACCCTTAACACAACATTTTTAAATTTTGAACTTTATTATTAGACATCACTTTCTTCACACTTATTCTACATATAATTCAGTAGCAAAATCACAAAGGGTTTAAAAGCAGCATATTTTTGGGACTATTATATATATATATATATATATACATGTAAAATATAAAAAATACGATAGCTTTGCTCTACGCGAACAGGCAACCTCTACTTAACTCTCCGCAATTTCAAGATCTTCCCCTTAGACCAGTACTTTCTAGAACTCTCTCGCCTGTTACGTAACCGCTACTATAAATAGCTGTACGCGCCATTTTTCGTCAAATTGCTTTCTGCTATTCCGTGCTATACAAACACTTTGCTCTGTCTCTTCGTCTTTCCTTTGTTAAAAAATAGCTATTACGCCGAGGTCCTAAATTTAGTAGTTACTATTTAAATCATTATTGAATAGGCGATCTTCGTCTAAAGAAAAATGAGCTGTCATTTTAATCGAATAAAGATGTGGAGTTTTTAAAGTGAAATTCTTCTGTCTTCAGTCCGCAGCTTTCCACTCGCAACGACAACATCCGGACTCTCAACTGAAAATATCTCATATGTATATATATATATAAGAAAGTAAAACTAAGTTCTATAATAAGCCGTTAAAAATTCTGAAGAAACTTATCTGTTTAATTAATGTTTTTAGTCCTTAATTTTAATGTTTTAATGTCTTTAATGTTTTTAGTTCTTAATTTACAATTAAAATGTTCCCCATTTTACAAAATGTATTTGGAATAAAGATTTTCTTCAGAATTTCTAACGGCTTCTATATAGGACTTAGTTTTACTTTTTTATTTAAATTCATAAAAAATGAGCTGCTAACAGCGTTATTTTTGACTAGATTGGTCCTTCGACTTTTTAAATGCTTTTTTACTTCCTCTTTTTGTACATATATATATATATATATATATATCTAATTATAATATATATCAAAATATAACTATTATATATATATGCATATATTTTTACACTTGGTATATTACTTCTTTAAAAGGAAAACGTAGGGATAAAATTTGGTGGCAACATCATTTTATTTTAAAAGGGCTACGGGCACAAAAGTGAGGATCGAATAGAAAGGGAGGAGAAGTATTGCGGTCTTAATTTTTGCACTTTGAAAAAACTTTCGACCAAGGTTTGTTACGGAGCCTAGTATGAATTAATTGCATTTGTCCTGCGGGAATTATTTTAATTTTAGCAAGCTGTTTCAAAGATCATATTTTTAAGCACATATTAAGAATGAAATCTAGACCATTTGGAGCATTAAAGTAGGGGTCTGTAGACTTTCTTATTCTAGCTTTTTTTTGTTTAATGTCTGTATTAATAATATTTCTCATATTACTACTAATGTCTTTGTACTGTGGATGACACGGCGTCTCAAGCTCAGTACCTCAGTACGATTCGCGCACGCCAACAAAACAAAACAAAAAAAAAACGTTTTGTACAGCTCCGCTGAATAACTGGTATTGAAAGTGGAAAATTAAATTCAGCGCTGCTAAAAGCTTAGTCTTTGTTTTTCTGCGATACAAGATTCACAACCATATTGAACACATTAACATGGATCAAGTAAGTCTCCGTTTCTCGCAGCACCCGAACAATATACGATTCAATATGGAGTTCTGCTGTTATAGATGAAAAACTCTCCTTCAAGCAATATAACTTGCATGCATGGAAGGAAGCTTGCAAAGTTGCCATGAGTGTATTTCCGTGAATAGTTAAAGATCCATTTTTCTAAATGAAACTAAAAGAAAAAATGGCTAAACCAATTTTATGTATGGCTCATCTCTCTGAGCAGCGAAATCAAAAATAAACAGAAAGCACTAGAAGACTTTGCAAGGTAAAGGCAGAATGATTTTAAACACTCCTTGGTTCTTAAGAATGCCAAGAATTTTCTGTGATTTAAAAATTCGTTTTATTGGTAATAAGCTACTTTTTTTTTAAGAAAACAAATGCGAATCTTCTCGTGTTCCACCAAATATGCCATGACGATTAGAGAAGTAAGTAAGTAAATAACTCAAAAATACAAATGAGATGAACCTCATGTTCGTCTTTAGAAATATGCCATAAAGTTGTTAATAAGGATCGCAAAGTTGAGTTTTATTTATTTATTTCCAAATAAAGGAATTATGAATTAAAATTTGCATTATTAATTACGTGTTTCTTCATTATTTTTTATTACTTAAACCTGAATAATCATTTGTAAAAACGTAGTTACTCACACTTTTTACAATTTTAATTTTTTAAATGCTTACGATCGCCTTTAATTAATTTTACAGTAAACGATACGAATGTAAGCAAAATGCGCTATTTCTTTTATGTTTTATTAAGTTTAAAGTTAGATTGTTTACTTAATAAAAAAGAACCTTTCTATCTTTTTGCTATAATACAGTGATGAACGAAAAGGAATTTTGTGTTTTGCACGGAAACAGTGACCATGTTCCACGCGATCGTCATTAGCTGCTGCAAATGATAGAAAAAGAAATATCTGCACAATTGGAATTACAAACAAATCATATATTTTGCATTTCATGAAAAGAATGTTTTTGTTTTGCTTGTATATGTCTTTTCCAGGTTAATGAGTATATTATAATTCGAAACAACCTATCAATTCTACAAGGGGTAGGGCTGTTTTGCCCAGGCACCCTGGTGCTACACCACTCAAAAGGACATAAAAAATGCTACATGTCCGACTAGTTGCGCATAAAAGTAAATTGTGACAAAAAGCTGTGTACCCACTTCAGTGTCTATCGTTAACAGAACTGGATATTAGCTAAATAAACAATGAAATTCAGCTACCATAAGTGAAAACAGGAATTTGAATGACATCAGCTGAAACTAATATTTAGTGGGAGTGGGCCTACCTCTGACCTTGATGATGGTTACCCATCGACCGGGCATTGACAAAATCAATTTTCGGATATGTTCAAGGAGTCTTTCGTAGTACTGGACTTGGATAAGCGCTTTCCTTACCCAAGCAGCACGCCTCCAAAAATATACGTATAATTTTGGTGAAATAAGGATATGGTATTTTTTGCACGTTACTTTTACGAAATTTATACGAATAAAAAAAGCTGAAAACATTGTTGACGCTTTATCGTCATTTCCCACACGTTATTTTTATGAAAATTATACGAATCCGAATGTACTAAAAAAACTACCGCTTTTTTGGTATATTTCATTCGTCACTTTTACGAATATTATGCAAATCCGAATGTACTGAAAAAAACTACCGCTGTTATGGTATATTTCATTCGTCACTTTTACGAATGTTAAACGAATTCTAAAAAGACTGAAAATGAAGTTTATGAATTCATAATATTTAGTGTCTTTCTGACATCTTACTTTGTTTTCCTTTTTCCACGAACATGAAAAAAAGTGCATGCATTTTTTTTAACAGCATTTTAATGGGCTATCAAAATTATTTTTGCGTTTTAATCGTCTTTACGTTTAAAGTTAATTTTCCTCTAGTTAGAAATCTCTACGAATTGGAAAACAATCTTGATATTTCATATAAATTTAAATTACTTTAATCAGCATTCTAACATTCATATACGAGGCTAAAATTTGTCAATGAATTTTAACATGTGAGCTAAATTTTTATATACATTTGCAAAAAAATATATTTTCTTGATTTAATGAATTGATTCTCTTCGAAATAACTAATTTATTTTCTTTCATCAAACTTATTATTTTTATTTATATCAACACTTACATTAATTTACACAATTTAATTTCTTTTATGAAAATCTCATTACTCATTTAACTGTAATAAGTTGTATATTAAGTTTGTGTACTTACTGCATTATTTTATTAAGTAAGTATTGTCAATTAAACTGGAACAAGACTTCAGCGAATCTTTCATCTCGAGGAATAAACTAATATATAGAGCAGAAGATGCTTGGAAATATTTAAGTTCTTGAACAATAGTTTAATGTAATTTAATTGATCGTTAATTATAATCAAAGTTTATGCGCATTAGGTATGCATGAACGTAATATTTTCATTTATTTTCCTAAACGTCTTTTCGAAGCGCCCTGAAAGCAATTTTTTTTCTGTCCACAAAATTTTACTTTTCAGAAAGCAAATCACTCATTTTCAGGAATTCTAAATTTTACTCTATAGCTTGCATGAGATTTCAAATGCTGGAAGTTCCCACGTATTTGTGACCTTGCTCAAAATAGCTTTTAGCAAAGATTTTGATTCTTTGTCTTTTAGAGACATTGTGGGGGCAAAGGCTCGCCTGTGGTCACTTTGTTTACGACAACACAAATGTTTCCCAGCTGTGTCCTACGGCACTTTCTCTTTCATTGGGTTCTCGGAATCAGGAGCGCTTTCATCCACTGCTGAAAGAAAGCAGGAATCAGGTCGTCCATAGAACACCAGTTTTTCATTTCAACAAAAGATTTCATCGGTGAAAGATTTCTGCTGCATTGCAGTTGATCTGAACTAAGTGCACTTTCATACTTTTCTATAATTATACTTGTTTAAGCTCTTTATTATTATAATTTTTATTATAACATTCGGTTTTAAAGAAAGAAAAATTAAAAATTTTTCGATCTCTTATGAAATAAAATAAGGATAAGTAAAAAATTTCTTCTGAAGAATAAACGTATTTAGCGTAAACAAAAGTGATTGAAAGAATTATTTGGATTTTGTTATAGTAAGGTTGTGGCGTTAGTCCAAACGCTTGCTCCAATTTGTTCGCATATTTGGAATTCTAATACAGTTTCGTGAAAAATATCACGGACTTCTCATATATTCATTGCTGAAGTATGTATTGCTATGATGAAGAAGGAATACTACACTAATTACAGTTAACGGTATTTCCAGATGAGTCACATTTTAAGCAATATTAAAATTTTCAGTACTTAATATGAGGTTCTTTGGCTTTCAATAATGCCTGGATTCTTCTGAGCATTCCTTTTATCAAAGACTGCAGTGCTCCAATAGATCTTTGCCATAATCCCATATCTGAAATTTCTAAAAATAAACTTTCTTTTTCGAATCTGAAGTTTATAGATGCAAAATAATTTGTCAGGATTTTAGACGTATTACTTATCAGATTTACCTTTAAGTAGTTGGACTGAAGTCTCATTGCGGAGGGGGAATAATAGATAAAAAATCAAATTTAAAAATTTTTAATGAGCTTTGATTTAAAACTTTTAACCCTGGAATACTATACTGGGGTACTAGATTTCCCGGTTGTAGGAAAAAATGTCACCCGGAAAATAAGGAACGGAAAAAATGTCCCCGGAAAATAA
>KK112072.1:455313-483301 GCA_000611955.2 Stegodyphus mimosarum | reverse complement strand
GGGGATTATATATATATATATATATATATATATATATATATTGTATTTGGTAGCACCGAATGCTATGAAAAAACGGAGGTGCACAAATACATGGTACAGCAGTTCCCTATATAAAGTTTGACCTTCTACGGCTTTTGAGTTATGCGAGATAGCGGCATACATAATTACGAACAGACGTAACGAAACAAATCCCTTTTGAATCCATTTTAAATCAAATTTACAATTATTCTTAAAAAACAGAGAGAACTTTAATCTGTTCTTAAGTATAAACACCGCCAAAATTTCATCCAAATGAATTAGGGAAAGGTCAAAATGCATATTTCCATTGAAATGTGGCCCCTGAAGTTTTTCGTGTTACCTTACTTCGTACAAGCAAGTAAAAATGCATTTAAATCATCAGATATATAATTAGAAACATTCAATATTCTTATGAAAGGACACTAGCTGGACACCTTAAAATCATTGTTAGCCTAAAATGGCTATTAATCCCGAAACGGAATTTTGCTTTGAATCACTGAAAACGTTGTTTCACTTTTTTGATTGTTATCGCAAAATATTATAGCTCCATATTATATTTAAAAAAATTAAATAATGAAGAATCTGCTTGAGTGTATGTATGTTTTTCGCATTGCGAAAAAACAACGATACTTAGAAAGATCAAATGTTGAATAACTTAATTTAGAATTTGTTTTATTGTCTTTTTCATATATCGGAAAACTTTAACGAATTTTTGACTAACAAACTGAATTCAAAACTAGGAATGGTAACGCAAATATTTTTATCTCCAGGACGAGAGACTCGGGAATTCTAACGGCATGCTGTTTTAAAATATTTTTAACCCAAAGGAACATTAGGCCAAATGCTCTCTAAGCATGGAATTAACGTATGTGTGTAAATGGAAAAAAGCGACCTTTTGGGCGTAATACATATTTTATGCATATTGTTACGGATTTCGCATTTATTTGGCTATTTATTTAGAATTGTAATTAAAATTGCTTTATTTCCCCGTGCAACGCAGACGATTTTTGAAGAGAAAGCTACGTCGGAAAAATAAAAATAAAAGCGCGCGTGCACTTAATATTTAATAAATAAACATCGGGTAATTACTGTTGCCATTCAGAAAAATCTCGAAAAATCGAGATTGTTCTAGTGGTAATTAAAAAGCTTATAAAAGCCGAATTGAAACACATCATTTCAGTTGTAGTTGCAGCTGTTTAAAGCGAACTGCTGTTTGTTTACTTAATGCTGTGATTGACTGTTGCGAATTCGATGGGAGATTGGATTAACTTAATCTGTTTTGAAGTGAATTCTGTTTAACGTTTGAAATATTGTGATATTGTACTAATATCTCTCAAGAAATATTTCAGCATTTTGATTTTGTTTCTTGTGGAAAGAATAAATTTTTTTAACTTTTCAAAGACTTGTGCATTCAATATATAACGAACCCGTATTCACGCAACAATATATATTTTTACGCTAACATTTTTAATCGGTTACTGATTCGAAGGGCTAGTTTTCAAAGACGTAATAAAGCGAATATAGGAAAAATTACTGCAGCCCCTAACACTCTATTGGGAATTCTAAAGATAAGGCTGTTTTTAAATATTTTGAAGTTTTGTTCTGGAGTTTTATGCAACGTACATGCGAAGAAAACAAGAAAGCTAGAAAGACATAAAAAATCGGTTTAGTAAGAGTGAGTCCCAGAGCAGATTGGCAATCTGCGATGCTCAATGACAGCAAAAATGTTAACAAATCATCTGGTGAAATATTAAAAATCTGAATCCTTCCAAATTTTCTTTTGTTAATTTTTAAGAGTCTTAATTTGCGAAATCGAAAGGCAAAAATATTTGTAAGATTTTATTTATGATTACGCTGTTGAAAATCCCAAGACTTTTACACTTTACAAATCTTTTAAATTGTATTTAGTAACGTCAAAGGCACGACTTTGTTTAGTATACCTCCCCCAGATCCTTAAACCAATAAAAGAAATCAACTATTTCTCCATCTGAACGACGTTTCGCTAATATGCCATCACATCAAAGAGGGCCAATTTGCATGTATGCATCTATTCTCGATATTTTTTCCCCCGCAGAACTTCACAAGCGAGCAAATATAAATGGGTCGAAAATTTTATTTCGATTTTTAAACGAATAATTTAATCTTTTGATGACGTTTGCTCGCCACGCCTACGACAGCCTGCTGTACGTTCTCATAAGGGGAAATAACACGCGCTATTGTTTCATCGCGGAGCAGAAGATTTGGCTTTTTTTTTTGTATGATTTTGTACAAATTCTTTGGCAATCAAATCACCATTTTCGAATTAACGTTTTAGCGATTTCGATTTGGCGTTTGTTTTCACGTATTCTTCGAAAATGTTCAGATGATTCGTATTTTCTCAATTAACAAAAGAGGCAGTTTTAGGAAGCATTTTAGTTTTTGATGTCATTGACAATTGAATTTTTATATTCAAATTAAATTACGATTGCGATTTAGGAGATAATGTTTAATAATCAACTTAAAAAGGAAATCTGTTGAATGCGAAATGGGGATTCTGTAAATACATTTATGAATAGAAGAAATGCTGTTACAAATTAATTGCAATTTGACAAGATCATATTTTATAATTTTAAACACATTTGCATTCGAAACACTGTCTTTCAGTTATCAGCGATTTGCATTAAATTTCATGCAACTGATTCTTTAAATTTTAAAACTGTTTTTAAATTCACAATGTCTTAACTGAATTTTTTGGACATTTTAATAACCTCTTCGCATAGAGATTCTACAATATACATATATGTATGAAAATTCTACAACAGAAATAGAAATTTTAGATTTGACTTCGAATAAATCAATCTAATGTGAAACGTTCCAATACATTTGACATTTACGCACTGTCGATAAGGAAAGCTTATTTCGAATAAAACAATAAAATATCAAACGTTCGTGATATTTAAATATTATTCATAGTGCTTATTTCAAATAAATCAGTTAAATATGAAACTCTCCAATAAAATTTGGCATTTAGGTATTATTTATACGAAGGGTTATTTTAAATGAAACAGTAAAACATGAAACAATAAGACAGCCAGTATTCTAAGTCGTACCAACTATAGCTTTCGCAATATTGGATAATTACATTAAAACTTTCATTTTCTCAGTTCATTTTGATTCCTAATCAATTTCCTAATTGATCACAAAGATATTTTTAGCCCAAAGAAGCTTTAGCCCAGAAGGGCTATTAGTCTCAAAATGGCATTTTACGTTGAATCACTGTAAAAACTCAATCACTTTTCAAATTGGTACCATCCAATAATATCTTCCTGTATTATTTTTAAAGAAAATTAATAATGAAAAATCTGTATGAATGCATGTATGTTTCTCGCATTATGAGAAAGCAAAGCTGCCTAGAGTCATTAAATTATAAATAACATAGTCCTCCTCCCAAATATGGGCAATGGCAAGCCCGAATTTAGATTTTGTTTTACTGTCTATTTCATAGTTTGTAAACCTTGTAGAGATGTAACGTTGTAGAGAAGTAATTTTTGAAAGCAGGAGAGATAAAAAATGAGCAATGTCCTCGCCGGACTCGAACCACGAACCTCTCGAATACGCGCCAAGCATGCTGACCACTACACCACGGAGGCATGCTAAGAAGGCGGGAAAAGTACCTTACATACTCCCCCTTTTAAAAGGCGACTGCGTATTTAAGGAACCATTCGCCAAATTCTGATGGTGCAGAATCATCATTCACCATCGTTTTTAGTTCGGGCACCACTGTTGAGACATTAGGTATTTTTTAAAGGCAGAAAAATGAGCAATGGCCTTGCCAAGACTCTAACCACGGACCTCTCGAATACGCGCAAAGCGTGCTGACCACTACACTACGAAAGCATGCTAAGAAGGCGGGAGAAATATCTTATAATCTTTAACAAATTTTGGATTGAAAAACTCAACGAATTCAATGCGAGCAATAGCAAGAAAAAAAATTCTAAAATTAATAATCTTCAAAATGTATGTAAAAAGGACTTAAAATGTAAAGTCCACCACCGTCGTTGCAAAGATAAAATTTAATTTAATAGAGAATATATACTAATCGAAAAAGTATCTCCTAGGAAATGTGAAGTGAAATTTAGATAGTAAATGTATACTACTGTGGAAATTAAAAATTGGAATTTGTTATCAACTAAACAAGAATTGTTAATTAAAATTCATTGTCTGTCATCGTTTTAGGAAGTTATTTCACATTTCTGAACTTCTTTAAGATTTAAATTCAGGTTTTTAAAATTGATTAGAAAATTTTAAATTAGAATAGGGATTTTGTTCAGAAATACGAAATGACGAAATGCGATCCTGATGAGTTGGTGGTGGTTTTATAGAGAGGTTCTAGTTCCCTTTGACAAGTTGGGATCTTTCTATGGAATCAACAGTTATTCTCTGGTTTCAGTTCTTGAGTTTTGCATTTTAATTACCAATTCCAATTTAATTAATTACAAATTCCAATTTCTAACTTCTACAACAGTACACATTGACTATCTAAATTTCACTTCATATTTCCTAGGAGATAATTTTAATTTATATATGGTATATTCCATTAGTTGCAACAGTAACAATTTTGAAAAAAGCTAAGCAACTTCCATATTAACCTACACCTGGCGAGATATTGGCAACAATACCAACCACAGTTTCTAGAATTGCCATAAGGTTCGCAGGAGAGCAGAGGGTGTATGCTATTGTTAACAATCAATGTTCGAATACCAATCGATGACCAAGAGCTCAAATTATTACAGAAAGACTGATTAGATTTTAAAATAGCATAAATATTTTGATTTTGTTTCATACCGACATTAATATCAAAAATATGAAATTTCCTGACGATTTTCATATTTAATTTTTTAAGGAGCAACAACAAACTGAGGGAGTTTTAAATAATATATGTTTGGCACATGACGTAACATCAAGTACACTGCGAAAAAAAAAAGGAGGAACAGTTCTATATCTCCCGTTCTACAGGGTCGATTGATGAAATTCAACTTGCGTTTTTTATGTCCCAAAAGCGAGATTTAGGATCTGTATTAGATTTATATATAGCATTGTTCTAATATAGGTATTTTGACACAAAATCGGACTTTTTTCTGAAATGGCATGCCAGTGTTTTAGTACATTTTGATACTACGACTCAAATTATGCCAAACTGTCAATTTTTGTAAAAATCGGACGGGTAGTTTTTAAAAAATTATCTCTCAAAGTTTTAGTTCCTCAATGTTAATTGAATTTGGTATATATTTGTTAATATCTCTTTTTTTATTATTAAGCTTACCTGATTATGCCTTTCACATTTCGAAATTTAAGTTCGTTGCAAAAAATTTCGCCCATTTTTTAAGATTTATTTTTAAAATTTGTATTATTAAATAATTTTGTAAATTTTTTAGAAAACATTTTGAATTATAAACTATAAGATTTTCAATATCATCTAAAGTAGATATATTTCTAGGTATACCTGCAAACAATTAGAGTTTTTATTCGAAATTGTCTAAGATATACGTGAATGTACATATTGGCGTGTTTTGAAATTTAGCATATTTATTATAATCGATAATAACGCCAAATGTGGTTTACGCACTTTGCTGTAATTATTTGAAAGTGTGAGCGATGACATTTTTCTTGTCGTCTACAATGAAAAAGAAAAAGGAAAGTAGGTTGCTATAAATTAAGAAGTTTGCCAATGGAATTATCTTGGCGCAAACTGAAAAATATACGCCAAGATAAATTTTTGAATTTCTCCATAAATTTCGCACCAACTTTCTCAAAATTTAGTATTTAAGCATAATTTGGGTCGTAGAATCGAAATTTGGAAAAAAAACATTGTAATGTCATTTCAGAAAAGTCCGATTTCGTGTCAAAATACGTGTGTTAGAACAATGCTATAATATAAATGCGCAATTTGAATATATGCCATAATATAAATGCGCAATTCGAATTTCGTCAATCGGACCGGTAGAACGAGTGATATAGAGCTGCCCTGGTCTTTTTTCTGTGCAGTTTACATAACATACATGCCATTACATCATCTGCATTATGCGCATTTGGGATATGACATACTTGACAGAACATTGTTCAGCTGACATGTGAAAGATCACTTTTTCAGTACTGATTATTTTCCTACTTATGAACTTTTTTAGTACTTTATGTTACTTATGTTTCACATTTCTAGCCTTTTTCTTTTCATGTATCAGATATAAGCAGCAGACTATAATTCTGTTACAAAATTTGCATTTCTCAATAATAATTCCCTAATATTATTATTTCCATGGTTATATCATGAACATAAATATAATGAATAAAGGAAACATTATATTCATGATATTTATATTATATCATAAATATCATGAATATAATGGACCTTTGCAGGTCCTACTTGTCAGTTCCCTTTTGAATTTGAGACTTGCAATTCTCTTCCGCTCCTCGATGTTTTGGCCACACGTAACACATCCAACTTCAGTATTACTGTTTACCGTAAACTTTCATCATTTGTTTCACTGCACTTCAAATCCTGTCATCCGACTAAACTGAAGTCAGCTTCATTTTATTCCTTTGTTTTCCGTGCTCTTCAAAATTGCTGCTTCAAACTGGCTCTTGGTCAAGAACTAAATAATTGAAAAGCAGTTGCTAGTGACAGGGGCTTTTCACCCAGCGTTATTAACCAAGTTAAAAAGTTCTCATCTCAACGCATCAAAAGGTGCACTCATAATTTAGAGGAATATAAGAATTCTGATGGCATTCCTTTGTTTCTGTCCATTAATTATAAAACTGCACGTATGTTACAAAAATTTAACTTTCGGGGTTTTTTTTTTCTTCTGTCAGTAAAATTCTCAGTTCCGTACTTAAGGACCCCATTTCGGATATGAATTCCTGTTGTATTTACAGGATTCTTTGCCAGTGTGGTTTACTTTACATTGATCAAACTAAGACAGTCTTATAATTTCGCGTTAAGGAACATAAGGCATATGTTAGGAAAAGGGATAGCAGAAATCCCCTGTTACCTAACACTGTTGGTTCGAAAACTGCACTTTCCATATTCTGCAGCCAAAATTATTCAACAAACATCTTTCATTGGTGAATTAGATTTTATAGAAGCGTTTCACATTCAGAGAAAAAATCTCTCTAGTTAACGACTCCAAGTCCAATCCATCTTTACCTTCAGTCTTTAAAGAAATTACGTTTTAGTTTTCTTGTTTCATCAATAGATGGCGCCAGTAGCTTAACTCTTGTCCAGCCATTCTTATCGTATCTTCACTTTTCACCATATCTTATCCAGTTCATTTGCACTTTGGCAGCTGAGGATAATGATTCTATGGTTATACCATAGAAACTAGAACATAGAAAATCCCTTTTTCGATTACTGTATAATTGTAACAGACGTAAGTTTGCTTCAAAAGATTAATTTTTAGTTTTGAAACCATCGATCTTATTATTTGCACCATAGAAACTAGTTCTGCAAAATTTACAAATATAACTCCTATTCTTGTTGTCTGACTTCTTCAATAACACTTCAAGGTGTTTTAAGAGCGGAGATGAGATTAAATGCAATTCTTGGGATTTTTATACAACTATAATTTTAAATTTTACATCAAATTTTAAATAAATTGGTAAATCAAGACGCAAGAAAATCACGCCGAAGTGGAAAATAGAACAGGCAAATCGACAACCTTATATTCGGCGTAAATTTTGTAAAATCTCAATCGTTTCAAGGGCAAAACGGATCCCCCTTCATCAGGAGCAAAAAATTCTGCAAATCGAGAAAGCGAGTGCTGATCATATTTATACTTTACAGACAACCCATGTAAGGAGCCGATAGCGCCATCTGTCGGCAGAAATAGTAACAAAAAATGCAGAGTTAAGTTAGTAGAATTTTAAAGGCATTAGGCAAGACTGGATTGCAATTAAAGTCATTGACTAAACAGGATAAATTTTTTTGAATGTGAAAAGCTTCAAGAAAATCCATTTCTCTGATGACAACTGCTCAAACATATTTTTTTTCCACAGAAGAATTCCATTGATTTTTAAAGCATCTTTTTACCATGTCTCTGCTTGTAAATGTAAATTTGTAAATGTTAATTATGACCAAATTTCATAGAAATTAATTTAAGTATCTAGGGCAAAGAAAATTTCAAAATAACGACAATATTTAACTTTCTATAACATATTTATCAGGGTAAGTTAGAAAATTTTACATCTTTTCTCTTCCCCCCCCCAATCGTTAGTTTCTTCCATACAGCAGCTTTAAAAGGCTGAGTGCCGAAAACTATAAAAATTGCAATGATGTTCAAATATGAAGCTTTTTCGTACTTTGACAATTTATTTGCTGTATGGAGCTTTAAAGAGAGAGGGAAAAGAAAAAGAAAAAAAAAAAAAAACAGCACTGTGGTAACGAAATTTCCAATTCAACCGCACCTTGCAGCGCTCGAACAGCGAAAAGTTCTCAGAATATCTTGATAAAAAATATCAATAAAGAAAAAAATATTAAAAGAGGAGAAGGAAAAAACACAAAAACTTGTCCATTAGTAATGATTTCTGTCTATTTTTATTCATTTTTTATGAAACATTTCGACAAGGACATGAGTATTTTTCGTTTTATCTTTTTTTAACCTGTACACGAACCTGATGTGTTTAAAACGCACAGCTTTTCTACCACCGAAAGATAATGACAACTGCTCAAACATAATTTTTTTCCACAGAAGAATTGCATTGATTTTTAAAGCAACTTTTTACCATGTCTCTGCTTTCTGTTAGTGGCTTATGAAAGCTGTTTTAAGTCGAGGTATGTGCAAATTAAAGAAAGAAAATGGCTCCACATCACGCTGAAATTTTATTTTAATGCTGAATGCTTTAAAACTACATATGCGTGTCATAAAAAGAAAATGGCATTTACCTCACAGAATGCAAACAAAGCATGTCTCGGATGTTTGATTTTTACTTCTTTTTTTTTTTTTTCGATAGCATAAAATTACTGGCTAGGGTAAAATCGATTTTTTCATTTTCGTGTTTTAAAAGAAGCATCAACTTGCTCTTGATTTTTAAAAAGGACGTAATTCAAATGTTCCATTTTTCTGTATTTTACTGTAAGACTAAATAATGAAAAACCTGTAACTTTGTTCTCTGAACATAAGGATATAATGAGCTATTTGGTCCCAGTAATGAAAGATCATCATTGCATTCTGTAATATTAACTTTTTAGTATAGAAATTCTAATTGATCAGTTTAGTGATACGCAACAATGTACTCTTTAATGTAGAACTTTATTAATATTTCTAATATAAGTCATGACGGTTACTCAATAAAAGAAATCATGTGTATTTCAAAATTCAAGTAAGTTCAAAGAAGTTCAAAAGAGGTACTGATGTTTACGTTAACTAAACTTCTCAATTTTTCACATACCGAAATCAATCAAGAAATAGAAATAGTTGACACTGAATAATATTTTTTCTAATAGCTAAACCAACAAACTGTCTGTTAAGATACCAAAATGTTATTTAAAGGTGGACGTTATAAGGTATGCTCTCATTCCTTTTCGCATGCCTTCGGGGTGCAATTGGAAGTATATTCGCTGTATATTCGAGAGGTTCAGGGCAAAGCCATTGCACATTTTTTTACGTCTCCTGCTTCAAAAAAAAAAACCTAATGGTTCTACAAGTGGCGCCCAAACTAAAAGTGGCAGACGATTATTCGTCACCACCAGGGTTGGGCGATTGGGTTCCATCACCTCCAGTCGCCCTTTATAAGGGGAAATATATGAAGTATTTTCTCCCTTCTTTCCTCATACTTTCATTGGGTAATTGGAAACATACTCGAAGCCTGTTCGAGAGATCCAGAGTTCGAATCCTGGCGAGGACAATGCACAATTTCACGTCTCCTGCTTCTAGAAATACTAATGACTCTACAATGTAAACGTGGAAATGTTCTTCATGGCAAGAAATTATATTGCAAGACACGTATTAGTCCAGAAAGGTTATTAATTTCGTTTTGGCATTTTGCGTTGCTTCAGTATAAAAATCTGAATCACTTTCCAAATTGTTGTCACCAAATATGCATTATATTTTAAGAAATTAAATAATGAAGAATTTGCATGAATGTATGTACGTTTCTCGCAGTGCGAAAAAACAACGGTACCTAAAGTCATCAAATTTTTAATCACGGAGTCCTCCGCTCGAATAGGGGCATCTGGAAGCCCAAATTTGGAATTTGTTTTATTATCAATTTGAATCTGAACAAGAGGGCAAAACTTTACGGAGAGATAGAACGCAGCTGTATGAGTAATATTCCTCATAGAATGTGTGGTTGGAATGCAAACGGTGAAAAGTTAAAAGGTAGTTTTTCACTGAAACGTTTAAAGAATTAACACAAGAATGAGAGGAAGTACTTTATAAAACATTTTACGAAGAGGAATGTAATTCCTGTACATGCTCGAAGAAAGTGCTCAAAAAACCAGTCGCCAGGTGTAATGCAGGCTTGACTTTTGCGAGATGGGGACTGACGCACATTTGCGAAGACACCAAGCATTTCTGGAGTATTGTCGGCAAAACGGCGAACCTGACGACTAGAACCCTATTCGTTTCAACAGGACATTCGTAGATTAGGCTTTCTATATAGCTTCAAACACGAAAGATCCGGTGATCTTGGTGGCCAAGCTATGGGATCACCTCGACCAATCCATCCCTTTGGAGATTTCGTGGTTCGTATAACCAGCCATCGTCTCGGCAATCTACGTTAGAAACTGCGTTGAGTGCGAGGACCAATCCTTTGCATACCATTTACAATGCCACCTAGCAGCTGGTCGTTTCCGTTCCGCCGAGACTTTATATGAAGAATATTGCTTGTATAGTTGCGTTCTGTCACCCCGTAAAGTTTTACCCTCTTCTTCAGATTCACCGTGAATTTTGTAAAACTTTAACGAATTTTTTATTAATAAACTCAACGATTTCAAAGCGTTCCATTAACATTAACATCGTGTGCATCTTCAAACATGGATGTTTTACGAACGAAGTTTCATTACATTTGTTAGTAGTATTATGTTGGTAGGGTAGGAACACAAAGACGCTACAATGTATAACGGTATTTTCTGTCGAATGACTTTGAATGCTTGTACCATTTTTCAAATCCCGTTTAGAATACCCTGTGAAAAAAACTGCCAATTTGGGCAGGCGTAATATAAATTCTGAAAGCTTTCAGTTTTTTTTTTTTTTTTAATTTTTTTTTATTTTGAACTAATGGTTTGGTACCGATAATCCTTCATTTTAAATAACTCACCGATCCCAGATGCTGAATAATGATGAGATAACAAAGCCAACATTATTTAGCTTTATTTGTATCGCACAGGGCACCAGAACTCATAAAATAAAATTAAAAGCCACCATTAGAAGCCCACTTACAAAGCAGTATCCCTGGATTATACTAATTTACATAAACGTACGCCTAAGACTTCCAGAAATGACCCTGAAATTTACCCTCTAACGAATCTGCCCCCACCTTTCAAACAAACCTCTTTATAACTTATGAAAATAAGCAAACAGCTGAAAGCAACTTCCTCCTTGTAAATAAAGAGCTAAGTAAATTAGCGAGAAAAGTAATCAATGCTTAGAGACATTATTAAAAATTATCGCCCTACTTCAAAAAGCAGTTACCGTAAAATTTATACGTCACCATTTTTATGTCTTCTAATTCTAGTTCTACCGCACAGCCAAGCCTGAGGTGCTCATTACTTGTAATGTACCACGTGAATGCTTTCATTAGATTTTCTCGCTAAATATGCTGTTGCCACAGATTGGGAAATAAGTCCACCCTTCGGTTCTTGATGACTTTGTGCTTGGACGAGGTTAACGTATCGCTTCGGCTTAATGTTTTTCAATGATGGTAGGAAGAACATTTGTTACCAGGCAGATGGCTTCGCTTCAGTTCAAAAAGCTGAAGATTATATTGCGTAACTAGCAATTAATTCCGTTAACTTCCGAAGCTTCCGAGATAAAAGTTTGCTTAATATGCTGCTATTATAATTTTTCGGGTTTTAACCTTTAAATTTTGTAAAGGTGTATTTTATGTAACTATTATAAATTATTGCTTATTGTATTGCATTAAAAGTAGACAATAGAGTTTTATTCTTTTTTTTTTTGGTTATTTTTGTTTCTGTTAAAAATTGATCTCATCTTTAAAAATTAAAAGCTGTCTTGATAATGAAACTGAAAATGGCTTTCGAAATTCTGTTCCTTAGCGTTAGTATTTCAATAGCTGTATGACAACTGACGTTTGATCTCATATTCATATGTTATAAGTAGCTAAAATTTTGCTTCCAAAATTTAAACAAAAAAGCAAAATCGTGAGGTAAGCACTATTTTACTACACTTAAATATTGTAAAATTGTAGACAGTCGTATAAGCAAACTAATATTCACAGGACATAAAAATATTAGTAACAGAATTTTGGCGAAATCATTACAAAAATTTTTAACCTATTATATCCTAATCGAAATAAATCAAACTTAAATTCCAGTTACAATAGGGATCTTGTTTCAGATTTAACTAACCATAATAAATATCCAACTACACTATTGTTGCGAAAGCCCAGCTGCGGTAAGATAGCTTCCCCGCAAAGCGGGTTTGGGGTTATCAGAAAGTGGCAGGGCTGCCAGATTGGTATGAAATCGCTGATTCTGCGACAAAACTGACTATCTGCCATAGACGGAGAGAGAGCATTCTAGAGTGCATTCTTAGGAGTTTTCCTCTGAAATGTTCTCAAAGGTAAGTTAAAAGCTATATATACCCTGCCTGTACGCCAAGTAGTAGTAATAGTATCTGGAGTTCAGAGATTAGCTTGAGAGCGACCGAACCGAGTCGGGAGATGTCCTTTAGTGCTTTGCCGTGAAGCTCTCTTCACCGTTATAGCATAACGGCTGTGTTGCTGATTGTTTCAGCATATTTGTGGAAGTTTTCGACGACTGTAAACATGTCTTTTGAACTGTCCTGTGTAATACTGGCGAAGAAATTGTGTTTTGATTCTTCATCAAGTGTTATCCTCTATTACTCCCAAATCCACAAACCCGTAGAATGCAACGACGGTAAAATGCTACAAATTGACCATTAACAGATGAAGAAATGAGGCACATTTCACATTATATCTTTGAAATCAAACTCAATTTTGTGTTCTAAAAAAAGAAACAGTAATGTTAAAAAATATGCAAGGGATCAGATTTTAACAATCGCAACCCAAAAGGATTTTTACGCTCTCCTTGAGTTTCCTGTCTACCAGTCTGCTGACTCCTGCTAATTCATTTCCTTGTATCTTTATTATTAAGCATCATTTTCATGGCAATTAATTCAACAGCAAAATTGCAAAAATCTTAAAAGTAGCTTAGCGGCATATATTTAAAATATCCAATGCAGTGTTAAATATTGCCATAAGTTTTTTTCTATTATGTTTTCAGTCTTTTTTCAGTTTATTATATCAGTGTTCAATTTTCTTAGTAAGATCTCTTGCAAAACTTTGTAATCCAAAAGGAGCATTATACTAGTTTCGAAACGGCATTTTGCGTTGAATCACCGCAACCGGAGTTCACTTTTCAAATTGCTAATGAAATATTTTCTGCAATGTGAAAGGAACAGAATGCAACAAAATTGCAATAATAATAATGTACTTACTAGCACACGATGCTAATTCATGAACTCAGCTGTTTATGTAATCTAAGGGCTTAAGATTGCTCCTGATATTAACAGCATCTTTGAAAGTTTTTATAATTTTATGATTCCATGAAACAGGAAGCCATCTGCAGAACGCTGCAGCTAAATGTTTTCGTTTCAGAGAAAACAAACAATAATTTTCACTCTTCCGTGTCATTCATGCGCGTCATTTATTGAAAATAAAACAGTAAGAACTCCGTCTAAACGTCATTACGCCAAAAGAAAATGATGTCATCCGATAGTATGTCCAATCACGAGTACGGAATTTTCCCCATGAACGTGGTGCTGTACAGAATGCTTATATGCAACCCGGAAGGGCTGTAAGTCTCGAAAAGGCATTTTGAGTCGAATTACTTAAATGCGATGTATCACTTTTCAAACTGTTGCCACCAAATATTATCAGCCTGTATTATATGTCTTGAAATTACAATGAGGAATCTGCATGAATGTATCTATGTTTCTCGTATTGTAAAAAAGCAATGCTATTTAGATTCATTAAATTTTGAATAACATAGTCCTCCATACGAATATGGCACCTGGAAGCCCCCATTTGGAATTTGTTTTATTGTCTGTTTTATATTTTATAAAATGCTAACGAATTTTTGATAAAAAACGAAGCGATTCTAAAGCGAGCAGTGGCAACATTTTAGGAATAAAGTTTTTTTTACCTCTAGCGAGCTAGACTGCGTGTCGGAAATTCTATACATATGTCTTTTTAAAATATTTTTATCCGAAATGCTGTCGAGTCGTGTATGTGTCTGTAAACGAAAAAAAAAAAAAAGACGACCGTTTGGGTGTAATGTAAAATCTGAAAGTTTTTAGGTTTTATTTTATTTTATTTTTTACTTTTTTCCTTAAGTTAGTAGGTCTTTAAGTGGACAAACCCTTAATGGAAGATTAAGCACAGAATTAAAAGTAAAAAGTAAAGCACGAGCAAATAATATCCGAATTCGCAGTTTTTTTATCTAATGAAATTATTAAAGAAGCAATTATCCTCCTTTATTTAAAATAATTTACACCCTTTTCCGCTCAGCCGGAATAGTGGTTCATTACTCTGACTGCAGTACCGAAGGGCCCAGACTGGAAGCTAAGATAAGGCTTTTATGTCGATAAATGTACAGTGTCTGTGCAGCATAGGGGCACTCTAATTATGCGGCGAACCGAAAGTCCTTTAGAGAGACCGGTGTTATAGAAAGAGGAGGAGACCTTCGGACCCATCCAACTGGGATTCTGTTTTATAAAATTGGGGGCGGAGCTGAGCAATGTCGTATTGACAGCTGTATGATGCCCAAGGTTATTGTCCGCCTTCCTGCCAGGATGAATTTCATGGGCTTGCTCTGATATCAGACAAGCAAGATTAGTCACAAAAACAACTCTTCTTTTAGCTCTATTGACTAGAATGTGCTTGTTAAGATAGTCTCCCGGATAAAAAAGTACACTCATTTTTTAAAATCTGAATCCATTTTTGCTATTATTGAAATTTTTTAATATTGGCTTACGTCCCATAATAGGATTACATTTTACTTCGAATTTTAGACTTGGCTGAATATTGTTACGAAAAATTCGGCGGTTGCGCCTGTATGTAAGCTTTCCGGCATAGCACTAGGGTTGCCATAAAATAGTGTATGGTAGGGTTGCCAGATTGGCGACTTTATCGCCCATTTGGCGACCAAATCGGCGATATCCCATGGTCCAATCGGGAAGCTTCTAGAATAACTTCCTGTCCAGATATTTCTCGAAACGTGTCGAACTTAAAGAAAACCTATATAAACCCTTGCGTTTCTGAGAGCAGTTAGTGGCGAGTTAGTTACGAGTTAGTTAGTTGCGAAGTAGTTGCAGAGTTGCGAGTTAGTTGCGAAGTAGTTAGTTAGTTGCGAAGTGAGTTGCGAGATTGTGAAGTGTTGCGAGCAGTGTGATTAGCTGCTACGCGAGAGTTCTGTGAACGGAAAGCAATCGAGATAGTGCTTTGCCGTGAAGCTATCTTTACAGTATAGCTTGACAGTGGATTGGTGATTGTTCCACGGTGTTTTATTGTAAGATTAGTGTTGC
Organism: Stegodyphus mimosarum; assembly: GCA_000611955.2. Lineage (NCBI taxonomy): Eukaryota > Metazoa > Arthropoda > Arachnida > Araneae > Eresidae > Stegodyphus > Stegodyphus mimosarum. Next base: position 467,525 of record KK112072.1, on the reverse strand, counting down.
CGTGAAGCTGCCTTTACAGTTACAGCCTGAAGCTGTGTTGCTGATTGTTTCAGCGTATTTATTGTAGATTTTCGACGCTTTTAAAGGTGATTTTGGAACTGTGCTGTAAATAGTGATTCCTGTAAATAAATTGTGCTTTTCATTGTTCTGCATCGTGTTTTCATCGGATACTCTCAAATCTACGAACCCGTAAAACGCAACAATATTATATTTTTATGTTTCGTTTTTTACCTCCATGTCCGAAGTAAGAAGAAAGTATTGTAATCGCGAAAAGTTTCGGCTATCATATTTCAAGGAAAATATCTATTTTGACCGCTATCGAATGCAATTTAAATGTTTTTGAGTGACACTCATACCTAAGAGCAAAATAAAAGATTCTTTTCCCCAAAAAAATTATAAAACTGAACTGATTTAAAATGGATTCTGAAGAGATTTTTTCGTGACATCTGTGCGTACGTTCGTATGTATGTACGTATCTCGCATAACTCAAAAACGAGTATTCTCAGAACGTTGAAATTTTGTATATAGGACTGCTATAGCCTGTAGATGTGCACCTACTATTTTGGTTCTAATCGGCCGCACCAAAAGTATATAAATTTATGTATATATATCCATTCTGTTACTCGGCTTAGTAAACTCAGTTTTTTATACTTATATGTTGGTAAATTGTGCATTTTATGGTTTAAAATGATTGAATTATGTTTTTCTTATCTTCTGGTTAAGGTTTTTATGCAATTAGTAAATCTACATGCAAGATTTTTAGAATTATCAACAATTTAAATGTTGTTTAAGTGCGGCTAAGCCTAATCATTTTTCTCATGGCAGATATATTTGTTTACATTTGAAACTTAGGAGAGTATTGGATTTGTTGCCAATCTAGAGAAACTAAGTTTCGCAATAACAAAGGTAACGCCTTCTTTTATTATTGCGAATTAAATCATGCTTATTCCATTCTGGAATTTATTGGAGGAAATAAGTGTTTAAGATTTACATCATAATTTTTAATATAGATATTTTGAGTTTTTGTGTATTTTTTCCTTGTCGCGAAGTGAGAACTCAATTAATCGAATGAGAAATACTGAATTGTCTGTGAAAAACGGTTTCTTTTTTTGTTGTTATTGTTGTTGTTTGTTTGTTTGTTTGTTTAATTTCTTTTACACATCGTTTTAGAACAGAACATGTGGCAACGATTAGGTAATTCTCAAGATGACATACATAATTTTTTGTGCATTCTGATGAGTTATAAAATGAATGAGATGTAACGCTGTTAAGTGAAGGTAGCGCCAGAATGTCGCTATAGTAAACAAATGTAGTGAATTTTAAAAGAGTGCATTTATTCTATTGTGGTTTATGCGCTATCGAAGAAGTAAATTTAATTCAATCCAATAAGTTTCAATGAAATGCAAAATGCGTATAATTTAATATTCCGTACAAGGAAGTCATGTGGTGTACGCATCAAATTTTTATAAACTTAGAAACTTTCCATTTTTATTATGTTTTCCTTATATCAAGATACCTATATCAAGAGCTGGTAATTCCCTATTCAGACAGCAATTGCTCCTTAATATTTCTATTAAAGTCACCCATTGGAGTTTTTGATGAAACGTTTCCTCTCAAATGTTGATTTTATCGACCGGTTTCTTACCTTCTTCTTTAACGGTTTTTCAAATTGTCACTTTAAATAGTATCTTTTCTTATATCCTAACGAATTTCTAGAGAATTATTTCAAGAAAGTTCATCTTTCAAACAAAAAATTCTTTTACAGAAGCTTTTACGCAGATTGAAACTTGCTTTCTGATAATACTGGACCTGTTGCCTCCATTAAAGGTTGAATTAACTAGGCGTTACCACTGAGCTTTCGTCCATTATTTCTTAAGTCGGTTTGGTGTCTGTACAAATGTATTAGGTTAATTAGGGGCAATACGTTTTGAGAATTATAGGAATCAACAATCAAAGCTCGTTTTTTTATTAAAATTTTGTATATATTTATTTTTCTAATCTCACAGAAGAAATATTTTCTGCAGTCATTCAGATAAATTCAATAGGAGAACATTTTAATCTGCTGATTGTTACATGAAATAAAGGAAGTATTGTAATCTCGAAAAATTTCGCGTACCATATTATGACGAAAATATCCATTTTGAGTGCTCTCGAATCTATTTGAACAATGTTTTTGTGTGAGATCTGTACGTACAAACAGAATAAAGCACTCTTTTTTCCCAAAACGGATTGTAAAATGAATTCAGAAGATATTTTTCAGTGACATCTCTGTGTACTTATGTATTCATGTACCTCGCATAACTCAGAAACGAGTAGCCTCAGAACGTTGAAATTTTTTATATGGGACTTCCTATAAAACGTAGTTGTGCATAGGCCTAACCAAACGCATATAAATGTATGTATATCTACCCAATCTGCTGCCCAGCTAGTTGATTTTTTATTCTTATATATTGGTAAATTGTGCATTTTTTGTATTAAAAGTGATTGAATTATGTTGTTCTTATGTTTTGGTTAAGGTTTTGTGCTTTTAGTTAATCTGCATGCAATAGTTGTAGATTTATAAACAATTTTATGTGGTGCTAAACCTAACGAATCTGCAATTTGTTTATATTTGGAATTCTTAGTAGTATAGAATATTAAGTTAGTTTGTGCATCAACTTCAGCGCCTTTCTGCCGAGTGGGATTAAGCTTTCAATTTTGAGTACCGAAAAATCTGTCTTCCTGACCGCTACCCGAACTGCCTTTTTTTGCGTAGAAACTCTAATTTCAATTGTAAAAATTGTTCTGAAACTCTTTTTAACTGTATTTAGTGTTTTATTTTAATTTTTTTTCCTATTTTAGAATTTTAATGTTTGTGTTTTCAGTTTTTATGCATTTTTTGCTTGCCGCAAAGTAAGAACTGATAATTGAATGAGAAATCTATCTCTAGTGAAATTCGAGGAAATAAGTTGAAATGAATTGCAGGAAAGTGTGTATAACTTAAGAGACCGTACAAGGAAGTCATGTGGTATTCACATCAGATTTTTACATTTTTGAATGCAAGCAGGAACCAAGCAGGAAAAACACAGGAATTTAGAAAAGGTTTCGTTTATATTCGAACCGTGAATCTCCAATATTAACTATGCGTACTAGCCACTTGAAATAATCAAATGGTCCATATAAGGGGAAGGCTATAACTCCTTACATTCTCTCCATGCCCTTTCTAGTATAGGATAGAATTAACAGTTTTTTTATCATTAACTGAACATCATAATCAATACTAACCTTTCATTGCATGATAGCAGGAAAAATTAGATTATTCCTTACAAGCATAATTAGTTATGAAATGCTGTAAGAAAGCCTTCTTTATCGTTTCCGGTAGTTTTCTACCCTTTAAATATTTTTATTTTTCTTACCTGTTCACACGATTGTTATTACTTTGTACATAATTATCAGATTTTTAATTTACCGCAGTTTGCTTAGAGATGGTAAATGGTATACAATAATGCAAAGTTTCCATTGGTAGTCCACTGCTATTTGCATCAACTCCTTTCCGTGTAATAATGAACATGAAAGTAATAAAAATAATAAAGCATTAACCAAAATGAATATTTAAATACATATTCAAATATCATCCATAATTAAATAGTAAAAGATAAATGGTAAATTCCTAAGAGAGAAATAAGAAATTCAATTTAAAATCCTGCTATGTTTGAACATTATATTTCGCTCAAAAACGTTAAGGAATTTTTTATTTATAAACTCAAGGATTTCAAAGCGAGCAATGGCAACGTTGTGCAGAAAAAAAGAAAAAAACATTTTTATCTCCAGCGCGCGAGACTATGTATCGTAAATTCCAACAACGTGCTCATTTTAAAATTATTTTGCAATATTGCTCTTGAACTAAATTTTATGGTTTAAGTGCAAAGAACATGGTATTAAATAAATAAAAGTTACGCACAAAATATTAAAAAACGCCCCTTTGGATATAATTTAAACTCTGAGTCTTTACAGTTTTTTTTTGTATGTGTGTGTGTGTTTGCGTGTACAGATATAGTACTTTATTGATAATTTTACTGATATAGTTGATGTACATACCGATAATAATGATTTACTAAAATGTAGCGTATTTTAATGAAATGAAAAAACTTCTAAAGTTGCTTTTCGGACATATGAAGACACTTACAACAGTGTGCTAAGACTTAAAGGGTCACTTATTTTGCTTTTTTTGCTTAAAGTAAAAATATTTGCAGAATTTTGAAGTAAAGTTGTTTTTAATTTGATCATCGTCGTTTTTTATTGGTTCATTTGACTTTGCAATCTAAGATGCTGTTTTTTTCTTTCTTTTCATTGTTTCCGACTAGAGGATCGGCTATTGGACATCCCGTGTAGAGTCTGCGGAGACAGAAGTTCTGGAAAACATTACGGAATCTACAGTTGTGACGGTGAGTTCACTCATAAGGTTTTCCCTCTGAAACTGCTTTAAAATATATCGCTGATACATTGATATATCAGGGGCAAAGTTATTGTAGCAATTTTATATAAAGCATGGCATACGTTTACAATTTTTTTATATTATTTTTGCTGAATATATATGTGAAATTGTAGTATCTTTTATATAATGTAACATGAAATGCTTGAAAAAGCGAAGCTCTTCCGGACAGAGATTAGTCTATTTAACATTGAGGTACGCCTGGAGGGTGTGGCTCAACTAGATACTTGCGGGTACCAGACGATACCCAGTTTGTCATAAAAAGCCTTCCGTGTGCCCGGCCCTGCATTCACCAGTTCACCTGTAGTCCTTTTCGTCCAGTCCCTGTATAACTGTAATCGGTACTGTAATTGATGGAACTGTAACTGTATCTTACCTTTTTATGTGTATTATTAAACGCATCTACCTTCCAGTAATTTCAAGAAATGGGAGATGTAAGAAATTTCTCGGAGGCCGGAGAAAACCTATATAACCCTGGAGAGAGACATCCGTTCTCAGGTTAAAATTCAGAGCGCACTGAGAGATCTCCGTGAGAGCTTCGCGTTTCAGATGCGCTTTGCGTTGCGTTGTGTTTAACATTCTGAGCAATTTCAAATTTAACTAATAATTGTGCTCTGTCATATTGAGAAGAGGTGTACAAGTACTTGGAAATTTTAAAAACTGTAGAATGCTTCTTTTGGGTAAATAAATGTAATTAAGCTCTCATTGGTTCTGTGAGCATTCAACCCCTTAGCCATATCATTAGTTCTCTAAAATCATTCAATATCATTGGTTCTGTGTGCATGCAGTTCCTGCGGAACTGAACAATATCAGTTGTATACAAAAATCCAACTTACAGCATTACTTTGAGCTTATTTTTGCATTTGTAAGAAATATAAGAAGATTTATTTCATAAATATTGTTTTGGTGCTAATTAAAGCTTCCTGTGCTTTGCCAGTTATGTGCACAAGTTAAATAAATTAATTTGTACTCGGTAAAAGAGCAGAATTGGAAATACCACCACCGCTGGCGCACCAATCGGCGCGCCATGATGATAAATACTTTCTCGGGCGAGCTATTTTTCATCAAAGTTAAGTACAGCTCTAGAAGGAGAATTTTCCACCCCGCAAGTATTATTAGCGTAAACGCTTTTTGGCGCCTAGAACCCCCTCCTGCAGCCAATCACGAGGAGCTAAAGCCGGAGAGGGCGAATGGATACTGGGGGAGGGGTGGCCGGATCGAGGGGGTGGAGGAGAAGAATTATTCAGATTAATTTTTCCCCGGTGCCTCTTTTCATGTGACGGTAATTAGAAATCCAGATGTTGGAAAGTTGTTCGTTTTGGGATTGAAGGGGAAAAGAAAGGGGGATGTCCACAAATTCACGAACGATATTTGATGTTCGAATTTCCTTCAATTTTTTAGGCAATATGAACGAAAATATATAGCTGAAATTTTGTTAAACGAAAAATGTCCAGAACTATTGAGTATATTTTTATGATTTCTGTTCCGTAAATAAATAAATACACAATTACTTAATACTATGCAATCTCCTTCCCCCTTCAAATTCCTAGGATAATGATTTCGACTAGGAAAGTAAGCGTATGACTTTAAATGCTGTTCTGATTAGATATATCTACTCTGTTACTTTATAATAGGCACTTCAAAGTTCTAGTTCTCCTTCCCTTATTTATGATTGTAACGTGCGTTGTTATCACTGGGCAGAGTGAAATAGGGTTTTTTTAGTAAATTAGAGAATTCGGCATGCATTCAGCAACAGTCGTTACCATGATTATGAAGCACGGTTTGGGAAAAGGGCCTTGTAGTGCCTATTCTTAAGCTGTTATTGAGCCTACAAGATACTCGCATCAGCTCTTTTTTAAACTTATCTCCAATTTAAGAAATCCTTCTTTTTGTTCAAGTGTTTTTTATTCCAAGACAAGTACATATCTTGCCTAATATAATGAAACTTTGACTTATAGTGCTTCTTTGCCTCAAAATTGGAGTCGTCTTATTTATTTCGGTCAAACACGTTGTAGATAACCTAAACTATAAATAAGTGCTGGAAAAATAAATTTATTTTTGGGTTTTAAATTGTTTAACAATGATGTCAAAACGATGATGTGAAATCCTGTTGTTTAGAATTGCATTAATGTTTTATTGTTTAATTTTTTGTAAATGGGAAAATGTGAAGTAAATTTAATTCACAATCTTACGCAAAAACTTTCCTGAAAAAATCCTCAATAAGCCTTAGAGAATCAATTGGCGTGGAAGAAGAAAATAATGCATTGTAATCCTGCATAGTAAATAGTTCCACATATTTAAATTTAGTAGATTTTTTTTGCGTAATTTCAATGACATTTTTGTGATTTTCTAAAAATTTTATTAAAATTTTAAAGAATTTTTAATTTTAAACTATTTTGTTTAATACTTAATTATTTGTATTCCCTGTTTTTTGGAAAAAGTAAAACATTTAATTAGGATTTGATAATTTATTTTCGTAAGATAAAGTATGAACCTTTGTTAAAATCCCCCGAATCTCCTTTAATGAGTCTCCTTGAAGAGATCCAAATCTCCTTTAACAGAGTTTCCATTAATGAACAGATTCCAAATACTCGTATTATGGTAAAACACACAAAGGCTATCTGCCTAAGATGAAGGGGGCTTTCAGGGACTTTTGTAATAGAAACTGGCACATATTAGTGTTTCACATAGAGAAAACCACGAAAACTAACCATGCAATCATATTCATTGTCGACGGGAGATACGATTGCATTTGTTTTAAAATACAAAGGTTTTTTTATTAAACAAGTTTTCAATACACACAAACAGCCGCTTGAATTATCTGCTGAAGTGGATCTTCTGTTTGGACAAAAATAAAAGTCCAAAATAAATTAATCTAAAACGAGTTTACTCTTATTTCACGTTAATCTCGAGTCGAAGCAACGATGTTCGTATATTTTTCAGTATTTCAAGATTTGAAGTTTGAATTTGAAGTTGAAATAACAGAACAAAATTTCATGATCATGATAATGGTTATGATCATATAATAGTCTTCAAATTTCGTAGACGTAGGAAGTTTTAAATTTATTTTGTTAACTTAAGGAACCTGTGAAGCTATAAACTATTTGAAAGGGATAGAGTGGAAACGCATGGTATTTTTAAAAAAGCAGGTATTGGAAATGTGTTTAAAACATATCGGCATTTCATACAATTTATATGGAAACTGAAAAGAAAATCATTACAATTCTTTCAAAAAAAGTTATCACTTCGTATTGTTTTAGGTAACAATAACAGCATACATAAAACTATTTCTTAGTTAAATTTTAATTCCTAAGACCAAATGGTATTTAAAAATTCTTCCAAATTTGTATTTCGTTTGCAGAATTTCTAAAGGAAATATATGGAAGCCCATGGTTTTGACGAGCATAATTTTAAGATTGATTTGCTTTAGGGATGTAAATATTGTGACACAAAAGTCGATTTAATGATATATAGAGTCGATATGCAATCGAACTTCTGTGTGCAGTCTATATGTTACAATATGCAGTTTGTATGCAGTTGAGCTTTGGTGTGCAGTTGATTTGCAATACAGTCGATATGCAGTCGAACTTCGGTGATCTGTCTGTATCCAGTTCAATTACAATTTGCAGTCTAAATGCAATCGAAGTGGGCAGTCTATTTGCAATGCATTTACAATATACAGTGGATATGCAATTGAACTTCAACGTGAAATCTATATGCAGTCGAACTTCAATAACCTAGTATATGCAGTCGATTTACAATGCACAGTCGACATGCAATAAAACTTCAGTGTGCAGACTGCATGCTGTTGAGTTATAATAGTTAGACTGCATGCTGTTGAGTTATAATAGTTAGTCGAACATCAATATGCAATCTATATGCAGTCGATATGCAGTCAAACTTCAATGTGCAGTCTATACGCAGTTGTCTATGGGATATGATTTTTTTAACAACTCTGGATAATAAACTGAATGTAGGTCAAATTCTATTCATTTTCTCTCTCTATTAAAATTCTTGTTTCTTTAAAGCAATTATTGGCAGTTTTTATTGATAATTATTGATAGTTTTTATTGATAATTACTGATAGTATCTTACGCCATGAATCTCGGTAAAAATAACTAACATAAAAATTAGTGAGCTTAAATATCGTAATCTAAGATTTCATTTCCAAACTGTCCAATGTTCTTTTTTTGTTTATTTTCTATAGCATAGGACTTTTTCCATGTCAAGATACTCTTGTGAATTTCTTTGATTCGAGAGCAAAAAAGCAACTTCTCGTATGTAAATCATAATTTGTCAAATAAGTGTCTTTTTTTTTTTGTTTTTTTTTTTTTTTTTTTGAATCTTTTAAAACTTTTTCTCGAAGATCCAGAATCTTAGAATATAAAAGAAAATTCTCAAAATAAATGAAATTTTGAGAACTGGGATTTGATTTGTTTTTTTTTTCAAATTTCAAGCTTTTTTGCCTCTTTGCAGATTTTTCAAGGTAATCATCATTTGGTGTAATTAGAAGCAAAAAATTAATTCCGAATTAATGAAAACCGAGATTTATTACAACCATTTTTGAAAAGAACATTTTTTCCCGTCAGGTATAATTGGAGAACCTGCGTGTTCCCTAACGTTCTTGAAGCTGCTTAGTTAAATGGTGAATTAAACTAGTTTTAATACACCTCAGAATATTTTACTTTATAGGATGGCAGCATGGAAATTCTTTTACATTTTGTGAAAATTATTTGAGATTTAATGGTCTAAGAGAAAATTAATATTTCACTTAAATCTGAAATATATTTTAATCCTGTTTTAATGCAGAACATAAAAGAATGTTCTTAAAGAATCGAATGAACCAACAGATTCTTGAATGCATTACGCTATGGCAGGGGTGGCCAACAAGTCGATTGCAATCCACCGGTCGATCGTGAAGCCTATTTTGGTCGATCGCATGCAATTTTAAAAACAGAAACTGATTACATGTCATGATATAGAGACAACCAAGTTTTCAATTACAATCAGAGCGGCATTAGCGCGTTTTGTGTAGAATGCACTAGAGTTGAGTTATAAGTGAGCAGTGCAACCACAGTTGTTGTAGAAAGGAACTCGTACTTTTGTTAGGTACGGAATTCTGGCAATATAAGTACTTTGTTCTTTAATATAGGCCAGCATCAGCGTGAATTTTATCACGCTATTTCCAGCACCTCAAGTAATCCTCGAGTGGGGGAACCACACGTACATAACCACACAGAAAAAGCCTTAATTGAAGAAAAAATGAAGCCCCAGCGTCTTTGATTGGAGAAGAACTCGCAGCCAAGGTATTTGAAAATGAAAAATTGAAGAGGATTTTTGGAAGTATGTTAACCGAAAAAAAATATCCAAGTATCACCAAATATAGAAAATATATTTATTTCTTGTTTCGGATCCACTTCCCTCTGAGAATCGGCATTTTCTTCCTTTAAGTTAGCGAAGACTAAATAACATTCTGTCTTAAACACATACTGAAGACTTATTAACGCACATATTGATATACATACTGAAGACTCTCTAGTATTAGTTTTGCCAGATATACACCTAATTATGATTTCTTGGTTAAAGGCTTGAAAATTCAATCTTCTCATTAAGTAAAAGTAATAAAATATATACTTTTTCTAGCTTTAATTTTTTGCTAATATTATCAATCAATAAAATTGTTGCTTAAGCTTATCTGGATATTTAAATTTTAGTCTATAAACTGCTTGTTTTGTAATGTAAAATACATGTGTAATAATAATTTAATACGTTAAGAACTTTAAACCCCTTTCGCCCTCTTTAAAATGAGCCTGTGACTATCGCGATCGCGGTGTATTTTTTAGAACAAAGAAAATCTTTTGTCCACAAAAGTTGGCCAAATCTGAACTATGGTTTTCCAGCATTTTTTATCATTAGAAAGGCATGACCTAATGAAAGTAATGCCAAGAACAAAATTTTTGCACAAAACCTGTGCTTACAGCTGCATACAGAGAGAAGAATAACTTAGCATTCAATCACAAATGATTGCATAATCGATAATCAGAAGTATAATGAGCCACCAATATGCTTTAGAGAACATAATTAAAAAATTTGAGGTTAAATAGCTGGACATCCAATTTTACGTTACTGTTACGCAAAGACTTCGCTAGAATTTTGCCACCCAGTGGCTTGCAAATTATGCTACTCATTACCTGCCTAAGTATTAAAATCCCTGGAGCCCCTTAATTAAATCCCGCTGCCTGGTACACCAGTTATAGCTCCTGCCCAGTTGTTACGTTAAGTTATAGTATTTGAATACAGCAAAGCCTACAGCGCTATCTGCTTAAGAAAAGGGACGCTTTCATGAAGGATTTTCAAAAGGAAACTGTTGGCGACTTCTTGTAGAATAAATCATCGGTAACTGTTTCGGTATATTAGTCCAGCAAAGGCACTTGAAAGCGATAGGATCAAAATTAAGATTTGCTTTGTTGAGACATTAGTTTATTTTGATGCTGGAGATATGAAAAAGGAGCAATGACCTTGCTGGAACTCTGGAATATACTTCGAGTATGTTAACCGTTACATCACGAAGGCATGCAGAAAGGAAGGAGAAAATCCACCTTTTAAACGGTGACTAGAGATTAGAGGACAAAATCGCCAAATCCTGGCGGTGTCCATTTTAGTTCGGGCGCCAGTGTAGCATCATTAGGTTATTGAAGTAGGAAACGCGAAAAATCAGCAATGCTCTTGCGAACCCAGATCTCTCGAATATGCGACGAGTGTGCTAACTGTTATTCCACGAAGGCATGCAGAAAGGAGGGAGAAAATATCTTATTGCTTAGCTAGGGGCAATATGACATTAAGATATTTTCTGACTGTGATATGGAATATTTCACTGAACTCTTTAACCATAACGGCGGTTAAATCTGCATATTATGTCATTAATAAGTATTTATTCAAACAAATTTCCCTTGAAGTCGCTAGAGGGAGGTTCGACTATATTCTAAATTTAGTTACTTAAGTTTTATTAAATTTTAAAAGGTATGAGAAAGTTCTGGTATTATGTAATTTCTATTAGGGAAAAAATATCAGTGACCTAAATCTTTTTCATACACAAACAAACGCACATTTATATATACAATTCTCCTACGTCCATTTGATCAAAATGTTTCAAGAAATGCTTAATTAAACTTTTATGAGACTGAATGCAAATATTACTAAACACAGCTATGATTGCTATGATTTTAACTGAAATTTTAAGATTATATTAAATATTCAAAACAATTTTTAAATATACAACAAAAAATGATAGAAGCATGGTTTCAAATTTCCATTTGGAGGAATGCTAAATTTAAGATATTTTATAGAATGAAAATGCATTTTTCAAAGGCTTCTCGGAACCATTTGCAAATTCTCTTAAAAAATTGCTTTAATTGATACAAATTTGATATTTATTTCTCAAAACAAATTAGTTTGTATTACAGAACAGATTTTTATACTAAAATATATTGAATAAGAAAAAGCACAAGTTTCTAATCAGAGTTTATTTGTAAATACATAGTATAAAACTATAAACTTTTGATAACTTCAAGAGAAGGAATCAGTAAACAGTAAACGAAAGTAAAAGTACCTGCCCTATTTTATTGAATTGGAACTGTATAAAATAATCAAAAAATCGTTACTCTTGCAACCTTGTTTGAAATGTGCTATACATTAAAGTAGGATAAAAACAATGACAACATGTACATTAAATTATACTCTT
>KK112072.1:410845-455253 GCA_000611955.2 Stegodyphus mimosarum | reverse complement strand
AGTTTACGAATTTTCGATATAACTTCCCTTCAGATTGATGTTCTTCTGTCATTAATGAAATAATCATGTTCTTCTATCATCACTAATGGTTATTTATTTTACAAATTCCAAACATTAGTTCACGGGATTTCCAGTACTTTTAACAATGTCCTAATACGGAAAAGAAAAACCGAAAAGATAAAGTGGAATACAATTATTTAAATGTTCAAAAATCATAGGCTGATTGGAGTTTACAGTTTGGGGAATCCATCACTCCAATTCTGTAGAGGTGATCTCGCAAACAGTCATGCCCGGTCAGACATCTAACTAGAGCCACCGCTGTGTTTCTTGGAAAAAGACCAAATTCTTCAACCAAAATACTCAAAATCTCCACACGCGTTCTCGGAACTACATACTCATGGGAAGAAATTATTTTGAAGGAAATTAAGCTGTATTCCTGCATACATTGGCAACCTTTTCTGCAAATAAATCATGGAATTAATAATTCGCCGTATTGTTTGATTACAGGTTGTATATCCAACGTTCTAACATAAATATAAAATAGGTTTTTATCCATTAAATAATTGCAGTAGGCTTCGAAGACTTAATAGTAGATTAACCTATCAATATGAGAGATTAATCCGTCACAGTTTGATATGATTCTTTGTTAAACGAATAGTTTTGACGGAAGAATACTTCATAAAAGTCATACTAATTACCTTTATAAACTCTATCTATCTCGTCTTCCCGCGCATTTGAGAACAATTTTCTTTTGATATCTAAGATGCCTGCAAAAATCTGTCTACAATGGGAAACATACTGCGCTACAACAGGAATAGTTAATTGACGTTTGTGCCAAACTACGAAAGGAAGCAAAGTTTCGGGCAATGTATTTGGCAATAACTAATTAAACACAGCAGCTAGCTGAAATACACCATGCTCAATCTGATTTTCTTATTCTATTTACATAAGGTTCTTATTATTGCGTCAAAATGACAAGCTTATGGGTGCGATCAATGGCTAACTACTTTGTCCTGATTGATTATATCAAGAGCAATGAAGTGATATGGAGGTCTTACTATTTAATTGCAGGAATAAAGCTTTGATAAACATTTTATTTCAAGTAAGTTGTATAAACGATGATACAAAAAGTGCTTACATTTCTAACTGGCTTTTATTACTCATTTACGTTCTTTTATCCAGGCAATGGAAATTGCTTATTGGATAGAAAACACACCATAGACTTTAAGTCCTAGTAATTAATTTCAAACCATTTTCAACGTGCGTAGACGAACTGATAAGTTTACGACCGAAACTTATCGCTTCGTCGAGCAACTTTGTTATTTAATGTAATATCTATATTATTTAATGTTATACGTGTGCCGGTTTCTTAATGCATATTTTACTGTTTTCCTCCAGTAATCCAATATTTCTGTTCTTTCGAAGCCCTTAAAGTTTTAATGATTCATAGGTTAATAACATTACTGCGAGAAAAAAATGACAGGTTTTAACTCTTTGAAATCCAAATCCTTCGCTAACTTGTATCCTTAAAACACCGAAACGCCCGAAGTACTTTTCCAGTTTCACAGCAATTTCCTCCCATCCCCGTCCATTAACGCAGAAATAGGTGTCAAAATTTCTTTGTACTTTCTAACAATGATTTCATTAGCCTTTGACTCCGTTCTTTGTAAACCAATTCTGAAGCTCTTAAACTGAAATCAAAGAATCAACAACGAAATTTCACTTGAAACCTAAATATAAGAAACCACAAATAAATCTCTTAGAACAAGCTGTCTGGAGTAAACTGATACAACGCATATGGGGAAACTGCAAGATCTTAATCTCGTATTTTGCTCGTGAAAGAGTTAATGCATATTTATGTTGTCGATGCATCAGAGAAAATGTCGTTTCTTAATGCTTTAGCAATCGAAAATTTTCGTTCTCTTGAAGTCTTGAACGTTTAATGATTTATAGGTTAGTAATTTTAGTGAAAGAAAAAATGGCAAAATTCTTCGGGAATATAGTGAAATTCTGCGAAATTTTCTCGACCGAGCATTTCCATTGGCATTTTAAAGGGCAAAATTATCATGGATGCTCCAATAACCAAATAATGAATACGTATTACATTAATTATTCTTCTTTTTTGATTAGAGCTTTTACTTCCATCAGCAGCTTGCGATAAATTTCGAAATTTCAGAATCGCTTTTCAAGCAGAGGGAGGGCATTTAAAGAAACATCGAGTTGTGATTATTGCACATCATTCTGATATTTACTGTCTTTTAAAATAGAATGCGACTGTTTTTTTAGGAATTGAAAATTTGTATAGAACATGTAACTATAAATATCAAAAGATGCCGATTCTTAATTTTGGTGCCAATGGAGAAACTAATCAAAACCTTATAAAGCAATTGAACTCTGTTGTACAAGGTAAAAACTAAGCTTGGTTTAAGTTGCGGAACAGGATTATTTTACAGTATATTTTTTGTATAAATTCTGGCAAAATATTCTATTATAATTATTTGATTATAAAACGTATTGTATCAAGAGAGCAAAAATTAAAAGAGATAGATTAAAGTCTAAAATTCGCGGAAAATCTTAATATTCATAAAATCTTTGAAAACTCCCCTGAAATTTGCAGCCCCAATAAAATTATTAGCCTAATTATCTTTAATCTATTATGTATGTAAAGAAAAAAGTCTGTTGGTTTGTCCTCTAATAACTCAGTCATTACTATACCTATCGTCACCAAACTTTCTACAATTCTTTTCTGAGGTTCTAGAAAAGGTCGACATCCACTTTTTTCCAAAACAATAGTAGCTATAATTACAGATATTAATTACAAACTCGGAAAAATGGTAATTTTCGCCCTCACTTTTCCGAGTGGCAACAGTCTGTCAAGCTGGAGATGCAAATCTGTGTACATAAACAAGAAAGTCTGTTGGTTGTTCTCTAATAACTCAGACACTACTATGCCTCTCGTGACCAAACTTTCTACAATTCTTTTCTGGGATCCTGGAAAAGGTCGATGTCCACTTTTTTCTAAAAAAATAGAGCTATAATAACAGATATTAATTACAAACTCCGAAAAACGATAATTTTTGCCCTCATTTTTCCGAGTGGCAACAGTCTCGCAAGATGGAGATGAAAATCTGCTTCGTTTCAAAAGTTGTTGCCACTGCTCCCTCTCAAATCTTAAAGTTTGTTAATAAAAAACTTCTAAGTTTTACGGTGAAATAAAAATAACATTGCGTGGGAAAATTCGTGGGAAGCCATTTCGGTTTTTCCCATTTTCCTACGACTTTAATCAGCCGAAATATTAATTAAAAACTCTGAAAGCGCCAATTTTCGCACTCATTTCTCCGAGTGGCAACACAATTGTGCGTTGAAGATAAAAATGCTTTATTTGGAAAAGTGTTGCTACTGCTCGCTTTCAAATCATAGAGTTTGTTAATCAAAAATTTGTAAGTTTTACAAAATCTATACATATAAAGAAGAATGCCTGTTTATGTGTTTGCTTGCTTGTTCACGTTATTCATTTCTGATCAATTATGATCAATTTTTTGCCACATTAAATGGCCTAAAACTGAATATAGGTGAAATACCGGATGGAACTTGAGCTTTTACGACCATTTGATTAGAAAGTCGAAATCATTAAAAGCTGCATGCCATTGTTGCTGATATAATGAGAAAGAATTAATTTATTTTTCTATCGAATTTGTTTATGTGAGTTCCATATCGCACCAGACTGAAAAATGTATGACTATGAATTGTATTTTTGGCGTCGTTATTAGAGAAGGATTATAGTTCTCCTTACCGTTAGATGCATTATTCTCAAACTAACTTAACTGCTACAAGGTACCTCCGCTAGTTTATAATAATTTGATTGTTTTAGAAAGTAAAGCTTTCTGTTAAAGTTTTTTTAGGAATATATTACTTGATAGATACATATATTACTTGCACCTTGTCTTCCGTATTCGGATTATATTTAAGTTAAAGATGTTTTTGTGAACTGTGAAATAAAAGACATTGTTTAATTTAATAGCTATAAAGTGTCCCGTCGAATGTATGCACTTGGTAATTCACTTATGGAAACTTTAAATTTTCTTATAAGTTGTATTACAATATCAATGAGACAGAACAGGGTAAAAGGACAGGACACGTGGACGTCTTTGTAAAATATGCAGATATAGTCCTGCCCCATTTTGCACCAAATAGACTAGTTTTAACAAGGGAACTTATAGATTCTAAATAAATTGTACCATTGCGTGCCAACATTAAAAACTATGAGTACATTGCGATTTTTCTCGCAGATTTATTGTTTACCATTGGTAATGAACATATTTAACTGTTTGTGATTATAAGGAGAAACCACATGAAATGAATTGTATTGCATTTCTTGCTCATTTTACATTAATTCTGCGAGACTTTATTGATATTGTCACGTAACTGGTTTTCACTGAACGGGAATTGAACAGCAGTAAATGACACAGTTGTAGTGTTTAGTATGCTTAGCAATCCTTCCAAGTGTCCAAACTCTTGGTAAACTTTAAACAAGTATCAAAGTAACAACTGAAGCGTGGGAAGGGTGTAAAAGACCCTTTATAAAACTGAGCAAGAGCAGAAAGCACACTTTTGGGCTTACAACTCAGCCAACCGCTTGTGGAAAGATAAGTGAACAATAAGTCATATGTAAAATTTAAATTCATATAGGCTGGTTGGGTGTCTTGAAAGGTTATTTGCGCGAGACAAGTGTCATATATTTCCAAATGCAAGTTTGAAACAATGGCATTAAACGATGATATATATATATATATATATATATATATAAATAAAGGAGATGATTGCAGGCTAGTAGCCGAAGGATACACAGTCAGTTTAACGCGAAGTTGGCTCACATCTTAACCGGCGTGGTGTCAGCCATCAACAGGTATAATGTAAAGCTAAGACAATAACTTTTATTTAAGATAGTCACAAGTAACAAAGTCACAAGAGGGATAACACGCTCTCTATTAAGCTTCATAAACCTTCCTCTAAATACAAGCGAACTAAATTTGCGTTCTGGAGGGAAAACGGAAGAGAAGTGACAGTAGAGATCCAAATATAAACACATTACCACTGTATTACACAGTTAAGGTTCTTTACTATAAAGGAATCTTACACTGTGTGATACAGTGATATGTAATACAATTTCATATAGAGTGTATAATACAGTTCTGGGACTCATATTTGCTGATAACAGGAATTTAAATATATAGAAATTGGTATTTTATGTTTCACTATATACGTATAGTCTGCCGGAAGTCGGATTCCTTTCATAGGAGTACATGGGAATGTATTATACCCTCTAATATAAAAGGTTTATCAAATTTATCAAAAATTATTGAATATATTCATACGCTCTTTCGATAGCAAAAATTCAGCTTAAATTTTGTCCGTTTTAAAAATTTGTCTATAAATGGAATTATGAAGAATTTTCTTAAATTAAGCACTGTTTTAGAACTTAGAAAAACGTATTTATATATAAAGAGACCAATTAACAAATAATAAACACTTTTGTAGCATCTTTATAATAAAATATATGCATAAAGCAGCATATAAAAATTGCATGGAATAGAAGTTCTCTAAAAATATTCATTCTTGAAAGTTTATATTCGTAATAACGTGAATCAATGCTATTTTTATTTTTCTTTTTAATCAACTAATGCTCTTTGGAATCCTGTTAGTAATACTTGAAATACAAACAAATAAATTTTAAAAAAAATTTGAAATGCCAACAGTTATTATTTAAAATCGCGACCCTCACTTCTCCGCGCTTACATCATCCTCTCTCCACCACATTTTCCAAGCTGCAGCTGCTCAGAACAAAACGCCACTTCACAATTTTATTTAAAATCTGACTCAATTAAGGCACGAACCCGCACGCTCCCAAAATTCCAACCTTCTCTCGAGAATACCGAAAGTCCCCCCCCCTCCCTACGTCAAAATCTCGCTCTATTTAATAAGGATGAGCGCCATGGTAGCATTCTCTTTGCTGAGATTGCGTGCAAAACCTCGGAAAAGTAGCAATTGTTAGCGAAATTTACTTTAATTGCACTCAAAGAGTAGTTCCAGATGAGACCATGATATGTGCGGCAAGTTATGCATGCGCTGGTATTTACGCCCACCTCCTCCACCCGTCCCTTCCCTTCCCTAGGCTATCAAGCGCGGGAATTTCAGCTTGCTGTTTGATTTCCAATTTTCGTGCCTAATTTGCTTTCGGCTGGGTGGAATTTGTGCTTGCGATCTTCTGATTGGGTTTTGATATAACAGATAGAACCATAGCAGTGTAGGCTTTGCGCTTTCAGTAACAAGCGTACTAGGTTTTAACTTAACAATGGATATTATACGCATTCAATGAACATTAACACAGGAGTTTCATAAAATATGATTTCAAATAGCATAAGATTATCTCATTTATATAATCTTACATAAATTACTCATTTGTTAACCCTATGGTGCCTATAACGTCTTTTCCTCCAAAGTTTCTGAAAATTATTTATGTTAAATACTTTAAGATAGCTTTCCTTTCTTTGTGATTTACATACTTGTTGAGTTAAAGAACACCTTCATAAACATAGAGAATTAAATGAAACACATTTGCTGTAAGTATAATTAGTGTACTGGTTATTTAATTTTAGCAATGTAAAAGAAAGGCAGAAAATTTCCCAGCCTTCCAATTGCTTTTCTCGAGTTGCTTTTCTGGAGTAATGGGGTTGTAATCTGTAATAGTTAGTACGTTATTTTATCCTCTTCGCAGAAGAGAATATGAGAGTCTGATGATTATTACGAGCACCTGATTGTTAGTTGAGATACATTTTCTTTCCTTTGAGTTTGCATCATTGTTGTACTGAAGAGCAAGTGTGCTATGTTACATATAAAAAACTAATTGAAACAAAGTTTATTAATATAAGGATTATAATTGTTCTTTTGATTTCATGCTTGTTTAATTTGGAAATATAAAAGAAAATATAAGCAGATGACTTCCCAAATTTCGAATCTATCACTAGTCCTCTTTCCAGCAGTCTCGGCGCAAAACTGCTGGACTGTTTATAGGTTTATCAAAGAAAAGAAATGGGAGATTTGGGTAATTATTTATGTTAGTTAATTTTAGATATCTTGCCTTTCTTTTTGGTTTATAAACTTGCCGCTATAGAGAATAAGAGCTCAACAGTAAATTTAGAATCTAAAGTAGAAGAGTACTGCTTTTAACTTAGGAAGACTTCGGAAAATAAAGTGGGGCAGGTTTGTTGAGACTATGGAGGCACATAGTTTGCTAGGACTATTGGTTCAGACTATTGCTAACGACAGAGTAATTAATGAACAGACTTAATAGCAGCTTGAATTAGGCCAATTGGTTAAATTTAGTGAAGCCTTCTGTGAATTGTTTTGAATTTTTTGCTAAGTTTATCTGAACTTCTTTAGTTCGCTAAGTGCATATTTTACTGCGGTCAGTCAACTGCAGCTTGTATCTAGTCAATCAAGTACTCCATGTATTAATTTAAACTATGCGTTCAGTTCGCATGGCTCTATAATACTTGTAAATACTAATGGACAATACCCTGTATTGAAGGGCCACCAGCGGCCGAGCGGTATAGTCGCCGAACACTGGTAGTTCGGTCCGAGGTTGGAATCCGTGAACGGACTGGCTGCATGGTCTTTTCGTGGTTTTCCCCATGCGCAATGTGTATATGAGCCAGTTTCACATAGAAAGTCCTCCACGAAAGCATCCCTTTCCTTAGACAGATAGCCCTAGATCGCTTTGCCGTAAACGAATAAACCAAACAACCAAACAAGGTCTACAATTCCTATATTTTTACTACTACAAGAAGAGGAAACTACAGCCAGGCACGCTGTAATATTTTGTAACAAAACATTACAGTAAAGCACCATATTCAGCTGTATCTTGCAATGCTAATTCTTACTAGCTTAATTTGTATTTTTTCTTGCTTGATATGCAAAGTTATTTATCTTGATTATATCTATCCATTTGTATTTATATCTACACTCTGGGCTTTTTATATTTGTATGCCTAGCTTATGCCGTAATACAGTAATAACAGTGTAATAATAGCTTGTACTTTCTCTCCTTGTTCCTTCTTCTACTTAATCTTCTTTCAGTATTCTCCAGCTAGGTTCCGGAAAATGCTGCATTAAACTATATTATTTTTTCATTTACGGCATTCAGCAGCCTCATGAGTACTTAACCCAACTGACCAGCTGTTCTGTCAATAGCGAAAACCCCAAAAAACGTTTATATGCTCTGCAACTTTAGAAAACTATAGGTTATATACCAAACATTTAACTTTTGTTTGAGAGGCTTATTTCTTTGCTGGATTAAAGGTATTCTTACTACAGCCTCAATCTGTTCTTGCCAAAACATAAATAATAACAGAAACCGGAGCTTCATTTGTCAGGTACACTTAATATGTTTTAGGATTAAGAAAATGATTGATGTGATACAAGTAGAAAGAAATCAATGTATTATCTTCAATTACAACTCAAGAACACCTCAGAATAAAGAAACTAACATTGTTTTCAAATTCTAAATTCAATAGCACTCAACAATATTAAATTTGATTAAAATTCTCAAGATGTTCATAAGTTTCATACATATTTTCTTTTCTAACGGACATTTGAACTAACAGACGGAATATATTAAGCATACAAATACTTTGCAGCAATCGTTTAAGTTTAAAATTCTAGAAGTTTACCACACAATCATAAATAATTCAATTCGCTTTATAAGAAGACTGGAAAATGCATTACAATATTTTAAATAAATTAATAAAAGACATAGTTTACAGTGTCATGAAAAAAGTGACCCAGACAGATTTCAGACTTTTATAGAAGCTAATACTAGAGTCATAAATTTATCATAGTTTAAATAACATCTTGGAACATCTTAAAATTATAACATCCTATAATACGTTTCGAAACGGAGCAATCAATTTCACACAACGGGTATCAAATTCAATGCAGCAGGGTTTAATTTTCCAAAAGATAAAAATGTATAAAAATTATATTAAGCAAAAAAATGTGCAAATGATTTTTTAAAACCCTTATTTATAAAATGTTAACTTTAAAATTAAGTTCATTTTTAAAATTGTATAAGCTTTTTACATTCATCTAATTTGACTTCATTTAGAAAATATGTAAAAATTCATGACTATCCTTGTTCCAACAAGAAAGGTAAAATCGCTGAACACTGTTAGTTCCGACCTGGTTTCAATTCCAGGGAAAAGGGCTGACGGCGCGGGTGCTGTCGTGCTTTTTCCAATGTGTAACATGCATACGAGCTAATTTCCTTTATAAAGTCTTTCGTGAAGGCATCCTCCCCCAATCCAATGATTCTCAACCACTCTGCTGCCGAGAAATTCTTAAAGTGTGCCTCTAAATTTTAGAAATGTATGTAGTAAAACTTATAATAGGTTTAATCCTAGTATACAGTACACAGGAGAACTGGCGAAATCCGGTTTTTACGACATTAAAAAACTCGCCAATTGTGGTATCAAAGCCGATTTGGGTGCTTTTTAGGAGAGCGCCTTCCGGAGCATTTTCTTACATCTTCTGTATATAATTTAAATTGAAAACTTCTTATTGGTGCAGATGGGAGGCTAACTTACTTATCAAACATTTTTCTTATTTTTAATAACATAAATTCAAGACTAATATTATAACCGAACTATTGCACGGAGCAACTTGCCGGTTCTTCATATAAAGCCCTAGGGCACATGACATGTATGAATCTGGACGTGGAAACGATCTTTGAAAAGAAATCAGAGCAAAAGAAAAGGAGAGAAGCACCGAAAAGGACCCAGGAAAAACATCAGACAATTTCTCCACATGATGAGAGAGAAGAGCGTACCATGAGAATCCTATGACAAAGGAGAGAAAACCTCAAAATACAAAAACTGGCATCAAAAACAATGCTGAATGCAACAATACGACTATAATACAACAACGCAACCATATTCAATACAACGAAAAATCAACTCAATACAAATACTACAAAACTACTGCAATCAAGACTACTAATACGGTATAATAAATGCAACACTTCAACATATGAAACAACACAACCACAAACTACACCTTTTTCCAAAAAAACTACTTCCAAACAGCTTAAAAACATGAATACAATGATTAAACATAAATTCAAGTATGCAAGGACCGAAAGAAAATATATTACACTTAACAGATAAACTGGTTAGATTCCAAAAACAATAACTTTATGGAAGAATAAAGTTTAGGAAGGCAATTTAGAAAAGTTTGAGTCAGTTCCAAAAGATTTTAATAAAACTATTCATTAAATTGTTATTGACCATTTGGCAACTTTAGAGAAGAGAATTATTCATTATTTCCCAAATTTAGATATTAAAAAATTGATGGGGTTCGTTATCCATTTGTGATAATGAATACTTCTGTATTTGAATGAACTTTGAAAGAAGAGGAAGAATTAATTTCGCTTTTTAACAATCGAGATTTAATTTTGAAATACTTGGAAGAATCAATTAAGGCATTTTGGATTAACATTAAATACGATTATCCCATGACGGACAGAAAAGCTTGAAAAATATTATTACACATTTAAACATTTTATTTGTGTGAATTCGTATCTTCAGTATTAACCAACATAAAAGGCAATAAAAGATCGAGACTGTAAAATGTAGAAGACGAAAGGAGAAAAACATTGTCATTTTTACCACCAGTTATAAAGGAAATTATCAAAAAGCGTTAAGCTAAAATTTCTCTTTAAAAGTATTCTTATTATTAAACTTGTAATTAATCCCTTAATAAAGGTACTGCTGTTTTTGTAGTTCATATTATTTTATTTTACATTCGAAATTGTTTAAACTTTTTTACGCAGTGTATTATAGGTAAGTAAACATGTTTTAAATTTATCTTTTCCTTTGTGCTCCGCCAAATTTTGAAATCGTTGAAAGTGTTCCGCGACAAAAAAAGGTTGAGAATCACTTCCATAATCTATCAAACCAAACCGAGCCAAATCAATCATGAATAAGCTTAAAATTCAAGCTAACCTGAGTTTAATGATAACATGTTTCCACGCCTGCTTAACTGCGTAAGCAAACCTTATTCATTATCCATTATATATTGGTAATATAAATGATTAATTGATATAAGAAACTTTTTAAAAAGCAGTTCATGTAAACAATAAATTCAAAAAAATAGCGAAACCATAAGTTAGTGTTTCAAGTGATTAATAATAGAAAACGAAAAAAATATTTACATGAAAAAATACGAAATTCAGTCATGTGGATATTAAACTGAGACGCGTTTAGCGTGTTTAGAAATGCATTAAAGATATCTCAACTGTTTCAATGAAAGATAATAAAGCGGTCATCTGAACCAATCAAAAAGAGATTTATAAATATTTTTATCAATTCTTTAAGTTACAGTGTCTCCAGTAATGGAGTAGTTGATAATGAACAGCTGAACACTTTTACTTTTATATAATAATAATAATATATAATCTGAAATCTTTTAGATTTTATATTACGTCCAAAGGGACATTATTATAACGTTTTGTATGTTACCTTTATTTATTAAATATCATGTTATTCGAACTTAAACCATAAAATTCAATTCAATAGCAATATCACAAAATAATTTAAAAAGAGAACATTGTTAGAATTTTCGATACAAAGTCTTGCGTTCTAGAGATAAAAAAATGTTTTCTTCTGTGCGCAGTGTGTCAGGATTGAATGTTCTGTGCATACTCTTGGCGAACATATTCCTGAAGTAATCTAAAACCTGATCTTGAACAGGAATCTGAATGCAGCT
Organism: Stegodyphus mimosarum; assembly: GCA_000611955.2. NCBI lineage: Eukaryota > Metazoa > Arthropoda > Arachnida > Araneae > Eresidae > Stegodyphus > Stegodyphus mimosarum. Next base: position 443,434 of record KK112072.1, on the reverse strand, counting down.
ATGTTCTGTGGTAGAAAACCGTGGTTAAGTGGTAGAAGAATTTAAACGTAAAGTTAAGTTCTTTGCACGTAAGAAGGATTTAAAATCCTCTTTTATTAAACCGCAATTATATACAACCACTTCCCAACTCGGGAGGGATACAGAAAATAATGACCGCACTTGGGTCTAAACTAAACAATCAAATAATTTAAACTAAAGTTAAGTAGAAATTTAAGTAGTAGTTGCTCACAGAGCTATAAATGCGAGGTTGGCCTCTATGCTAAATGGTGCATAGCAAGATTTAACTAATACTAACGCACTTAGATTTACTTCAATAAGTAATAGAGTATGCGAACGTCGAACACAGCAGCAGTGATCTGAGACTAAAAGCTCTCTCACGTTGAGTAGTTCCTTGCAAACAGTTAAATACCAAAACTTGGCTCCACTTCAAATTAGCATAAAGCTGAAGCGCGCGCTCATTCTAACGGGAAGTTGATATAAGAACACATAGGAAAGGAAAATTAAAATAAAACTTTGTTAGTTTAAACTAAAACCTTACAAGTGTTGCCATTGCTCTCTTTGAAATTGTTGAGTTTCTTAATGAAAAATTAGTTAAAGTGTTACAAAATATGAAATCCACAATAAAACGATTCTAAATTCGAAATTTGGGCCTCCAGATGCCCATATTCAAGTGGAGAACTACTTTATTCAAAAGTTGATGCCTCTAGGAACCGTTGTTTTATCACAATGCAAGAAACATACATACTACATTTACGCAGATTCTTCATTATTTAATTTCTTTTAATATAATGTAGGACTCTGATATATGGTGGCAACAATTTGAAAAGTGAGACGCTGTTTATAGTGAACCAATGCAAAACCTCAAAACGAAATTAGTAACCCTTCTACCCAAATTACCCCTTTGGGCTAATAATATATATAATATACTATAATAAACTTAAAGCATCTACTTACTAATTAAACACAATTTAATAATTTAATTTTTAATTCGAATTTATTGCATATTTAAATATTTCTTTTTATGATATACTATAATATATATATATGGAATCAAAGCAGCCATCAGGCTAAAAAAATCTGTAACAACAAACCTTTGTTTGCAAGGGCATTGTATACATTTTTCTCGTGTTTTGTTTCAAAATAACCTAATGGCTCCACAAATGTATAATATAATTTTACAAGTAGCAAATTTGTCCTTCCACATATATATCTCAATTAAAATGAGCAAAGCTAATGTCATAAAAAAATTTACCTATACATAACTGTCCATTCATGCAGCAATTTTGGTAAGCTAAATGATCTTTCTATTTTTTAATTTTCAGCAAAATGATGGCGCGCATGCTTTTGTAACAAAACAATAGGTAATTTAAATTTTAATTAGTAACAATAAAGTTCATTTTACCAGAAGGCCTTGAAATGGCACCTTGTTTTCCATTTTTCACTCTTATTTTAAAATGTATGCAATGATTCTGTAATAGATAAAACACTGATAGAAACAATAATTTGTCCTATGAAATTAGACGCATATGTTCAGTTAAATTCGGCATCTACTAATTAATTAGAATAACTCATAATTTAAAACATCAAATTTAACTAAGAAAATGTTTCATTTGAATTAAGAAATATATTCTAATTATTACTGCACAATAATAAAGGTAAATAGAGGTTTTTAATTTTCTTTCTTTCTCAGTATGCACTGAGGTTTGGACATATCAACCGTTACATATATAAGAATGAATTTCCGGCCTAAAATTGAGGCTCGAAATGAAATACGCATTTCCTCTTCCAATCATTTGCATTTTATTTGTTTATTTGCTTTGAATTCCAGCTATATTACGACCATAATGTAAAGAAAGCTCGAAAGCAAGGTATTTAGTTGCTCAGTCCCGAAACTTAATGTATGTTATTATTCAGATGCAGCATTTGCAGTTTAAATAAGCTGTAAACAGTTAAATAATGAATAAACACATAATTAATGAAGTAAAATAATTAATAAATATACTATGCGACAATAATTAAAATGACATATAAATTTAAACCAATGAAAAGTTAATGTCATTTATTTAGGCTTATTATACGTTGTTTATTTTGCAAGTTTTTTGTATATAATATTTGGCTATTTATTGTAATATTTTAAATTCAACTAAATTGAATAAATTTATTATTGCTTTGAAATATTATGCATTTTCTTTATATGCTAGCTTTTATCACTTTACTAAGTTTATTAACTTGATACAGTTCTGAGAATTCTTAGTATCTGTGTGTGTACTTTCGAACAAGTTAGATTTTCCAAATTAGAAAACAGTCGAATTAGTTTCTCACTAGATTGTGTAGATGAATAATACAGCCTCTAATTATGCTAATAACTAAATAATTTAAAATAAAATATCATAGAAAAAGAAAAGCTTTCAAATTTCATATTACACCCTAAAAGGGCGTTCTTTTAGCGTCTTGTGTGTTACCTCTATTTATAAAATACCTTTAGAATTTCCGATACACAGTATTGTGCGCTGGAGATAAAAATGTCTTTTTCTATACAATGTTGCCATTACTCGCTTTGAAATCGTTGAGTTTGTTAATCAAAAATTCGTTAACGTTTTGCAAAATTTGAAATAGATAATAAACCGAATTCGAAATTCAAATTTCGGGCTTCTAAGTGGCCATGTCTGATTGGAGATCTACGTTGTTTAAACACTGATGGCTCTAGGTATAGTTCGACCATCTCATCCGCGACCATGAGCGCAAACGCGCATGCGCCATTCAGACCGAATTCTTCTCAAAATAGGATGGAAGGATGGGAGCTTTCTTTCCTTCCGTTCTCTCTTTCCAGAGAAGAGAAGAATTTCACATGACTTTTCACGTCGCAACAAGTAATAACGCCCCTTTTGGCGAGTCTATATGTTTTGGAAGAATGCCAGCCAGGGTTGCGGTTGAAACAGTCGAACTATACCACTGTTTTATCACAATGCTACAAACAATCATGCATTCATGCAGATTCTTTTCATTACTTAGTTTCTTTAATAATAATAATAATAATAATAATGTTTGTTGGCAACAGTTTGAAAAGTGAATCAACGCAGAAAGTGAAATGACGCAAAATGCCATTTTGAGAGTAATAGCTCTTTGAGTCTGACGCCTTTTTGGGTTAAAAAAGCTATTCGGGAATGAAATCCAAAGTAATCGCATTTAAGCCCAATATTTTTCTTGGAATGCATTCCAATCGAGCTTCACAGAATGAATTGATGTTGTACATGATAGCTAATTGCTTTACGAAAGCAAGAATTTTCCCCCAAATTGCAAACGAATACAATTTGATCAACAAATTATATCCAACATTCAACAGATTTCATATTAAGAGAAATCCTGTTTTCCATCCTGTTTTGCTGTTGATTTAAATAAAAGCAGCTCTGATGAAGAAATGCAAGCTATATATTATGTTGCTATCAGCAGTAAGATATTATGTTGCTCTCAGCTGCATAGGAAGAAGTTCATTTGGAGCAACAATCTTTCGGATTCCCATTCTGGTCTAGAAATTATTATTAACAGCAAATAATATCTATCAACTGAATCAAAACTGACCAATGATTGCCGTCACATCTTTGACTTTCTGTGTGGCTTTTCAATGAATTCCCCCTGTTGCGGCTTTTAAGGGAACGAAGAAACAAACCACCTAACCATTAAAGGTACTGTTATCTTCTAAATTCCAAAACATGCTTTGACCTAATATTAAAATTTTAGCAAATGGAGATTTTAAGAAAACACTTTTTTTTCATGAAGAATCGGGATTCGAGAAGGAATGGAAGTGCCTTTTTGATCCAAAGATTTCTTATTCCAAGCTTCCATCTCAAATCATCTATTGCTGCATTTCGTCTCTTATTAGTGAACGACTATCTTGATGCCCATTTGTTTCTTATTAAAATAAGCAATCCTCCTACTAGCTTCCTTTGTAACTCAGCATAACCAGTGACTGGTGCTAATCTCGACTCATGCTTCGCATCCATTTGCTTTAACTGAACTTGTAAAAAGCATTCGGAAAAGGCAAATGAGGTAGTTTTCAATTGGCTGGAATTAGAAAATAAATAATAATAAAAAAAGTTTTAAAATTTTCAGATTTTATATTACTCCAAAGGGGCGCTTTTTTAACGGTTTGTGTGTTACCTTCATTTATTAAATATCATGTCCTTCGCTCTTAAACCATAAAATTCAGTTCAACAGCAATATCGCAAAGTAATTTTAAAATAAGCATATCTTTAGAATTTCCGATACACAGTCTCGCGCGCTGGAGATAAAAAAGTTTTTTTTTTCGTTCAGTGTTGCGATTTCTCGTTTTGAAGTCGTTTAGTTTGTTAGTTAAAAATTCCTTAAAGTGTTACAAAATATGAAATCGGTGTTGAAACAGATTCCAAATTTGGGCTTGCAGAAGGAGGAGGAGGACTAGGTACTTTTGTCTTATCACAATGCGAGAAACATGCATAATTTCATGCAGATTCTTCATTATTTATTTTTCTTGAAATACAACACAGGGCGATAGTATTTGGTGACAACAGTTTGAAACGTGATTTACAGGACATTTACAGTGAATCGTCGCAAAATGCCAAAACGAAATTAATAAATATGTAATGCAAAAACGAAATTAAATAATAATACCCTTCTGAGCTAACGCTCTTTAGGGCTAAAAAAGTGTTAGTAAGTAACCTAATATTTTTTACTTCTATTTTCCATGATTCTTTTGTCTAATTCTTTTTTCATGTTTCAAAATAGAGCTTTTAGATTAAACAATTTTTTTGGAATACAGAAATGACAATTTCTGAAAGGATTTTGCCCTGCTTATTACAATAATTAGCAAGAGCAGACTTCTAATCCAAAGCCAAGAACATAGGTTGGGCTTATGTGTAAGGCTTAGCTGCATGCTGATTCACCAATTATGGCACCTCTTGTGCAAAGATTTAGTGATACGATGCGACTAAAAGATATGTAGGATTAGTTATTGCCCAAGAATTGCTTCTCCAAGTGACCGAACATTGAGGAAATATCTTGAAAAAATATAATTAGTAATGCAGTAACTCACGAATTCCGAGGAAGAAAAATGTTTAGTAAAACGTTTTTGCGAGGACGATAGCATTCGTTTCGTCTGCGCTCTTGTAGTGAAATAGTTAGTTAGTAATCCAGGCGGCAACAAAAACGACCAAGGCACATTTCCCGTTTCAAGTTTCCACTGACGAAATGCTTTGTGCCTTTATTTTGAATAACCAAAGGCAAATGCAATAATTTATGCTGTGTTTTCAAGCCAAAGCATAAAACGAAACATTATTAGTGACCTAAGAAAATATGTGCAATTAACTTTAAACCACTGGAGAGCAAAATGTAAAAATTAATATTTGAAAAAAATATATTAAAAATATTTATGAAGTCCTTTGCAGTTATTAAACTGCACTCTGAATCATCATATATGATGCACCTTTACATTTTAATATAACTTAATATAATTTAACCTTGATATTAATTGATACATGTTAGAAAATTACTGAAAATATATTGTCTTCATCATAACAAAGTTACAAAATTTGAGAAGATACTGTTCTCACAAAGTTTGTGTTTAAACGTTTAAGAAGTGTTCTTGGATCTTGTCTCTTGCCCCTGTTGTGCGTTTTTTTTTTATTTATTTAGTATTTTGTTTCCGAAAACAAACTGATTATTTCAGTGAAGAAAACATACTTTCAGCCTTGGTTAATTTTTACTGTCGTTATTGTTAACCAAACTTCAGAAATTTAGCTCTCAGATTTATTATTTGAATAAATAAAGAACTAAATATAGTGACTCAATTTAATTTTTTATTGAAAATAAAAACATTGTTATAAGGTATAAAAACAATACGTTTCACTTAGCGGTGGAGAATAGGCAATTTTGATGCTTTACATCTTACTATAAAACTTTCTTGTTTTTTTACACTATTATATCAATTCAAATTAGATAATAATTAAGTATATTATCTTATAATAAAAAGAATTGCTCCGAAAAAATTAAATTGATTGACACATTTAAAAATATTTTTATTTTAATATTTAAACTAAAAATTAAAAAACTCTGTTATTATAATAGATAACAATAAAAGATTCAACTTAACAGTGCAAATTAGTCACGCTTCACTCAAATATCATTCTGCAGACATTGTTTGACCTGTGATGTCCTATTAACTAAAAATATTCGCAGGTTGTCTTGGAAAAAAAATCTTACTTGTGTGTTATTCTATTTAAAACTAAGCAAAAGAATAACCTTGTTTTAACGTAGATTTTTAAATAAAACTCTATCAATTTCCAGGGCGTAAATATGTAAGTCCCTGTTTTTTAGAAGATTAAAAATTCTTCAGAATGTGAGGAGCGACAGTCATAATTATATCGAAAGTAACAGTTAGAGCTAAGAAAACATAAGTGTAGTGCCATCTGTCGAGGAAAATATCAATGAAAAGGAGGAGATTAAGAAGGACTGGATTTGAACTAATACTACTATTTTAATTTTTCATCTTCTTTCGTTAATATTTTCCTCGAGAGGCGGTGCTAAATTCATGTCTGCTAGGCTCCACCCATTGTTTTCGGTACAAATACTGTCGTTGCACCTCACATATGGCAGATTTGTTTTTGTTTCTGGAAAAGAGAAACTTGTACTAATCGTCCTTGAAATCGATAGTTTTATTCAAAATGAACCACAAAAATAAGTTTTTTTGCTTAGTTTTAAATTGCACTATTGTAAAAATTTGTTGTAAATTGTTTGTAAATTGTTTTAAACTGTAATTTGTAATTGTAAATAAATTAAAATTTGTAAATTGTTTTAAATTTTACTATTGTAATTGTACTATTGTATTGCTGTTTTAAATTTTTGATTAGCCTGAAATTTTTGATTAGTTTTAAATTGTACACTGGTATTTTTTTTCATTTTTGTTTGATATGATTATTTTTAACTGCACGTTCACGTTACCTCTCTTTTCAGCGTACTATAAAATATTGGAAAACAATCTAAAAAATATAGTTACAAGTGGAAAAAAGTGCCCATTCGTGGTTTCGGAACAGCGTTGAGGATATGCATATTCACAACTTTTTAAATTTTTTAATGGCAACAAGTTAATTACATCAGGGTCAATGCATTTATTTTAGAATGCAACATGATGATAAACTGTAATCTACAGAAAGAAAAACGTAACGTTCTAAAAGTTTCGATTGCCATTTATAAAGACTAGATGCAAATACCTTAGATATCAACATATTTAGCTATGCCACCTTCTTTTATAATTTTATTTGCTATATTTTTCTGCTAATTGGTCTAAGAATATTGCAATTAACTCGGCAGACATAATTAACCTTAATACATCAATTCGCAACTTGATCTTCTTAAAAGCATTGCATTAACATCAGAATAACATGCACTTAGCCATACTTTTTATCACAAGTTCCTAATACTTCGCAGCTGCTGCAGCAACAGTACCTTTTTTTTTACTGTTGCTTCCACCATGTGGTTCCTTTCCGCATGCCATTATGCAATTAGAAATATGTATTACTTTAGAAAGGGAAGGCTTATTGTTTGATGACGATGCAGGAAGCACCATGGGAAAAGGAACAGCAAGTTCCAGATGCCACTGGTGAAATTATGATTTTTTATGCGTGTAATTGGAATGAGCATGCATGGCTGGGTCTGGAACAAAAAGCTTACCAAGTGGATGCATTTTTTACTACGCTTTTTGCCATATACAGCTCGAGATCCTAGTTTTTTTTAATGTACATTAATTTATTTTGGTATTGATATTAAACAGGGACATGTTTTGAAAACTTTAATGATCAAGGCACGGTAAGAAAGCTCAGACAAAAAATGTAAATGCCGAAGATTTTTTTTTCTATTTATTTTTTGACGGTACAGAGGTAAGTATTTGTAGCACAGGGAAGGTATACATTTTTTTCCCTTATTTCATTGCATAAGAAAGGTAAATCTTCTTATATTATCTGATGCTAAAAAAGCGGTTAATCGCGGGAATTGCTTTGATGTTTTGGAAGGAAATCACACAAAACTTGTGAATAATATTCTTTCGAAAGTGTTGCTTGAGGTTTTATCCAAGCTGTATTATTTTTTGAGATGCAATTCCAAGAAAAAAAATAATTTTTCCTCTTTAGTGTTGAAACTCTTTTCAATAATTTCTGCAAAACTATATCTGTTCACTTCACAGATGTGTTCGATTTTAAGGAACTGAGTAAAAACAAAATTGCTTAAGGAAATGCAAGAACACGTTTGTTGTTTTGCTGAGGGTAATTCAATTCCCTTCCTTAATAGGGATTTTTTTTTCAAGATTTCTGTACGTTGTTGGTGTGACTTATCTCACTTGTGTGAGAATAACATCAGGATAAGTCCACGATATTTATCGTGTTAAGGAGTACAGGATTACGCCTGTCGTTGCCAAGAGCCTTGAGCAACATTCAGGTAACAGTACGACTTCGCGCAGTTTCGATCTGCTCCAATTTTGATGGAGAATACCTCGGGTGGACGGGTCCTACGGTCTGCCACTCTTCTTCACTTACCACTAACCTCTCGAGGGGGCTTTCTGCTCGCCGCAAGTTTAGAGTGCCTCATGCCACACAGACACCATACACCTACAAGCATTCATGCCTTCTCCGGGATTCGAACCCGGACGCTTCGATTCGGCAGTCAAAGTCACTCGCTTGGGCGGCTTTTTATACGTATTAATGAGAATTACTATAGCTAATACAGATTATTTTAGTTAAGAAAGCTATCTCATTATTTCTAACAATATTCTCTCTTTTATATTTAAGTTTCACCTTTTAAATGTCCATGCATTTGATTTCATGACCTCGTTACCCTCTGGGGCATATACATTACAACTGCAGTTCAAAAATCTAACATAGAGTTCTAAACACAGTTAGAGGTTTGGAAGGAATAAATATAAATAATTAGCTGAGCCAACCTCGGAAATGCAGTTACAGATCTTAAACTTGTAACCACTAATATCACAATAGCCCACTCGAGGGAATGTTAAAATTCCTTACATTCTCTCTTTCTTAACGGCGCGACTGCGGAGAGGCGGAAGAACCAGTCGATCAAATCCAGGTGGTGACGAATTGCTGTCCGCTACAGAGATATTTTGGTGAAAAAAAATTTTGAAAAACTAATTAGGCTGTAGTAAAGGTTTGAACCAGCTACCAGTTGCTATCTAAACCAAACTCCCAGTTGCTATCTCGCCGTACGAGCTATTCACACCACGAAACCACACTCAAAACAAATGCCATTATTCTTTACAACAGCTTTCGGTAAATTTGGCTTTTTAATTATTTATCTTTTGGTAGCATACCACTAAGTATACACATCCCGACTGGAAATGCCCCACAGCTACATTTCAGTCTTTGGCGTACTTGAGTATAGGTATATCAACGAATTAAATTATCCCAGTTATGCAACAAGTTACTGTTTTTAATCAGAAAGACATCCACTGAATTTTACTCAAAATATATTTCCAACTTATTAAACATTACGTACATGTTGGTAAAAAAAATGAGAAATATTTTAGTTTGTGCAAGCTAAGTGGCATATCTAAAGTAATGGAAATCTAGCAGGAATTAAAAATAAAAGCGGATTTTAAATTAAATGGGATTTTAAATTCAAAATTTGCAAAAATTAACGTTATAAAACTAGAATATCGAAGAAACTTTTAACATTAAATAAAATAAAAACAATAATTTTTGCTTGTAAGTAAGCAAACCTAAATCTTAACTGCATTGAAATCGCATTTAATATTTTTTCTTTTAGTGTTTAGAAACATCTATGTCTTTCTGAAATTCTGTAGCCATTGCGTTACGTTACGTTAGTATGTTTAGGTTACCTACACAACTTGATAGAGAAGCCACCACGCAAGACTTAAGATCTTTAATTTATCTTTCAGGCAGCTTCACACATTTCAACTTCTCAAAGTTTCGCCGTTTCGGAAGGTATAAAACTTTAATTTCTTTTCGAATTCAACACATCTGTAATTTCCCAACAAATTCATTGATTTAAAAACTGTATACTCGGTTCTTAGTAGCAATAAAAGATATCTTTAAAGCAACATAAGAAAAAAAATAAAATCTGAATGATTTCACATTTTGTATTACGCCCAAAGGGTCGTTTTTATAACTTTTTGTGTATAACCTTTATTTATTAAATACCATTTGTTGCACATAAACCACATAAAATTCAGTACAAAAGCAATATCACAATATATTTAAAAACGGCATATTTTTAGAATTTCGGACAGACAGTCTAGCACGCTGGAGATAAAAGTGTTATTTTCCGTACTGTGTTGCCATTGCTCGCTTTGAAATCTCTGAATTTGTTAATCAAAAATTCTTTAAAGTTTCACAAAATACGAAATAGATAATAAAACAAATTCAAAATTCGGGAGTCCAGGTGCCCATATTCGGATGGAGAATTACTTTATTCGAAATTTGATGGATCTAAGTACCATTGTTTTTTTCACAGTGTGAGAAACATGCATACATTCATGCAGATTCTTTACCATTTAATTTCTTTAAATATGAACAGGGCGATAGTATTTGGTGGCAGTAATTTGAAAAGTGAAATGGACATTTATGGTAAAACAGCGCAAAATGCCGCTTCGAAAATAATAGTCCTTCCGGGATACCGGAATTAACTTGGGTTTATGAAAAATAGTGGAACTGTTTTTAATGGTGAGTCTATAATTTTACTATCCATTTTGAAAATAAAATTTTATTGTTTAGAAGCATTGAAAAAACAGGTCATTATTTAATCGAAAACTAACTATTTTTGACAAAACTCACTCTCTGATTTTGACAAACGGATTCTCTGATAGACCATCTGCAAGGAAGAAAGCATTGAATTATTTAGTGCCAGTATCTAAGAGAAACTTCTTCTAGATAACTGGGCTTTCTGCTTCTAGAAACTCCTACCACATGTTTTCAAAAATTAGTCCTGTAGAATCTCACTTATTTTGGTCACATACACTAGTTAAGACTCCTTTGTAGAGCTAAGTAGCTTATCACTATGCCTATGTCAGAAAAATTAAACGTACTAAGGGTGTAAAAGACCTGTAAGGTATTTCTCCCGCCTTCTTAACTTGTCTTCGTGGTGCACTGGTCAGCACGCTGGGCGCGTATTCCAGAGTTACGTGATTTGAGTCCCGGAGAGGGCATTGCTCATTCTTCGCATCTCCTACTATAAAAAAATATACCTAATGTCTCTACAGACCCTTTTATTAAGAACTCAAATAAGCTGAACAGAAGGCACCCTTGGTGCTTAGAATTCAGCCAGCAATTATGGCGTGAAATCAAAAAGAAGAATTTTAAATTGAAACTAAGTCTTACTTAGCCACAGACTACACGGAGATATTAAACAGGCAAGTTGTCTTTAACCTACACCAGCGTGACAGCACTGTTTGCAAGAGAATAAAACGACCCCGTAGACAGAAATCTTATCATAGTATATCAACTAATAACGTTGCCTTCAGCAGGCGGAACACGCGTGAATAAAACAACCTCAATCCATCGCTTAAATACAAGCGAATTAAAATTTGCATTCTGGAAGAAAAACGAAGGGAAACAAAAATGACAATAAAGGTTCCTGAAAATAACTGGTTAGCTAACATACATGTTTTACAGATCCTATGAGCTTATATCCTTTTTGGAATGCGAATTCGAAGCAGTTTCTTTCCGAAAGTTATTACAAGTATCTGCCTCAAGCAACAGTCCTCAAGTGCTTTCTCATAGCATTGTTCTTAACTAACGATTAGTCGGTCATTCTTCTCAAAATATAAATTTTTCCTTTTTATTATGCTGATAACGTTTATTAAAAACAGTTAGCCAACAACGCCTCTTTTCAATGAAATTATACTTCAATATTTCTCTTCTTGTTGAGCGACTAAGATTTACTGCATTTTGTTCCTTAATATGCATTCATTTAAGCAGATACGTGTATATCATTGCAAAATGCCCAGCTGCGGTAAGATAGCTTCCCCGTAAAGCGTGGTTAGGGTTGCCAGAAAGTGGCAGGAAAAGACAGGGTTGCCAGATTTGGGGCCATTTGGCTAAAATGAAAGAGTTATAATATAAAGAGAGTTTACTTTTTTTTTCCGAGCTGCCATTTTGTTTGTTTTTACCTTTACTTTTACGCTCTGTTATGAATGATCTTAACTACTTAACTTTTGGCGAGTATGCTGTTAATTGTACCATTTAACTTCGTTTGCTTGGTTAACTGACGATTTACTCACGGAGGTTAAGGAATTAGACGCTCCCAAAGCTAGATATGCTAATCTCATTTCCACTCCCGGAGCAATCCAGGAATGGATTAATTCCCTTACTGAAACCAGAGAACGCACCTATAAGGACAAGGATACTGATGCTTCAACTCTCACTGAAAGCACTAGTATGGCCTTCTACAAAGATATTGAACTTAGTAATGAATCCGTTGCCTTAAATTAACTCCTACAGGAGATGCAAAAATCAACTCAAACTCTAGGAACCCCTCAAATCTCAAATGAAAGTGAACACTATAAATAACGCTATAAATAATGAAGATACTAAGCCCTCAGTCTCAAAACAAAATAAATCTAAGAAAAAACGCACTATTACAGATAGCGAAGGGTATATTTTCCCTCGCAACTCTGTCAAAAGACCGGTCTCAAACGATGAACAGAGTGAAGCGAAACAGTCAAATAAATACCCCGAACTTAATCACGAAGATCACATGGATGAAAACGAAGAGGATTTTATCCCTCCCAATCCTAAGGTCAATGTTCCTCCGATTGTTATGACTTTAGTGCAAATTGGAAAACATTAAAAGAAGAAATTGAAAGTAACAATATTACAAATTATCGAGCCAATATGAAAGGAGAAACCCTTACTATACGAGTTTACGAAATGGGCCACTATAGATTTATAATAAAATTGCTTCAAACGCGTGGAGTTCCCTTCCACAGCTTCAGATTAAACAGCGAAAAGCCTATCAAAGCTGTTAACAAAAAATTACTCAAAAACACAGACCCTGCAGTTATCATACAGGAGCATCCCTGTTTTAAAAGTACGTCAGCTCAATTCTGTAAGAGAAGGAAATATAGTTAAATTGCCGCTTTTCCACGTTGAGTCCAAGCGTTCCTTAGAAGGTAAAGAATCTACAAAATCAAGAAACTTCGTGGTTTAGATATGTTCATCGCCACTTACAAATCTAAATCTGGGCCCGTGCAGTACCATAAGTGTCAAAGATACGGGCTAACACAGGATCTTGCTGCTATACAGCACGATGCATGAAAAGTGCAACACGAAACATACACTTGTACTCAGAAAAAAGAGGATCAAAAACCTGCAATTTGTGCGTTTTGTGGTGGAGATCATGCTTCTACGTACAAGATTTGCGTTAAATACCCTAAAAATATCCTTAAAGCCATAGAAGCCGGCAAAGCTAAAAAACAATCTTCAGAAAGAAATAATTTCCGACTTGTGGAATCAGAATTTCCTGCCTTACCCAACTCAAAAGAGCAAAACATCCCAGACACCTCTTCAGTTTGGTTTAAGAAAAAGCAGAAACCAGGAAAAGAGATTGATATATACTTTTTCACCTTGATAAAACTTCACGTGCAAAAAGCCGAAGAATGTTTTGTAAAACTTAAATCTGCAAAATCCATTATGGATCAACTCGAAGATGGAATTGGTGCCTTTGATTATTTTTCGAATCTCGGCTTGGAATTCTAGTTTACTACAATTCCACTAAAGCAACTTTAAAAATTCACGTGCTCCTTTCTAAGCCTGCCTCCACGACTCAACGCATCGTTGATCGGGATTTTGACTGTTTATTGTGTACTTTACCCAAATTCACGAACTTTCATCTTCCTTATTTCGCCTCCGTGCCACGATGTAATCCTATTTTTTCAAATCAAGCAAATGTCAGCACGGTATTCATATGTAATACACTGGTTAAAACTCTCTTTTTGTAGCTGTGTTCCAGAAGTAAATAAACGATTAACGATCAGCAGGCCATTTGGCGAGAAAATTGGTGATATGCCATGGACGGAACGAGAATATTCTAAAACACATTCTTAGCGGTTTTCTTAGGAAATGTTCTCGAACATAGGTTAAAGCTATGTATACACACACCCTGCCTGCACGCGGAGAAAGGAAAGGAGAATCTTATTCCGCTTAGTAGCAGTGTCAGAGATTAGCCTGAGAGCGATCGGTTTGAGAGCGTGAGTTCAGAGATTAGCTTGAGAGCGATCGGCTGAGTTGAGAGCTGTACTTAAATGATTTGCTCTGAAGCTGTCTTCACTGTTTAAACCTGAAGGCTGTGTTGTTGATTGTGTCAGCGTGTTTATAATAGCTTTTTGACGACTGTAAACGTGTCTTTGGGACTGACTGATTTTTAGAAGTTTCTATTAATTGTGCTGTCATCCATACCATCTGATTTATTTTTTATATTTGAATATCTGTTATTATTTTCCAGGTTGCTCCGGTTTTTTCAAGCGTAGCATTCATAGAAATAGAGTATATACCTGCAAAGCTCAAGGGGATTTAAAGGGCAAGTGTCCTATAGATAAGACCCACAGGAATCAGTGCAGGGCTTGCAGACTCAGGAAGTGTTTCGAGGCGTGCATGAACAAAGACGGTAAAATTTTCATTTTATGTAACTTTCAAGTTCATTTTATGATTCTGTGTATATTTTTAGCTAAATTTCAGAATGCAGTGTACGTGAGCAAGGCGAAAGTAATGTTTAACAAAAGAAGGAATTTTCTTTCTTGCAATTTAGTTGTTTTCTTCCTTGTTCACATCCATTGCATGCGGTATGAGTTTTAAATTCTGTTCTCTTTCGACAGCATATTTATTTCTGCTTGTATTTTATGTTTAAAATTATCATTGTGGTATACTGCACAACATTGTAATACAATATTTTGAAATGAAAAGTAGTTTTTACATCGAATATCAGAGTTTAGTTTGCATTTCAATGGTAGATCAAGACATAGAAGAGCCGCAGTTTAAAACATATAAAAGTTCAATTTTCTAGTTTTTTAGGAAGCATTTTCGTAAGAATTTCAAACAGTATAATCATCGAAAATGTAAAATTGGGAATTTAAATAAATATAAATGTCCAGTGAATCTCAATAATGAAAGAAATGTAGTTTTGTCTTATTATTTTTAAGATGAATATTCTTAATTTTCCTAACCATAAACTTATTTATATTATTATTAACTAATTATTTAAATGATTATTAATATTTATTTTAAATAATTTTCGGTATAATGCTAATAATCTTAGACAAATTGTCATTCACTTAGCTTAGCCTTTGAATGGAAGAGAGTACTAACATGAAGCATTTTATATTATCACTCAAGCATTGTTTAATTGGTTAAAATGAGGGGATGGAAGATTTTGGCCTGTAGTAGGAAATGCCAAAGGCCATTTTCTATTCTGTGTCTTCAGATCATTGTAATGTAGATCTGCTTTTTAATAAATCTGCAGTTAAAAATAAGAAAAACAAAAAAGTGTAGACCTCTCTGCATATGTAAAGAGTGACAACTGAAAGACTCAAGGGCTTAAAAAATTCATAAGGTGTTCATTTCGAGACTTTTTTATTTTCTTTTTTATAAGTTATACAACATCCCTCAGGGATTAAAATGACTACGTACGATGTCCAGCATTAGACATGATATGACGTGAGAAAACTCAATGAGCAGCACTAGCTCATTTCAGCACTAGACAGAATGTCCAGCATTAGACATCACACGACATTAGAAAACTCAATGAGCTGCACCTAGTCATCACTGAGTTTTCTAATGTCGTATGATATCTAATGCTGGAAAACTCAATGGGCTAGTGCAGCTCATTGAGTTTTCCAGTATTAGACAGTCCAGCATTAGATATCATACGACATTAGAAAACTCAGTGATGACTAGCTCATTGAGTTTTCCAGCATTAGACAGAATGTCCATTATTAGATATCACACGACATTTGAAACCTTAGCTCATTGACTTTTCCAGCATTAGATATCATACGACATTAGAAAACTCAGTGGTGACTAGCTCATTGAGTTTTTCAGCATTAGACATCATACGACATGAGAAAACTCCAGTGGGAGACCACCGCTACTTCAGATCGAACAATGCGCTTAAGACGTCTACCCCTCAGAGATTAAAGAGCTAATGAGCAAATATAAACAATGCGAAATATACGAATACACAAAACCAATAATGCAATCAAATGAACTCAAATATTTACAGAAATTTCAAGTACACATTTCCTGGTCCGTGCTGCTTGGAGTTCAATTCATTTCATATTTTACATTTTTATCCATTTTGTTATCGGAATTCTGACCGTAAAATGCTTCAGCTCGGGTTCTATGTGTTGCTTCAACAGCTGGGTGGTTAAGACAACCCGTCATCAACCAGTGTTTTTGTTTGATTTATATTAGCCAATTGGTTTCGTTAAGTTAAGCTTTATGATTATTCTCTAGAGAAAGATAGATTGTTTTGCTGTTTTTCATGTTTCAGAAATAAAATCTTTTAAGAAATGTTATTCCTGAAAGAAACTATCTCAAGGCAAAAAATCTTCCTCTTTTAATAAATTAACCTAAAGTAAATGCCGCCTATCTGGCATACTGGTTCGTGACCTTGATTCCCGTAGCGATGGGCAGGTTCGAATCTCCCAGAGAAGGAGTGGTTGTAACTGTTCGTCCCTTCATATTAGACAACAGTAGTCACCTGTTAGGTGCTTCCGTAATGAAATTGCCATCACTGGTGGCCCTTGTAGTGGCACAAGGCTAAAGGCTATTAAATAAAGTGCCCGTTCATTAAATGTTTTTTGATAAATCGTATTTAATATATTAGCTTCCCTATTTCAAACAGAATAAAAGCACAGATATTTTTCACATACTAATTTCAAGTCCCCGCATTGTTTCGAATTAAAACAGCCAGAAATGCTAAAATAATTTGAAATTAAAATACCTCCAAAGATTTCTTACTGACTCATTCCATTTACTTAAACCATTTATTCCATTTACAAAACTTCCATTTACGATTCATCAATACAACTTCAATCTCCTTCTCTAAGACTTGCTTGGATTCTTTCAAAATCCATTGTCTCCAAACCCATTTGCTTTAGCTCCATTCCTAAGGCTTTTGTGCTATGTCTTTCATGCGCATATCTATGTTACTGCATGGATCCTAAAAGGCTTTGTTACCGTGCAATTTTCAAACGGCACAAGCTGAGACCTGTTTCGAATTTCAAATTGATTCGTTTGTACATTTGTCTTCTGTGGACATCCGTACTACACCATTAAGGTCGTTTTCATAGCTTCGCTGGTAACGATTCACAGAAATCTTCATACATCTTTCACTGAAAATCAAAATGCTTCTTTATCATTAGTAGGATTGATTTCGTATTAGTAATGATACACAGGGCGTAAATGTGCGTATCTTTAGTACACCTGCACTTTCAAACAGCAATCATTTATTGTGTAACTAAGCAGAGAGTGTGATAGAAATCCATCTTATTTTCTATTCGAAAAGAAAATTTAGAAACATGGAATGCGTATCAGTATTTTGTTTTAAAACTAATTTTAAAACTATTAGGGTTTCGAACTCCTAACTTCCTTTTCCAAAAGGAGTAAACAAAGCCTAATTTAAAGAATCAGAAGAATTCAGGTACATGATAACTTTGCTTTATCCTAAGCAACTTGAATCACGGCAGTTTTGTTTTTAATGCTTTTACTTTCTACATAATGCAATGTATTTAGAATAATTTTTATTACTGAAATTCAAGTTCCAATTGTTTTGGTTAAAACATAAACAGATTTTTCTTCTGTATAATCACCCTTCTACAGCTCTTGCCATTACTAACTTAATTTTAACCAGTTTTGGTACTTCCTTCTTCGTCGTCTTCGAAGATATTCAAAATGACTTGCAACCTCAATTAACGCAAAAAAGATAAAGATTCTAACCTCCTATACCTTGTGACAATGTTTTCCACGTCTTCTAATAGTTAAGCTTAATTTAGACGCTAATTATTCGATCTTCTCTTTAAATCCCGTTATATGCATTGGCTCAAACCAGAAAGGTATTCAAATTAAACATGTTCAAGGGAATTTAAAAGTTAGAGAAGATTTAATTTCAATTCATGCGTTGAGCGAAAAGCCACCTTTAAGGCCCGTTTACACTAGGGGATCTTTAAGCCCAAGGAATGCTCGTGATAGCTCCATTAGAGGCCGTTAAAGGGCGAAAACGTTTCTCGCTCTTTTTTAGAAATGAAACTGAATATTTAAGGGTTTAAATAAAATCCTAACTGATAATTTTACGCAAAATTTCAAGAGTTAAATATTTCCTCACAGTATGAAATAAATACTATTAAAAAAAGAAAAATCTGAAAGGTTTCAGATTTTAAATTACGTTAAAAGGGGCGTTTTCTTTAACATTTTATGTGCTACCTTTACTTATTAAATATCATGTTCTTCGGACTTAAACCATGAAATTCAATTTAAAGCAATATCGCCAAATAATTCTAAAATGAACATATCTTTAGAATTTCCGATACACAGTCCCCCGCGATGGAGATAAAAATGTGTTTTCTGTGCAACGTTGCCATGGCTCGCTTTGAAATCCTTGAGTTTGTTAATCAAAAATTCTTTAATGTTTTACAAAATATGAAATTGATAATAAAACAAATTCCAGATTTCAAATTTGGGTTTCCAGATGCCCATATTCGGGTGAAAACTTCCAATATTCAAAATTGGATGGCTCTAGGTACCGTTGTTTTATCACAATGCGAGAAACCTATATACATTTTATTATTCTTTATTATTTAATTTCTTTAAATATAGCACAGAGCAGTAATATTTGGTGCAACAATTTCAAGAGTAAACACTTTTAATGAATCAACGTAAAATGACAAAACGAAATTAATAGTCCTTCTGCGCAAATTGCCCCTTTGGACTAAAAAGCGAACGCTGAAGTTGGCATACGTTCCTTATATTCGTTGATGCACTAGTGTAAAAGGATTTTTACATTTCGTAAGTGCTAGCGCTGATCTCTCAGGTCACAACTAGTATTTATCACAGGCGCATCGTTTCTCGATGTCATTCGAGGTCGGTAAGTGCAAAGAGTACCTGCAGAAATTAGCTGCAAATATTTCTACAAAGATTAGCTGTTGAAAAGCCAGGTGTCTTGTTAACGTCAATTTGATTTTGATAATTACAAATTTCAAGGAAGTTTCCAAAACCGCTGTTAGCTACTGGTTAATTTCAGTCTGTAATTAATTAACCGCTTTAGTTACAATGCAGAAACAGAGGTTCAAAAATATTTATTGCATTCTAATTTGCGCTTTCTTAAATTATTTGTACTTACATTAGAGTAATTCTTTGAGAAGTGCTGTTAGATGAACGTAATTTTAAGAACAATTTAAGCGCTAAAGTTACAACCTCACTTACTCTTTACACAAAATAATTTAGATTATTATCAATACTTGATTGGACTTTTTCTGTAACTGGAAGTTAATTACAAATGAATTTAAGCCCAGTTATTCTCTGCCACCCAACCGGGGTAGTGGTTAACGACGCTGACTGTTGCATCAAAGGGTCCGGGCTCGAATCTCGGAAAAACATGGATGTTTGTAAATGTATAGTGTCTGTGCGGCATGGATGCGCTCTAAATGTATAGCTAGCCGAGCGCCTTCTCGAAAGGTAGGTGGGAGACCCTCGGGTCTCCCCCCCCCGAGGGGTTCTTCAAAACTGGGCGCGGCGGAACTGAGCAAAGTCGTACTGTCACCTGTATGATGCTCAAGGCTCTTGCCCAACGACTGGCGCCATCTTGTTATCTTTGCCATGATGAATTTTATGGGTTTGTTCTAACTTTACTTTTAGAGAAGAAAGATAATTCCCCAAAACAATGTAGTTATTCACTAAATAAAATTACATTTATCTAAGTAAATAAAAATTACTTAAAAGGATTAGGATTTCCACAGTTACAGAGCCAAAATGTAGCTTAATGTTTAATCTCAAAAACTACAATATCAGTATCAGACTAACTATAAATTAAATTTTAAGCATTAGGGAAATGTCCAAAATATTGATTTAAAAACTACTCTTACTTTTTTACCTCATTGTACGAAGTACAATACTGAAAATCGCATTGAAATCGTGAAAATTTTCAGGTATAATATTTCAATGAAATTCTCCATTTTGACCGCCAGCGAATGCAATTTAACAATGTTTTTGCGTGGCATCTGTACGCGAGGACAAAATAAAGGACTCTTTTTCCTTAAACAAATTATAAAATTGATTTAAAATGGATTCAGAAGAGATTTTTTCTCGGCGTCTGTACGTACGTACGTACGAATGTATATACCTCGCATAACTCAAAAACGAGTACTTTCAGAACGTTGAAATTTTGTATATAGGACTGCTATAACATGTAGATGTGCACCTCCTATTTTGGTTGCAATTGGCAGCACCAAAAGTATTAAAATATATGTATAGATATACATCCACTCTGTTACTCTGCTCGGTGAGCTCAGTTTCTTTATTCTTATATGTTTGTAAATTGTGCATATTTTTACTTTAAAAAAAGGATTGAATTATGTTGTTCGTATCTTCCGGTTAAAGTTCTTATGCCTTTGATTAACCTGCATATTATAGTTGTAGAATTATCAACAATTTAAAAGTTGTTCAATTGCGGCTAAGCCTAATTTTTTACCATAGCAGCCATATTTGTTTACATTTGAAACTTAGCAGAATAGCGGATTTGTTGCCAAACTAGAGAAACTAAGCTTTGGAGCAACAAAATAACGTCTTCTTTTATTATTGCGAATTAAATTATGCTTAATGCATTCTGGGATTATCATTTAAGTTATTAAATTATCCCATATACTGACTTAGCAGAGCGTCCACAACAAATTAATGTCTTTTTGCGGAGTGAGACCAAAAGTAAACTTTCCGTTTTGCGCACCGTAAAATGTGCCTTCTTGTCCGCTGGCCAAATTGCTTATTTTTGCGTAGAAACTGTAATTTTAATTGTGAAAAAAACATTTAATAGTTTTAACTGTATTTGGTGTTTTATGTTTTTCTTTATCTTTCAATTTTTAATATAGGTATTTTGAGTTTTTATGTATTTTTGCCTTTTCATGAAGTGAGAACTGAATTAATTGAATGAGAAATATACCTCTAATGAAATTTGGGGAAACATGTTTAAATGAACGGCTGGGAAAAATGCTTATAATTTAATATTTCGTACAAGGATGTCAGGTGGTGCACACATCATTTTTTTTCTTTTCTTTAAGACTACTACTTTTTTTATAAGATGACAATAGCATAATGTAGAATTATAGGTGAGTTTATAGTGCCAAAATTCCTGAAGTCTAAGGCTCATGACTTGTGACCTATTTGTTCATCAAAACCTGCTTGCTGTCACTCGTAATCAGGGGACTTGCTACCACTACTATCAAAGTTGAAATGAGCTTACGAGATAAGATGTTTTAGTCTGTTTTTATATTACGCGATAATCAAATATCGGCTAGAGACCTATCCACAATTAGCAACCATCAAAGAGTGCCTGCTTTCCATTCTTAATTGTTTTGTATAAATTACAGAATAAATACTTATTATTTTTTGACACATGAAAACTCCTTGTGCAACATCGATGCACAACAAAAGGCTTATACGGTATTTTCTCTCTTCTTTCGACATGCCTTCGTGGTGTAACAGTAGCACACTCAAGATTGTATTCCAGGGCTCCAGGTTCGAGTGCCCGCTGCCTGCGATGGAATTCCTCATTTTTCGTGTTTCCTACTTCAGAAATCCTAATGACTCTATACAGTGGCGCCCGAACTAAAAGGTGGTGGATAATGATTCTTCACCGCACCGATTTGGCGATTGGGTACCCTAATTCCCAATCGCCCTTTAAAAGACGAGATTATATAAGGTATTTCCTAACTCCTTTCGGTATTCTTCACCACCAGAATTTGGCGACTTGATCCCCTAAGGGAGTATATAAGGTATTTTCTTTATCCTTTCTGCATTCCTTCGTGGTATAACGATAGCACAGTCTGCGCGTATTCGAGAGATCCAGGTTCAGTTTCGGCGAGGACAATGCTCATTTTTCGTGTTTCTTACTGCAAAAATCCTAATGACTCTATAGGCTTATAAAAGTAAGTTAATTAAACACATTCGGCATTAATAAAACAAACAAAATCAGTTTCTGGACTTCTAAATGATTTACGTTCACTGGTAAAGTTAAATCTAGCTTTCTTAAATCCTCCTGAAGGCATAATCTAGGTTTATCAAGAGTAGGGGTCAGGTGTAAATTAAATGTTTCACATTTTGAAGTATATTGTTTCGAGCAATCACGCAAGTTACATCATCGTAGGTTGAAATTAAACAGGTAGTTTTCAAATTTACCACAGCCACATAAATTTAGGATACTTTAAAATTTGTAAAGACGAAAAATTTGGTATTTAGTCTGTAGTTAACAGAAGGATTTTTTAAATGTGCCAGTATTAAAAGATACAATGTGTCGTTCTTTCCAAGTAGATTTAAGCCTGACATAATAAAATGACTTCTAGTAATACTTTGAAATCCTAACTTTAATTTTGATAGATCAATTTAAAGCATTCCTTTCATTTCCAAATATGCCTAGATAACCACGTGCATGAGAAAACCGAATATAAATTTCCCTACCTATAAGTGAACATTTCAATGAGAAGGAATGAATCAACAACGAGGAGTTGGTTAATGATTTAAAATTATATTCCAAAGAGGTGAAGACAGAAACAAAAATTAAAACATAAAAATATAATCTGAAAGCTTTTAGATTTTATATTGCGCCCGAACAAGAGCTTTTTTTTTTCATTTACACCCACATAAAAAGCATTTGGGCTACTGTCCATTTCGGCTAAAAATATTTGGCAAATATTTGGTATCTTTAGAATTTCCGGTTTATAGTCTCGCGTACTGGAGATATATATTTTTTTCTTAGAGTGTTGCCATTGCTTGCCTTGAAATCGTTTGTTAATAAAACATTCGTTTAAAGTTTTACAAAACATAAAACAGACAAAAAAAAATTCCAGCTTCCAACTGCCCATATTCAAAATTTGCTGGCTCTAGATACCGTTGCTTTTCTAAAATGCGAGAAACAACATGCATGCATTCATGCAGATACTTCATTATTTAATTCCTTTAATTATAATACAAAGTGATATTCGGTGGCAACAATTTGAAAACTGGAAAGGACATTTATAGTGAACGGACACAAAATGCCCTCTCGAAATTAATATCCCTTCTGGGTTAATGCCTCTTTGGGCTACTAAAGGGCGAATTTAGAATTCTAAACCATTCCTGAAATAACGAAATCCTTTCAGATCAAGTTGGAAACTCCCGTATTATAAAAGCGTAAAATTTTGAATTCCTTTTATTTCGTTATTATCAAAGCAAACTTATCCTCTCATCATGCTTACCATGTTAGAAAATCCGTAATCCATATATTGGTTCAAATCTTCAAATAAATGTACATTTCTGAAACCAACTTTTCCTCTCATAAAATAAAAAAAGAAAGATTTAGTCAATGACATTTATAATTATCCTCAAAGTCTTCGAAGCGTAAAAACAAATCCTTCGAACCATCACCGCAGCAAAGGAAAATAAAGAGGCGAATGAAAGCGAAAAAAAAAAGAACTTCTGCTTGTGCTGTCACAACCCTTTCCCCTTAAACAAACGATGACATTTTCGCTCAAGTCTATCTCCCTTCCAAAGTCGCCTGGAGTTAGGAAAACAACTCCTGGGGCAAAATCACCTGTACTTTCTTTCCAATGAAATAAAATGGAGGCGTAATTCGTTCCATTCGATGATGAGACACTAAAACTCAAGACCAAATTTGTATTTTATTGCATTTACTTTCCTTTTTTGTTGTGCGGTTCTGTTCCTATTGCTTTAAAAAGTAATTGGATTTTTTTTTCTCTTGGAAAACTCCGAATACTAAAAACACTACTTCATTGATGTTTTCTTGATAAGTTTTGTACGCTACATTGCTTTATTCTTTGGTTTTACTTTTCATTCGACGAATGGCAACGTCTTTTGAATTAATGATTTTTAAATACTTCCTCCAGTGAAAACATTGCAGGAAATGTTTTCCTATTGAATTTTCAGCTATCGTATGGTCTGAATTGAATGAATTGATTGTTATTATAAAGGTTAACTGCAGCGATATGTTAGCTTATGTTTTCTCCTTACTGTAGAATTTCTCATTTTCTAAGTGCCTTTAGATAACAGGTCATTTCGTAATATTTCTAAGAGAGATGCCAATTTAAATTCTATGCCAATTTAAAAATTTTTAAAAATTCAAGGTTTAGACTGAAATTATATTTAAAGAAAAAGTGTATGCATTTCGTGTATAATCTGGCTTAAGTAAAGACACTGCTTCAAATGCAAATTAAATTCTAAATCGGAAAGAACGTTTTCAGTTCTAAAGAAACGTATTCTGACTTTTGAAAACTATAAGCAAAATAATCAACGTTTTCATTACAAAATTCTAAATTAAGGGAAAAAGTTTTACTTACCTTTTTTCTCCCAAATGTTTTACTTCCGGCCAAGCTTAATTTTTAATTCAAGACGTAATTTCAAGTAACTATACTTAAAATCTATTCCAAAAAATACTTTTATTTCAAATAATTCTTACATGTCAAACATGAAAATACGTAGCTACAAAATGCTGCATATCTACACAAAAACAGACGATCGAAAAAGAATTACAACCGATGTCTGCCATTTTGAAATCTATTCTTAATGCCATTGTTGATGACATGAACAGTATTTCGCACCACGCACCATATGGTGAAAACAGAAATGTGCATATTTATTTACCTTTCTTTAGAGGCCATTTTCGACACTGACATATACTCCGAAAATATATATACTATCATTAAAAATTTAGTGAGTCTAACATTGAATTTTGCATAATTTTATAGGTAACAACACTTCTGAATTTGATCTGATATCTGCATACTGCACGCATTCTTACACTCTCAATATAAAACATAATTCTTTATAATATTTCAAGTTTTATGATTGATGAAACACAACGTAATATAAAAATAAAAAAAATAAAAATAAAAAATAAAAAAATGAAAGGTTTCAGATTTTAAATTACGTCCAAAGGGGCCGTTTTTTAACGATTTGTGTGTTACCTTTATTTATTAAATATCATGTTTTTTGCACTTAAAACATAAAATTCAATTCAAGAGCAATATCTCAAAATAATTTTAAAATGAGTATATATTTAGAATTTCCCATACACGGTTCCGCGCGCTTTACATAAAAAGGTTTTTTTTCCCGAAGAGCGTTGCCATTGCTCGCTTTTAAACTGAGTTTGTTCATCAAAAATTCGTTAAAGTTTTACAAAATATGAAACAGATAATAAAAGAAATTCCAAATTCGGGCTTCCATATACGCATATTCGGGTGGAAACGTACGTTATTCAAAATTGGATGGCTCTAGGTACCGTTGTTTTATCACATTTGGAGAAATATACATACATTTATGCAGATTCTTCATTAGTTAATTTCTTTAAATATAATACAAGGCTGCAAGATTTGGTGGCAACAGTTTGAAAAGTGATTCAGACTCTTAATGTTTCTGACGCAAAATCGCAAAACGAAAACAATAGTTCTTCAGGGACAAAGCCCCTTTGGATTTAAAATCATAAAAAAAATCTGAAATCTTTCATATTTTGCATTGTGCCCAAAATGGCGGTTTTTTAACTTTTTACGGGTTACATTTATTTATCGAATATCATGTTCTTCACACTTATATCAGAAAATTCAGTTCAACAACAATATAGCAAAGTAATTTTAAAATGAGCATATCTTTAGCATTTTCGACACATAGTCGCGCGAGCTAGAAATAAAAATGTTTTTTTTTATATATATAACGTTGCCATTGCTCGCTTTGAAATCGTTGAGTTTGTTAATCAAAACTTCGGTAAAGGTTTACAAAATATGAAATCAATAATAAATCGAATTCCAAATTTGGGCTTCCATATGCCCATATTCGAGTAAAGGTTTACATTATTTAAAATTTGATGGCTCTAGGTACTGTTGTTTGATCACAATGTGAGAAACATGCATACATTTGTGCAGATTCTTTATTATTTAATTCCTTTAAATATGATACAGGGCTGTAATATTTGGTGACAACAGTTTGAAAAGTGAACCGACATTAAAAGTTTTCATCGCAGAATTCCGAAATGAAATTAAGAGCCTTCTGGGCTAATAAAAATCATAAAAAATCTGAAAGCTTTCAGATTTTACATTGCAAATTGTCATCCTGTATTTGAAACTTTTGTTTTCATGCAAAATGGCGCTTTTAAGGAATCATTGGATGGGAGATATGTTTGTAATCCTTCCGAAGAAAATTATTCGACCACGGACCTCTCGGTTACGAGTCGGGGGTGCTGACACTACACCACGAAGGCATACGAAGAAGGCAGGAGAAATACCTTATATATTTTTCCTATTAAAAGGCGACTGGGGTTTTAGGAACCCAGTCGCCGAATCTCGGTGGTGGAGAATCATCACCTACCACCTTTTTAGTTCGGACGCCAGTGTACAGTCATTAAGTTTTTTTGGGGAGGAAGCAGAAGAATGAAAAATGAGCAACGCCTTGGCTGGAAATCGAAACACGGACCTCTCGGTTACGCGTCGAGCGTGCTGACTACTACACCACATAGGCATGTAAAGAAGGCGGGAGAAATGCCTTTTATAGTTATTGAAAAGGCTGTAAAAGCCATGGTTTTTTTATATCTAATGCTACGATACATAATATTGTGAACAACAAAGGAGAAAAACGTCAAGTCTGGCTTCAAGTGGAAAAATTGTTCCAAATACATATCAAAGGAAAAAATGAAATGTTTAGAATGTTGAAATGTTAAGCTATTCTATCTTAAAAGAAAATCCGCAAAGTCAAATGACAGTTGCAAAATTATTAAAATACTCAGTGTCAACTATAAACAAAAATTATTAATGTTGATTTGAGTCTTGTAAAGGCTGAAAAACAAAGTATATCGTCTTTCTCCATGGCATATGGCCGAGTGCAAAAAGCGCAGCAGAACTCCTTATGAGAATTATTTATGCGGACAAAAATAGGAAAATATCGTCGCGACAGATGATGCTTGAGTGTATTGAAATAATTGTGGTAAAAAGAGAGCCATTTACTGTCATCAGAGAGGAGAAAAAACTCTTAAAATCCTGCTTCAAAGAATCTAAAGAAAGATTTTCAAAGAGATTTGTGATTGTTACTGGTGTTTCATATAACGGCAAATTAAAAATAAAGAGAGTGAAGAAAAATGTTAAGATGAACTCCACATATTATCTGTAACATATTTTATAACACATTTTCAAGTACGAAACACCTTCTGTTTACCCATAGTGCCATCAATCAGAAGAACTACGTCAAGACAATATAAGGAGCCACAGGTAAAAATCTCCTGTTTATTTCCTGGAAAAAATGGAACAAGAAGTGGTTATTAAAACCATATCCTTCACTTGTATCCCTACTAAATCTTCTGATGCATCAACCATGCATTTTTGCGCTTTCGGACTTTTAAAAAGCTGGCTGTCGAAACGTCGACCTAGAACCTTCCTTGGGCTTTGGAAAGCTTTTCAAGACGAATGGTCTAAGGTATTTCTTCTGATGCTACAAAAGGCTTTACAGGCTTAAAATTTATGGTAAACAAATACACTAAAGAATAATGCTTATGAAATAAGACATTTAAAAACAAATATTTTAGGTAAAATATTTCTGTAAATACAATGAAATTCGTCTATAAAATGTGTGAACAGTCTCTGTATTTACATGAATTTTGTTTCATTTATTCCCTGTTTTGCTGCATCGTTTTGTTTCTACAATTTAGAGATTGCTCCATGCAGATATTGTGACGCCATACAAGGTTATAGTTTTATTTTGAGAGTTAGAATATTCTATTTAAAAATCAGTTTTTATTTAATGGCCAGTTTATATTAATTTTTCCATGTGATACATACTGCAAATGAAATTTTTCAGTTGTATATTTTTGTTTTTAATCACCCTTAAGTCAAAAGGAAAACAGTTTTCCTTTATTCATTTGTTATCTTCAAAGTGGTCAACTGTTAATTGTTCCAAAATTTATCCCCCCCCCGGGTTTGAAAAAAAGATTTCCAGCCTAAATTTTGAATCCGGCTTAAGTTGTTGAAAATATGCAAAAACATGCGCTAATAAAACTCTTTTGACTTTTAATTACCAGGAAAGTTAAATATTGTATTAATATTAAATCACTTGCAATCGATAGGGACAAGCACATCACAAGCTGACCATACATTTTCTTTTAATCTAAAAGTTTCCAGTTCATAATTCCTCATCTTTACGGTCTTATCTTTAAATCGACAAAAACAGCGCTCCAGAAATACCCCTGAATTCACCATCGAAATCCCATCTGAGGAGCAGATTCTGGCAGAAAATCCTGGCTTTGCCGAAAAGATTTAATACCGAATTGATTTTTCCTCCTCCTCCCCTTTTCTCAATCCCAAAACCCTCCTCCAGAATCTATCCAGAGCAACTAGCCCAAAAGTGAAGCAAACAATCCTAGCTCCACTTCTGGAACAGCAAAAAAATAACATCGCGACTAAATCGTGAGCAAGGAAGTGCGTGAGAGTTGAACCTTCACCATCCATCCTCCCTTCGCCCCTCTAAAAGATTTCCAATATCCAGCCTTTTCCAATCGGACATATCAGGTTACCTCGCCCCTCTACTCTCTCCAGCAAAGGGCAGAGCAGTCTTGTTTTAAGTAGTACTTGTCCCAGGCTCGTGTTTGCTCTGATAAAAGGTCTGAATACTGTTGCTAAGTCCTGTCCGCCTGCTATAAGCCGGGCATGTATTAGTTCCTTTAGGAAAGTAATCCACGGGCGCGTTAGGACATGTTTGCCCAGTCTTTATCCCGGGTAGAATGCTGTCGGCACGGTTGTCTCAGCTCCCGTGACCTCTCAACTTCGCTCGGGTTTTGGTTTCTCTCCTGCGTTGGCGTTTCCGTTGTGATTTTGGACTGCGGGTTTTAAGCCAGGCCAGATGGCAACATATAGGAAGGAAAGGATTCTGTATCGATGCAAATTTATGCAGTTGATAACTTTATGGAATACATTTAATTTCGATTGTGGAGAATTTTATCCCATTATTATATTACATTTTCTGTTCTTTGTTTCATTTCTGCATTGTTCATAAAGTTGTTTCGGAATGAAAGTTAATGGAATTTACAACCATTGTGGATTTGTCAATTCCGTTTAATTTTCTTTCGTAGTTTTTATTTTGTCTTTGGTTTCATAACGTGGAAATATTTATGAATACCATTGCCAATTTCTATTTTTTTTTTTTACTGACAGAGAATAAATGGAGGATGTTCTAAGAAAAATAGCTCCTCTTTCGTTATACTCGCATAAAATCCCATACCGCCAGTTTGTTCATTGGAATTTTAACACTAGTCAAAGTACTTGCGTTCAGTGGTCTTAACGTTTGGCCAACGGTAGACTTTTTTTAGGTTATTTTTATATTCAGCCACAAAAGTCTAAAAGCGAGCAAAATAAACTAATGGTTTCTCAAATGTTTTTGAGTTTTGTTTCTTCTTTAAATTTAGGCCTTAACCTACTTCCATGACAGAAAATTTCCACAATAAAAATAATATGTCAAAAGTCAGTTAAGGATTTTAATTTGAATTCCATCTGCCATAAAATAAACCGTCAAGGAAATACTGTTACCTTCTGACAAGACAGCTTGTGTTTCCGTATCTAGAATTATTTACTTTCTTTACTTCATAATTTTGTTTTCTTCTTCTTTTTTAACTCTTCTTACTTTTGTTATAATTAGATATAACTATTTTGGTAAATAAAGCGAGTGAATGTTTATATTTCAGCACTAAAAATTGCTTTGGAAAAATAAATGCTGTTATTTTATTTGTCGAAAAAAGTTGAAATTAATATCAAACGAAAACTGATTTTTGTAAAAAATATTTAATGGATACTATACATTTCCGGATAAGTAAAGCTGACTCAAAATGAATGGCTCAGAAACGAAATTTGCTCTAAGCTCTGCGAATTGTATAGTTTACAATATTTTTCAAATATTATAATTTATTTCATACGTGTTTGGTATTTACGCCGTAGGGTTCCTCACTTTTATTCTGTCAAATTAAGTGACCAGGAGCCTAGTGAACTGCTAAGCGAATAATCGCTTAAATCCAGGAACAGAAACATAAACTCAAGAAGGGTTAATTACACTTTATTTGCTCAAAATAAGACTAACAGGATAGGACTAACAACCTTTCTTAGGACATACAGCAAAGCCGCCACTTGAGCTTAAAATGTAAGAAATAAGAACTAACTAATGACTAGCTAAAGAGGTTTAGCCGAAGCTAGGTTATAGGTTAGGTTATTCAATTATGGCAAAGCACACGAGGGCTATCTGCCTAAAGGGAGGGATGCCTTCGTGGAGGACTTTATAAGGGAAACTGGCTCGTATACACGTTACACATGGGGAAAACCACGAAAACGCCCATGCAGCCAGCCCGTTCGCGGGATTCGAACCTCGGACCGAACTACCAGTGTTCAGCGTCTTTACCGCTCGGCCGCTGGTGGGCTTTAGCCGAAGCTAAAACAATTCTAAACTAGTTGGCTTTTAATATTAAGGGGAGTTATACACCTTAAAACCTTTAAGATCTTTGAATGTTACTGTTATAAGAACTGGAATAACTCATTTATTTCAAAAGCAATTACTTCCAGCCTTTTTACAGCTGACTACACAATATAGCTGCTTTGGGAACTAGTAACCAGAAAGTTTGTGTTGCCACAAATATTTTTACAATTTAATCTGCTTTGTGACAAAATGTTTTATGCATTCACAGCATGTTTTCACCTTGCGCGCACAGTTTAAAACATTCTGTTGCATAATTTAATTCCATATTTAATATGTAGCTTTTATAACATTTGAAAACTGCTGTGAACCAAACATCCTAAAAATTTCATGTTAAATTCTTATTTTATTTGGAGTTGAGTTTATAAAATATACTTTATTTAAAAATCTGTAATGCTTTTATGTATAATAATATCAAAATATTCATCAGATTTTTTTGGTCAGTTAGAAGATAGTGCCCATATAAAGAATTCCATCAAATTTCAAGTATGTACCGTTAGCGATTTTTAAAATATCATGCGCGCAAGGTAGAAACATGAAGCGAACACATACAAATTTTTATCACAAAGCAGATTAAACTATAAAAATATTTGTGGCAACACAAATTTTCTGGTTACTAGTTCCCAAAGCATCTATATTATGTAGTCAGCTATAAAATGTTGGAAGTAATCGCTTTTAAAATAAATAAGTTATCCCGATTCTTGCAAGAGTAGCACATTCAAAGATCTTAAGGGTTTTAAGGTGTACGAGCTCGCTTAAACCAGCCCCAAAACTATCAAAATGCACGTAATACGGTCAAGCGTAGTAATACCTTAGAGAGACGTAGTCCAAAGGCAAATGCGCGTTATTAAGGAATCCTAACTCTCTCTGTTGAAGTCAGTTGAACTTGACTTAAATACTATTCTCCTTCTCATTTGCATTTAATGCGATTCTAAAAACTCGTTTTGGTAGGAATGTAACTTGAAACTAGAAGAGATAGGAAAGAAACATTAAATAACTGTTATAAAATTAAAATATACCTTACAACGTTATTATTATAAGTATGTCTCATCTTTGACCCCCAACTTAAAAGATATTTGATGTTCTATATTATAAACCATTAGAATTTTAATTTAAAAATAAGTATCATATTTTTATACACATTGAAACTAATATTTCCTTATAAAATGACGTTAAAATTCCTTCGTGCAGTACACTTGTTTCGAGACAATGGCACGACTACTCCTGAGTATTAGTACACTTTTAATAAATAATCAGCGCTAAAACTCTAAATTTTCAAGTGACTTTTGTGTTTTTCGCTTAAATGTTTAAGTTTATTAGCAATGAGGTTTAGGAAAATCAATGAGAAGAATGATGGTGATGCATATGGATGATGTAGGAATTAGTAGTAATAACTATATATTATTACAAAAAAGGAAGGAATTTTAACGTCATTTTATAAGGAAATATTAGTTTCAATGTGTATAAAAATATGATACTTATTTTTAAATTAAAATTCTAATGGTTTATAATATAGAACATCAAATATCTTTTAAGTTGGGGGTCAAAGATGAGACATACTTATAATAATAACGTTGTAAGGTATATTTTAATTTTATAACAGTTATTTAATGTTTCTTTCCTATCTCTTCTAGTTTCAAGTTACATTCCTACCAAAACGAGTTTTTAGAATCGCATTAAATGCAAATGAGAAGGAGAATAGTATTTAAGTCAAGTTCAACTGACTTCAACAGAGAGAGTTAGGATTCCTTAATAACGCGCATTTGCCTTTGGACTACGTCTCTCTAAGGTATTACTACGCTTGACCGTATTACGTGCATTTTGATAGTTTTGGGGCTGGTTTAAGCGAGCT